>CM069860.1:108248401-108840901 GCA_036172795.1 Pelodytes ibericus | reverse complement strand
ATTCATAATGATTCGAGAAATATCAAATAATGAACAGTGTATTTGCACTGATCTTAAGTGGATGATAAGCTACTGATGAAAAAGGAAAGACGGTCTACACGGTTTTGGTTACCTGTAAACACAGAATAAAAGTAAAACCTAGGAAACGATTTACTACAAGTAAAGAAAACAAATGGGGGCTAATGTGTGGATTCAAGAACTGCTCTTTACGTTATAATTCCAATGACAGACCTTCTTCGCACCAAAAGCACACACATAGAGCATAAACAGAAACAAGATATGTGCTTGCTTATGACATGTTTTAATAAAAAAAATTGTGAAATTGGATAGAATGAAAGCAGAAGCTAGGAAAGCACAGGGGAGGAGAGGAGATGGGAAGAGGGTTTTTTTTTTTTGTTTTTTTTTTTTGCAAGAATGCAGTTTTTCCGCTTGCCTAGGGATAGAAAACTTAAAATTTCATTCCTTCAGTGTTCAACATAAATGCATTTACATTATATGTACAAAACCAAAGCATGCATATAAGGCAAGGCTTAGCAAACATGCGCCAGGTTGCCAGGTTGACTAAAAATTGGATTTTGCAATGTATTCTGATCTTTGTATTCAGGAAAGCTGCTGTCCTGCTTTTTTGTGATCCCACCCCTTTCTGTCTGAGCCATGTCTCTTTCATAGGCATCAATCAAGTTGGGGAGAGCATGGTTGCAGGGTGATGTTCTCACTATTCTCAGGTAGCTACTTATTCGACAGATAGTTTACTCGTGCCAGTGAAGCTCCTGTGAACTCTATTCCCCATGATGCAGTGCATTATGAGCAATGTAGTTGCACTGGAAAGGCTACAGGACATGCACTACTCATTCAGAGCAGAAAGAAAAAAGCCACTCAAGCAACACAGAACGTAACTCAGGGTTTGAGAAATATAGGCTACTTGATATAAGATCCAGGGAAATGCTACTTCCAACTAGTTCTATGTACAACAATCAAAAGTAGTTAGGAGCCAGCAACACAGATTATTTTTTGGAAAAATTGCTCCCTAGCTCCCGGGATTTGTCAAGCCCTGCCTTTTTATTGCATGTCACATGGTTTAGTACTTGCTGTTATCAGAGGAATGCTCGTAACAGAGGCTGGTAAGTCATCACTATTTATTCACCACTACTAAACATGCATTCTGAACCAAAGAGCTCTGGTGTTTGCATACTATGCTATTTTGCAGATATTATTTTAGGAGGTATCTTTTTCCATCATTAAATTTAACTTGATGCAAACCATTTGAGAGCATGACCATCTTCTGCCATCCTCATTTGCCTTATTTTACCTATCTATTAATACAAGCCCTTCAGTGTCAGCACAACACTTTCTCTGACATGGGTATTTAGGTGAAATATAGGCAACATGACTACGTCCAGACTTGTAAAAGCTCATTGCGAGGAGTTGTACTGCTTATCCCGCTGAAGGCACTTGCAGCAGGCTCCCTGTTTTAAATGTGTCTGTGGTGCCTCCTGCTTATGACATCCCCTGTGACTTGATATGCAAATGAACCAATTATGAATGGGAAATGTGTAATTTGCATATCAAACCACAAGGTGATATAAGCATTAGACACCATAGACCAGGGCTCGACAAACCCCGGGCGCCAGGTCGCCATGGCGACCAGGAAATCAGACCTGGCGCCCGGGTGCTGTTTGTTACAGGGAGCCCTTGCCAGCTGCCATCCGTTTTTCTTTTACATCCAGCGCGAGGGGAGAAAGTCTGTGCGGATCACACAGACTGTAAGCTCCGCCCCCTCGCGCAACACGCTGTGGTGCCGAGTGTCACGTGACAACACGGCACTTAGCAGGAACCGAAAGAAGATCGGGCTCCAGCATAAATGTCCCCCTCCCCTGCAATGAGGTAAGCAGCAGGGAGAGAGGACACTGTAAGAAATACATTTTTGTTCTTTAAACCCCCCCAATCCCCCCCCCCCCCCCACACACACACACACACACACACACACACAAAAATGGTGTGAATGTCACTGGCTGTGTATGTTGTGTGTGTATGTGGTGTGTGTGAATGTAACTGGCTGTGGATGTACGTATGTGTGAATGTAACTGGCTGTGGATGTACGTATGTGTGAATGTAACTGGCTGTGGATGTACGTATGTGTGAATGTAACTGGCTGTGGATGTACGTATGTGTGAATGTAACTGGCTGTGGATGTACGTATGTGTGAATGTAACTGGCTGTGGATGTACGTATGTGTGAATGTAACTGGCTGTGGATGTACGTATGTGTGAATGTAACTGGCTGTGGATGTACGTATGTGTGAATGTAACTGGCTGTGGATGTACGTATGTGTGAATGTAACTGGCTGTGGATGTACGTATGTGTGAATGTAACTGGCTGTGGATGTACGTATGTGTGAATGTAACTGGCTGTGGATGTACGTATGTGTGAATGTAACTGGCTGTGGATGTACGTATGTGTGAATGTAACTGGCTGTGGATGTACGTATGTGTGAATGTAACTGGCTGTGGATGTGAGGTGCATGTATGCGACCGTCTCCGTGCGTTTATGATTTTGTGATGTTCTGTTGTCTGGCTCCTAAATTTTTTAGCTGGCTCCTAAAACTAAATTAAATTTGTCAAGCCCTGCCATAGACACAATTAAAACAAATATGCATCAGGGTGGATTTGATTTAAATCACGATTTAAACCATTAGTCAGTAAGATTCTATTTAAATCCTGATTCTTACATGTAAAGACTCATGCTTGCTGGTAGTTATATATTCTTTAATATTTGCAGCCAGGTGATGATGATTGCATATTTCAAATAACCTGTAGGATTAATAAAACAGCCATATCAGAACTGATTTTAGTTTAATAGGCCAAACAAACACATTTGGAGAACTACTAACAATGTATTTTCTGGGACACGGTATATAGCTTTCCTAACTCTCTGACACAAAATCAAAGTGTATCAGTGAGAGAGGGGAAGGATTTTGACAGTGTTCACACAACACTGATTGTCATTTACTAGATTTTTTGCATTTATTGCATGTGATCAATGCTATTGATTTTCACATAGATAACATCTTAAATACAAAAAATAATGGTTGATTCTGGTCTGCCTAACTGTTAAGGCAACCAGGATCAACGTTCCCCATCTCTGCCCCCAAATATGGGAGAGGATGGCAATGGCTTGCGAGTAGCCTTTTACAGTTATTTTTAGTTGCTTTCCTTGATACCTTCACTCATGAAGCATCTAAGAAAGCTGAAAATAGCACAAATTGCGGCAAAAACCCAGCGGTTGCGCTATTTTAACCGCAGACCGTACATGAACAGGCATTGTCGTTAAAGGGTTATGGTGCTTTCCTGAACGTTGTTTATTTTATCCCACTTTTACTGTGAAAAAGTGCATGTTACCTTAGCTTGGATAACTTGGCTTAATTGAATTAGTTTACCAAAAATTTAAATATTGCATGAATAAACAGCCACTTGCTACATAACCAAGCTATTTCATGCTGAATAATCTTTGAACTATAATGTATTTTTTTTAATAGAAAATGATTTCAGATAGATTCTCCAAAAGCATTTCCTTAAAATAAATTTGATTTATATCAATATATTATTTAACCCCGATATGCATCTTATTTTATGTATTTGTATGCAATTCTGCCAACACAATGTATAGATCACTTTTTCAGCATTCACAGTATGAGCAGTGTTTAGGTTGACAGGTCCTTTTGAAGTAACATTCTAATGGCAATGCTGAAGCTGGATACTATCTTGTTTGGCTGGCTCCTAGATCAAAAACAAATTTTTCAAGCCGTGATATGGAGTTTATTTTAGAATATTAAGTAAGCATCCTAAAGCACTGGTGATTTGTAAACCTAGATGTGCAAATGCAGCACCTATGTGCTCCTTTGATCTAAATAAACAGGAAAAAGACAGCTAAATCTGGTCAGAGGCATGTGGCTTTTTTTTTATCTCCAGACCTGGTATCATCACACTGTGTGTTACTGGAAGTGTTTAATTACATCTACAGGTACACATACTTCACAAGATTTTGCCTCAAGCACTTTTCTGATTTTGCAAAATACGGATGCCCTTTCCAGACACAACTCAATGAATTCTTCTAAAACTCTCATGAGAACTTTTACAAAAGGTACACATGCTCTCTAGGACTTAATCCTAGAGAGTTATTTTGATTATGCAAGAGCTCAGTGAATTCAAGCATGGGACTGTGATAGGATGCCACCATGGCAAACTTCTACTGGGTTTAATATCAGCAAAAAATACTGTGGGGTGGGAGCTTCATGGAACGGGTTTTCATGACCAAGCAGCTCTATGCAAGCCTCACCTGCCTGACTCCATTATGCCAACTGTAAAGTTTGGTGAAGGAGGGATAATAGTATGGCGCTGTTTTTCAGGGGTTTGGCTAGGTCCCTTACATCCAGTGAAGGGAAATCTTAAAGGGACATTGAACTTTGTTTAACAAAAGGGTTAAACAAAACATATCCCGGGACTACACGCGGGTTTACTATCTGTGTCTCACATGGGAGACACGGCAGTTCCTGGGCTTGCCCCGCTCTGACTGCCAAATGTGAGGGTCTCTCGCTGCTAGCACAGAGAGAGTCCCTCGACGACCAGACGGCTGTCTGCTTCCTATAGAAGCATGGCAGCTGTCGTTCAGAGGATAAACTGTCGTGTACTATCAAAAGTACACGCCAGCTCATCCTCACAACAGGAACAACTGACATTTCCCTTGTGCTTTTATATTAGCAGCAAACGTGAAAAGTAAGGTTTAATGTTCCTTTAATGCTTCAGCATACCAAGACATTTTGGACAATGCTATGCTTCAGACTTTGTGGGAACAGTAAGGGGAAGGCCCTTTTCTATTCCCGTGCACAAAGCAAGATCCAAAAACACAATGTTGGAGGAGTTTGATGTGGAGGAATTTCACTGTCCTGCACAGAGCACTGACCTCAACCCTGTATAACACACACCTTTGGCATGAACTGGGCTGAAGATTGTGAGCAGGGCCTGCTCATCCAACATCAGTACCTGACCTCATAAATGCTCTACTTGATGTGTGGGCAAAACCTCCCACAGAAACCATCCAAATGGGGGGACCAACAACCTTTAGAATGCAATCTCATAAAAGGTCCTTGTTGGTGTCATGGTGAGTCCCATGTGTCCAATACTTTTGTCCATATAGGGTCTCTCTTTTAAATTTATAGCCACCTCCCCATGAATAGAAAATCTACACCTGCTAAAATATCAAAAAATTGCATTATTTGAAAAAGAGACAGGAACATACAAAAAGATATTTCAGGCCTCAGCATGGCAAGCTACATTTTCCTCATGTGATTCCCATATGACACCCAACCCTCCCCTCCCTAATGAATGCATTTAGGGTAGGCTGTCCCACTGAATACAATGTAAAGCTCTGCTAGAATAGCCATCAAACTCTAATTCTAAGATAGCTGCCTAGTGTTTATGTTAAAAATGGCTATTTCTTTTGTTAGAATAAAGCAGGAGTATCAAACTGTGGCTCACCAACTTCTGATGGCCTAGATCTCCCATAACTTTGTAAGCTAAACTGCTGGCAGAGGATTATGGGAGATGCCGACTTCATTAGGTGGAGCTTTTCCTCTGTAAGGGTCACAGAAACAAAACAAAAAAAAACATGAACACCCATAAAATTTTGTTTGAATTTTTAAGCAATCTGGTAACAGATACCGTCACTAAGGACTATTTACTTCACCCAAAACTTAAAATGTCTACGTCTGGTTAAGTGAGGGGTGTGCTCTGGACTGTCAGTAACATTTAAGGAAAGGTCCTGAATTTTAAAGATTTGCACAAAAGTAACAAAATGTGTAGAGGATTTCTTCTACTCCTATAAAATTGTCTTTATAAACGCATGTATATGTGCATCCTCAAAACATTCACCGCCATCCAAGCTTGGATTACATGCAAAACATTTGAACATCATGCACAGTGAATCTACTTGTACTTTATAGATGTATGATTAATCAATACAAAGCAAGCTAAAAGCTTTATGCAAAAATATGGTGAATAGCACACGTTATACGTGTGATTGTGATTTTTCATGACACTGGAACTTTAAAAATTCCCGTTTATGGACTCCTGTGTTTCTATTTTAATGACACCGCACCATCGCCACTGGAACTATGCTACATCACTGTACAGAGCTTCTCCTTGTGCGACCACTGCTGACTCAAGTGAGGTTCATCCTGTCTATTAAAAGATTAGCCTGTGTAAATAATGCAGGGAGGTTACATTTTCATTTTACATACATGCTTTGGACCCATTGTGTATATTAATATGGAGTATGCATGTGCTATGAATGAAGAATAAAACATTATCTCTATTATTGTTTTAGTAGAATTGCTTGCAAATGCATAAAATAAGGGAAATGTTTTTTAAACATGTATGTGGTGCCTCCTGTGATATCATCTGTGGCTTGGTTTGCAAAACCAATGTGTAAATTGCATTTCAAGCCACAAGGTGATGTCAAAGGCAAGACACACCACAAACACATTTAAAACAGTTATCTTGTGTTATGCATTTGCTGCAATTTTGGTAACACAATGCACATATTTTATTCTCTCCATTCACAGTATACGCAATGTTGTATGACAGAGTCCCTTTAAATGGACAGCTCTGTAAAACCTGCCAAGTATTACAATATTCCGGAGTTCCAGAAAGATTATCCAAATGATTTCTGTATTTTAAAACATACAAATACTCCTTAGGGAGTACAGCAGTGAATGGATGAATAAGAGACAAATTCCAGAAATCAGGTAGCCAAGATTCCCAAGACTGCACATTGCTCTGGGGTGGGGGAGGGGGGACCTGCAGTACTCCAGGTGTTGCAAGACTACATTTCCCATACTCCTCTGCCAGCCTCTTAGCAGAAAGAGCATAATGGGATATGTAGTTAATCAGCAGCTGGAGGCCTGCAGATTCTCTACCCCTGCTTTATGGTATTTGGATGAGCCAGTTTCTGACTGCTTAAAAGACTAACTAGAATTGAAAATGATATGCATATAAAAAGTCATTATACAATGTATTCAATAAAAATTTTAATATCTGTATTGCAGATATGTTTTAATTTACTAAAAAATTCCAGGTTAAGAAGGGGGGGGAGGGCAGATAAACATAAGTATTTCAAGAAATGTAAGTATCCAGTATGATACTTGCAGTTTGTCCATACATATAGAGAACATGAACCAGTGTAAAACACACATTTACAGGTTTATTCCATTATGTGTACAGCTAGGATTGCGAGGTTAACTAGCTTAGGACATAATGTGTACATGCACCTTTGCACAAAGTAGATTCCCAGTGTGTCCAGAAAGAACCAGTTAATCTAGCAGGGGATCCCATAGGAACTACCTTGATTAATTGATTTTCCTCTGAACACACAGGCCCATTCTTTGCTATTAGCACATTCAAACGCACAACATGCCAATTCCCCCAGCAGCATGTACTAACACATACAGGTTTACACTTTGCCAGTAGGCACACAGACACACACCTTGTGCCACCAGCAAATGCCAATACACCCTCTGCAATCAGCATATGCCAACACAGGCCTATGTGTTTCTTTTTTTTAATTCAATGATTGTATTAAAAAGCCAGCTAAGGATTTACATACACATTTTAAATGGCTCTGCATACATGTGTGTAACCATACTAACATGACATGTATATAAGTTTCAGTTACATTTATACATGTAAGCAAACAATTACAGCAGATTAATGATTTAAAAAATCACTTCTTTACACACACACACACACGTGTGTGTGTGTGTGTGTGTGTGTGTGTTCTGTCTCATAAGTTTTCAGTGCTGGCTCCTAGATTTGTATGTTTTTGCCAAGCCCTATTTAAAATTCTTAAAGATTGTTGTAAAGCAACCTCTGACTCCTCCTCCCACTCCAGATATTAAGGACTATAATTCCAGTCATGCTCACTGGCAGGACAGTCTCTTGAGGCCCTGTCACAGCACATTTTGGAAGATAACCCAGAACAACCTATTCAATCTCAACAAATTGATGAGCACAATGGCTGTTTTAATCTTCAGCACAGATGGTGATTTCCTGCTGGGGTAAATTAAGACCAGGAATTCATGGCTGTGTTTCCAAGTTTGAAACATCTATTAAAAAGGATCATATAACATACAATCTACAATGCACCCAAAGTCATATAGACATCAATATAAGTTTTGAAAGCCATAAGTTTTGAAAGCCATAAGGTCCTGAATGTTTTATTTACAAATAACCTAGCTACACTTAGATTTACATAGTGGCATGGGCCCCCCTACCGGCCACAAATTGAGACATAGTTGCAATTCTTCGCTAGGTGACACTACTGGGGCGGGGGAGTTGGGGGGGTTACAATATTAGTCAAATGGTTTATTTCACGATCTTACTACTCTATGCTACAGGACATTTACATTAACAAATAATTTCCAATCCTGATTTTTATCATTTAATGCATTTTGCCAGGCCCGACACAGGATTTTTTTTTAAGGTTTCCTTGCGGTTACCATTTGAAATCCCCCATTATAAAACACAAATATTTTTCAAATATTAGGAATCAAAGGTTGCTAGACTCTATCTTATTGACTGTTTTACATTCAACTCTATGGGTATGCCATTTACCTGGTATAAATAAATAGATTACCTCCTGAATTGGTCTGGCTGGCTCCTAAAGTCTAATACAAATCGTCAAGCCCTGCCATACACATATAAACTTAGAATACACGCTTGACTTTGTTAAAGGGACACTCACCAAAAAATGAAAAACTTTTTTTTGTATTGTTGATTTCAGATATGTCTTGTTTTTGTTATGTGACTGTATTTAATAAAATATGTAACTAAACGAGTGTGACTGGGTGCCGCCATTTTGTGAAATAATGTTATTGGGTGCCACCGCCTTGTTGACTTTACAGCACAAATTTCTCACTTTGGGGCTTGGGACACATAATGCAGTCTATAAGTCAGAATTCTGACCATAGACTTGCATTGAATGGGAGGGTAATGTAACTATTATATCACAAGGGGCGGAGTAATGATCCTGTTTGATCAGGTAAATCTCCTCTTTGTTGGAAGGCAGGTAAAAAAAAAAAAAAAAAAAAAACAGTCAGGTAGTTCTGCCCACTATGATACACAGGTGCCAGTAAGAATGCAGGGGAGAAACCTATGACATCATCATGCAGGCTTTGGCCACAGTTGTAAAGTGAGACTGGATGAAGATTTTGGATGATGTTGCATCGTGGGAAATATTTACAAAAATGGAGCCAGGAGATAAACCCCTAATTTTATTTTTCCTTTGTTATGCAACTAAATAATTTTTTTAAAAAGTAGCATATAGTTTATGTATGCGTTTGTTTTAAATGAACAGGTTCTATAGTTACATCGTATGTAAGTGGTAGTGTCCATTTAAACACCAGTTATAGCACAGTCTAATCCCCTCCACTATTTGCCTTTCACAAAATTACTGCTGCTCTAACGCTGGGAGCTCATTTACCTTTGTAAATTCAGTTGCTCTCCTGATGATGGGGAAACAGGTGATGGGGTAGATGAGATTTAAATAAATACCACACATCCATGCACTGATTAAACAAACTGTAATTGGCTGATGTATATTAACTTGTTATTCTGCTCCGTCACCCTTTACAGCTTCATAAACAATAAGAGCTTAACTTACGGACACTACTCATTTTTATTCCAATTAACTTCAGGGTAAGGTCTATAAGTGAAGACAGTAAAGTGTCCATCATAGTAAATGTGGCCTAAGGATTGATTTGTCTTGTAGGGCCCCCTGTAAGCATTGAAGTATTTAATAATTAATTGTTAAGACATATTTAAAGGGCAACAACTGCATGATTAACATCCAGTGTTTTCACTCCATGTAATTGCTCAGTATAAAAAGCTGTGATGATAGAAAGACTGAATGGTGTCTTAGAAAGGAAGGCAGGCATCTGATCCCACCTAGCCACATAATATCCGGTTACTTCGAAAAATTCAATTTCTACTCAATGTGTCATTGGGGACACATTTCTGGCTGCCCTGCCTTGGAAGGTGGTTTTGGCTGCCATTTGGATAGTAGTATACAGCATTCAAATTCAAAACAATGTAACAAAGAGACCTCTGCTGAATATTACATATATTTAAAGCAATTACCCAGAAAATCTCATGCTGAACAGGTAACGTGCAAATCAGATGGGCCAATCGTTACCTGCTGTAATTAACCAAGTCGTTCACTATAAACCCATACAGCCTCAGTCTTTCCCCTCTGTAAAAGTATCAGTTCCTGGGAGCAGTTATCTCCTTTTAGATTATGAATATGAAATTTTCAATTTGAAGCTTAACACATTGTGTTAATTTGTACATACTGATACCATGACCTGATAGCAACACTGTTCTGTTTTACAGAGCTGCCAAATATCCTGACACTTCGCTAAAAAAAATCATTAAAAATGCTGCCATCTACAGCTTATACTAAATTCTACGATACAGGAAAACAAAAACACTCATAATGAAGGGTTTAAATGCAATTTTAAAAAAGTTTACAAGGATAAAAAGTTGTAAGAAGCACAATTTGTTCAATTAAATAGATCCATAATACAAACTTAAAATGACAGAAAGATTAACCTACATAACAGCTGTCCAATTCCAGCATTGCAGCTGTTGTGTGTGAACATCACTCAAACTTTATTGGCCAAAGAAGGTGGTTGTTTAATCCAACATATATAATCGGCACTCTGGCTAATCTCCAGTAAGAGACAATAATAATGCACTGAACATACAGTATTTATGTGTAACTAACAAATCGTCCGGTGGGAGTGTATTTTCTGTTGGTCCGGCAGAGAAGAACATGCCATAGAAAATTTCAGCAAAAAAAAAATTTAAAAAAAAAGAGTTGACACAAATAGGCACCAAATCTATTTCACACTGCAATGAACCTACTGGCAACAATCCACTTTACAACACAGGAAAATAAAGCAATCATCCATGTAACAAGCGTTACAAGCATTATGGGGAATTCTAATGACAGTATGAAAAGGTGAATATAGTTTTGTAAGGCGCACATGTAATGCACGTAGTACATGCTCAGGAGAATTGCAAGGAATTACTTATTTACATAAAAGGGAGGTAGATTAGTCTTACTGCTCAGAGATGCTGGTGGGTGTCATTAAATGCATGTTTCATACAAAACACAGGATTTGAATGACTAAAAATCAAATAGGATGCTCATAGCATTAGTATACAAGGTCATTGTGGTACATGGTTAAACACTGCACAGTGAACGCTACGTGCATCTACAGACTGTCTGGTCACATGCTTCTTGATTCAGCAGCAGTGGTGGTGGACATGCAAGTGGTTTGTGGTAGAACTGTGGTGTCAGCATTAACCACTCTGCAGAAAGTGGAGAGACCTCTATGTATAATAATGAAAAAAAGAAAACCAATCTTTGCTTGAAACCTGTAGCAGCTCAAAGCTGGACCAATTACATTAGGGGTATACAGTGGAAATATGAGAGCACACGTCATGTAGCCATATACAAATAACAATAGATTTAAAGTGCCACTGTATGATTTCAGAACAAGTCAGTCCTTTGGCACCAATAGGGTTAAAGCAGCATTCTCTACTAAACAGCGCTGCTGCACACAATCCAAAACCTGCAACAGAACTGTTGAACTCACACCAGACACAAAAAAGCATGGAGGGGATTTTAGTGAATTTATCCCACAAACATCAAAATCACACATGCATATCATGTTAATCCTACACTTATACTACATCAATCGCCACTAAAATGGACATCTGGAGTGAAATAGTTAACATTTATATGGTGCACACAGAAGTACAGACACAAATATTGTGTTGAAAAGTCAGTTGTCTAGAGCAGTGTTCCAATTACATTTTGCCGTGGAACCCTTTTATACTTGTGTGGCAAATCATGGAACCCCTATTTTTTTACCACTTTAAAAGTGAAGGGCTATTGTTTGATATATAGGATGATAGTTTTGGGGGGGTTTTGTTTATGCATTCCCTCTTTATTTTTTCCTCTGCCCCAGCCACCAGATTTCCACTGAGTCTGAGGAGCTCTACAGGCAGCCTGGACAGCACACAGACATCACCAGCCTTCCTCCCCTGCACAAAGAGGGCAGGTTTGATCTCCTCAGCCAGCGCCTCTGGCAATCACCAGGTGTAGCACCCTGTCCACTTGCACACCCCTAAGGTCAGCCCTTTTGCAGCAGAACCACTATTTTGTTCTTGTGGAACCCTATAGTTCTGTGGAACACTAATTGGGAAACGCTAGGCTAGAGGTTAGAATCTGTAAGTGGGTGTTCCCAACTTTACTGAACTCAAGTCCCTCTTCCCTCCAAGTCTTACACCCCTCACCTTTGTTTTTCAAGCCCTATTGGCGCTTAGTCATTAATTACTTAGGCACTTGATAGATACACTATCAAAACGCATAAGGTGTTTCTATTCCTCACCCCCATTTGGTATGCTGATATAAAGGATCTCACAGGGATCTTAAAAAGAAAGGCAAGTGAGCCACAGCAAGAAACTAATAACATCTTACACAGTCTGTCTTCACCCATCTCAGCCAATGGATTTTAGAAAACATACAATTGTTATAAAGCTTAGCTGCAGCTCTCAATACAAACACAAATGATAAATGACATAAGCAGCAGACAGGTAAAAAAAAAAAAACACAAGTGGATGCTTTGTGGTGCATTTTTCTGAAATGCCCTGATCAAAAATAAAAAGGTGCTAGAAGAACGAGAATTGAAATTCTAATAACAAATCAATTAGCTTTGCCTCACTTGGTATACACGGCAGGAACTGAACCCATTATACAGAGTTCAAATGTTAGATTTAACCTTCTAATGCCAGGGAGCCCTCCAACCCATTACCGGAGACGCGAGGGTTATTAGTAAGTAACGTGTCGTTCATTGAATGTTTCTTAAATTAGAGCACTGCAGGAAGTGCACAGATACTGTGCATAAAACGAGGTGTAATAATCTAACATTTTATGGAGGAACTTATTAACCAAAGTCTGAGTGAGAACTCTGAGTGGCAAGTCAAAGACACTACTGGTAAAAAAAAAAAAAATATGTTGCACTGGAAAAAGACCAGCAGATGTGTAAAGGCAAACAACCATCTACTACATACACAGGGAGATTGTTTTGGTGACTCAGAAGAGGCACAGAAACCGAAAGGGGTCATACAGATTGCATTAACAATACATTTTCAGTTAATACATAGTAAAATACAGACAGTAATTCCTATGAATAGAGTGAGACACAGGGTTTACAGTGAGACACAGGGTTTTTTACTTTTCTGCCTTTAAGTGGAATCACAGCATTGTGATTTGCAAGGAATTTCAACCAGTTCCACAGAAAACAAATGCCTGTGGTGTTCACAGGCAATCTGCTCCAAAATACAACCAATAGAGAGTAAAGCAATCAATAGTTTAATTTGCACCAATTATTATTTACATAGCCCTATCATATTGCTCTGTGCTGTACAATGTGCAGTTTACACCATGCATTTCATATTTGATAAGGAAAACCTGTGTTATTGATCAGGGATTTAATAAAGCCAACAGCAACATTAGTAGACTGGTTTATGAGAATTTAGAACACTATTTTGACAATTTGTCCAATTTGTTGCTGTGGAGGGCGGCACACTGTTCAGATGTATAGTTAGTGAAATAGAATCAAAAGGCATTCCAAGCAAATGCAGCCATTCCCCTCAACTACATTTCTTGAATTGCTGCCCTTTTCTTGCTTTCACATCGATTTTTATAATTATTTTACTTTAACATGCATTAAAAAGGTAGGTCATTTTCAGTTGAAGTGGTCCTAACACAGGCTTTTCAGTCAGAATGAAGGTACTACAAGAACTGGGAGGTAATGGTAAACAAAAACTTTGTTTTGGTGTGCTGACATTTTGCGATGTAATCTCCAGCACTGAAACATGTGATGCCTAGTGCCAGGAATGTGCAATTCCTTTCGTCACATGCAATTATCCTTAAAGCAGAGCTCGACAAATCTTGGGCGTCAACAGGAATAAGATTGGGCACCCTCGTAGTCACCAACATGGCACCCCTTGACTCTGCAAAGGTTTTTTTTTCTTCAAGCACAGCGCAAGACGACGCAGTCTGCCAGTACCGCCTCTTCACAAGGTTTAGTGTCTACAAGTCAAGTTGGTCTGTGCCTGTGTGAGAGGCACAGACCAGTCTGCAACAGAAATTTCTTCCCCTGCAATGAGGTAATGCAGCTGGGATGGGGGACACATTGTGAGAAAAAGAACTCTGTGTGTGTACACCACTGTCTGCATGATTGTGTGTATTTTTGCATGACTCATTTGGCGTTGTCTGACTCCTAAATTTTTTATTTATTTTTTTGTGCCTGCTCCTAAAACTAAATTCAATTTGTCAAGACCTGCCTTGTTGTCACCTTTTTACTTAAAAATTCAAAAATAAAAGCAATAAAATTATGTTTTTTATGGCTTTTATTTTATTATGTAAAAAAAATGAGCCGCCGGTCTCATTCAGTTATAATGCTACTGAATAAGAGAGTTTTATCCAAGAGATGAATTCCAAGAGATGAATGTCCATTTAATCATGTGCCTAGATAATATAATAATATAATAATGCATGATTTCCTGAAAGGTGACTTCAAGCTTGTTTGGATATATGACTGTGTGCTTGTATGGTTAAATGTGTTATTTTTTTGATAAAGTAAACTACAATTCTCATTTGGAAATCTGGTCTGTTTAAAGGACAACTCATTTTTTTTTTAACCCTTGCTTTAGGGAAGCAAAAAAAAAAAAAAAAAGATGTCCTGCTAGTCCAGAGTAACCCGACGTGTATCTAAATAGATACATGCGGGTTTAAACTTGGCTGTGTGTCAGTTCTTGAGGCTAGCGTGCGCTCAGCCAATCAAAGCAGGGCTCATCCTGCTCGTCTGATTGAGGTATCTCTCTGCTAGCACAAAGGTGGACCCTTGTTTTTGCATGGGATCAGCAGAGGGGACCTAGTTTAGGTCCCCTCTGCTGATGCCATGCAAAAACTAGGGACGCTCTCTGAGCCATCAGAGACCTTCAAGGATCAGATGGCTGCCTGTTTTGTATAGAAGCATGGCAGCTGCTGGTCAGAGAATAGACTGGCATGTATTATCAAAAATACATGCCAGTTTATCCTCACACTAGGGACAACTAACTATTCACTTGTGCTACCTCCATTTTATATATTTTACAAGCACAAGTTAAAAAAAAAAAAAAAACAATTAGTGTACTTTAAGCTCACTACTTACTTGCATTTGTTGATTGCATTTATGTATTGGTAGGTTTCTCTCCTAAGATGCTATCGATAAAGACCTTTTTTGAAGTGACTGTCTCACCTGAATATTGTTTTTACTGTGCATGTAGAGAATTAAAAAAAATTATCTATACATTGTGTTAGCAAAACCGCAAGCAAATGCCTAAATTATAAGAAAAATATTTAAAAATGTGGAGTCTCCTATTTATGACATCACCTGTGGCTTGAATGGGAAATAAGTGATGTGCATATCAAGCCACAGGTGATGTCATCAGCAGGGCCCTCCACAGACACATTTGAAAAACATTTTTCTCCAAATTTATGCATTTGCTTCCAATTCTGCTAACATAGTGCACAGATCATTTTAAATCTTTTTTTATTCTCTACATTCACAGTATAACTAATATTTAGGTGATACAGTCCCTAAATATATTAAATATATGGTTTTGCTTGAAATACATTTTGGCACCAGGACAAGTAGACTTCATGAGGGATATGTAGATTGGGCTGTTTTTTATTTTTTAAATTTACACACCCATGGGGGTACAATATTTTGCACCTACTATAGAACAATTATTACAAATTTAGGACTAATGAATATTGACTAAAAGGAAACATTTTATATCTTGCCTACAGGCCAAATTATAAAATCACAAAAGTTTGGTTGAGGTTTTTAATTGGCAACACAATAAAACGGTCATCCACAGGGTCTCAAAGTGTTTTTCCTTCACTTTACAATCTAGATTTCATATTGAGTGCACTACTGTAAAAAAAAAAAAGCTACTTGTGCACATCTGTACAGATCATGAAAACATACACACTCAGATTTGGAAACAAAAGTACAAGATCCCATGCCTAATGAGATCAGTAATGTATCAAGTAATCAGCTTGTACTGTAATTAAATCACCACTTATCATCCATGACTCTCCAAATATTTACCTTTTTTAACTATATTGAGGCAAATTCCTACCTTCTGTAATATACACTGTGTGGTTCCTAAAAAAAAAAAAAAACTACACAGGGAGTATGCAGATCAATTCAGCAAAATTGAAGAAAACAAAAGAGAAAAGGAAAAATGCAGCACACTGGAAAAATGATGTAACAGTATGTCCATTTGAGATTCCCTTAGCCTTGTACTTTCATGGTTAGTTACTACCTGAGCAAAAGCCCCAAGATATCCTGTTATGGGAACTGAGATTTCTTTGGAGTTTAAAGTCACTCTGTGCTGTAACAACTTCAGATTCGGATTCCTATGACCCTTGGATGAAAATGGGAACCAGGTAAGAGGAGGAAACATAGAAACATAGAATGTGTCGGCAGATAAGAACCATTCGGTCCATCTAGTCTGCCCAATTTTTTATTTTTTTGAGTACTTTTATTAGTCCACCGTTCCCGGTCTTATAGCTAGGATAGCCTTGTGTCTATCCCACGAATGCTTAAAATCCTTGACTGTGTTTACCTCTACCACTTCTGCTGGCAGGCTATTCCATACATCCACTACCCTCTCAGTAAAGTAATACTTCCTGATATTACTTTTAAATCGTTGCCCCTCTAATTTAAGACTATGTCCTCTAGTTGTGGTAGTTTTTCTTCTTTTAAATATACTCTCTTCCTTTACTGTGTTGATTCCCTTTATGTATTTAAATGTTTCTATCATATCCCCCCTGTTACGTCTTTCCTCCAAGCTATACATGTTAAGATGCTTTAACCTTTCCTGGTAAGTTTTATCCTTCAACCCATGAACCAGTTTAGTAGCCCTTCTCTGAACTCTCTCCAAAGTATCAATATCCTTCTGGAGATACGGTCTCCAGTACTGCGTGAGGTCTCACCAGTGCTCTGTACAATGGCATGAGCACTTCCCTCTTCCTACTGCTAATACCTCTCCCTATGCAACCAAGCATTCTGCTAGCATTTCCTGTTGCTCTATTGCATTGCCTAGCTCAGGGCTCGACAAACCCCGGGCGCCAGGTCGCCATGGCGACCTGGAAATGGAGCCTGGCGCCCGGGTGCCGTTGCCCTAATGTTCCCCTTGCCGCTGCCATCCGTCTTTTGCAGCGCGAGGGGACAGACAGCAAGCTCCGCCCCCTCGCGCAACACGTGTGTTAGTGTTCAGCCGAAAGAGCCATGAGGATCGGCTGCGGCACGAATGTTCCCCCTCCCCAGCAATGAGGTAAGGCAGCAGGGAGGGGAAACATTCATGCCGCAGCCCATCTTCATGGCTCTTTCGGCTAAGTGCTGGGTTGTCAACCCAGCACTCAGAAGTTAAGAAGGGAAAAAAAAAAACTTGTGTATGTTTGAGTTGTATATGTGAAGTGGGGGGGAGGGATGTATATGTGAAGGGGGGGTATATATGTGAAGTGTGGGGGGGAGGTGTATATGTGAAGGGGAGGTATATATGTGTGAAGTGTGGGGGCAGGTGTATATGTGAAGGGGGGGTATATATGTGTGAAGTGTGGGGGGAGGTGTATATGTGAAGGGGGGGTATATGTGTGAAGTGTGGGGGGAGGTGTATATGTGAAGGGGGGGTATATATGTGAAGTGTGGGGGGAGGTGTATATGTGAAGGGGGGGTATATATGTGAGGTGTGGGGGGAGGTGTATATGTGAAGTGTGTGTGTGTATATGTGAAGTGGGTTGGTGTGTGGGGTTTGTATATGTGACGTGGGTTGGTGTGTGTGGGCTGTATATGTGACGTGGGTTGGTGTGTGTGGGGTGTATATGTGACGTGGGTTGGTGTGTGTGTTTATGAATTGCGTGTATGTTTGCGTGATTGTTTGGCTCCTAAAAATTTTTGCTGGCTCCTAGAATAAAATAAATTTGTCAAGCCCTGGCCTAGCTACCTTCAAGTCCTCTGAAATTATTACTCCTAAATCCCTTTCCTCAGATGTTGTTAGGACTGTACCAAATAGTCTATATTCTGCTTTTGGGTTTTTACGCCCAAGGTGCATAATCTTGCACTTGTCCACATTAAATGTCAGTTGCCACTGCTCTGACCATTTTTCTAGTTTAGCTAAATCATTTGCCATTTGGCTTATCCCTCCATGAATATCAACCCTGCTGCAAATCTTTGTATCATCAGCAAAAATACATACTTTGCCAACAAGACCTTCTGCAATATCGCTTATAAAAATATTAAAGAGAATGGGTCCAAGAACAGATCCCTGAGGTACCCCACTAGTAACAAGACCTTGCATCGAATATACCCCATTGACTACAACCCTCTGTTGCCTGTCACTCAGCCATTGTCTAATCCATTCAACAATATTGAAATCCAAACTCAAAGATTTTAGTTTATTGATAAGCCTTCTATGTGCGACAGTGTCAAAAGCCTTACTGAAATCTAGGTAAGCAATGTCTACTGCACCACCCTGATCTATTATTTTAGTTACCCAATCAAAAAAATCAATAAGATTAGTTTGGCATGATCTCCCTGAAGTAAACCCATGCTGTCTCTGATCTTGAAATCCAAGCGACTTTAGATGTTCAACAATCCTATTCTTTAACAAGGTTTCCATTATTTTCCCCACTACTGAAGTAAGACTTACTGGTCTATAGTTGCCCGCCTCCTCCCTACTACCTTTCTTGTGAATGGGCACAACATTAGCTAATTTCCAATCTTCTGGAACTACTCCTGTTAACGATTGGTTAAATAAATCTGTTAACCGTTTTGCTAGTACACCACTAAGTTCTTTTAATAACTTTGGATGTATCCCATCAGGTCCCATTGACTTATTTGTCTTTACTTTAGACAGCTGAAGTAAAACCTCTTCCTCTGTAAACTTACATGCATCAAAAGACTTATTAGTCTTTTTCCTTTAAATGAGGTCCCTTACCCTCATTTTCATTTGTAAAAACTGAACAAAAATATCCATTAAGTCAGTCTGCTAAGCCTTTATTCTCTTCTACATAGCATCCTTCTTTTGTTTTTAATCTAACGAATCCTTGTTTTACTTTCCTTTTCTAATTTATGTATCTAAAAAATGTTTTATCCCCCTTTTTCACTGACTGGGCTATAGTCTCTTCTGTGTGTGCTTTGGAAGCTCTTATAGCTTGCTTTGCCTCTTTCTGCCTACTCTTATAGATCTTTCTATCTTCCTCACTCTGAGTATTTTTATAATTACTAAATGCTAGCTTTTTATTTTTTACTATTTTAGCCACCTCTGCAGAGTACCACAGTGGTTTCTTCAATTTTTTGTTCTTACTGACAAGCCTTATGCAATTTTCTGTTGCCTTCAGTAGTGCAACTTTTAGATAATCCCATTTCTCCTGGACTCCATTTAAATTGCTCCAGTCCGATAATGACTCCTTCACACCTAATCTAATTTTAGAAAAGTCTGTTTTTCTAAAATCTAAAACTTTTGTTTTTGTGTGGTGTGACTGGGTCACTGTTCTTATATTAAACCACACTGTCTGGTGATCACTAGATCCTAAACTTTCACCTACAGTAATATCTGATAACAAATCTCCATTTGTGAACACTAAGTCTAGTATGGCCTGCTTTCGAGTTTGCTCCTCCACTACTTGTTTTAGAGATAATCCCAGTACGGAGTTTAGGATATGCGTACTCCTGGCACAAGTAGCTGTTTTGTATTTCCAGTTCACATCAGGAAGATTAAAGTCACCCATGATGATCACTTCTCCCTCTATTGTCATTTTAGCTATTTCCTCAACTAGTAGATTATCTAACTCCTCTATTTGTCCAGGAACTACAACAACCACTTGCTAAAGGCAGTGACAGGTTAATTAACAAGGGCAATGTGCAGAGAAAGCGTAGTTGTTTCCCTTTACAAAAGTAAACATTTATTTGACACAAATTTTTTTTTGCATATTTCTCCTTGTGGAAACAAAATTATAACTGGAATACAAAAACTACAATATACTGGGTGAAGTACAAGATGACTTCCTATTGCAAACATGAAATTAAATTAACAACGAAAAGAGCAGGATGCGCAAACTTATGCGGTCCTAGGAGATGTAGCATATTCTAGTATATTGTATGGAGTGTTTATAACGCTATGGAAAAACCAACCCGTATAATAATAACAACAAAGCGTTTAACCAGGAAAGGTACATTCAGATATTCTCTGGTTTCCAAGTATGTCCTGGGGAATTTACTTTTTTCCCCAAACATCCAGGGGATGTTACTATTACCCAATTTAAAGGTACTCATTTTATCTACCTCAGAAGGATGAAGATAGGACCTGTGACCCCCAAGGGAAAGAACAGGTTCACTAGGTCACTAGCACTTGATTATGTTTCTTCTCTTTTTCACCTTGAAACCTTCTAAATGATATGGCAAATATTACCACAAGTGTAACTTTACTTCTAGGGACCACAGAAGACACTTGGAGGAGTGTATAACAGGATGCCTCAATGACACATGCACATTTGTATGCAATGATTAGCATCCACATAGAAAAGTGAACAACTTAAATAATGATAACTGCATGTGTTGTGCTTCTTTAGTCACACAGGACCTGGAAACAGCCGACGTTGAAACATTGCTATGTCCATGTGACTAAATAAATAACCACTCCACGTGGAGTTACAGCACTGAGTGGGGTCTGCTTCTCTGCAAATAACAAAAATAGTCCACATGCAACACGATCCTAACTAGTACACCATTAGATTCTGTGTCATAAACTGTAATGCTGGATCCAAACTTAAAAGGCTGACTGGGTTAGAAGATAATTACCGCCATGGTAAGAAGGTGCTCAGCTTTAACCGGTATGCTTCTTTCCACGGATAAATTTACAGTAAAAATAGTGAAACACACGAAAAGCAGCGGCACTCCTCACATGATGAGAATAAAAAGGAGGGAATCCATAAATAATTGCTTAGTAGTAGCTTTTATTTATTCACGGATGAATATAACCCAGGAACAGGACAGTGCACAACGAATTTGCCTTCACACTCAAGGTTAGCATTTACATAGAAACATAGAATGTGTCGGCAGATAAGAACCATTCGGTCCATCTATTCTGCCCAATTTTTTTTTTTTTTTTTTTTAATACTTTTATTAGTCCCCCGTTCCCGGTCTTATAGCTAGGATAGCCTTGTGTCTATCCCACGCATGCTTAAAATCCTTGACTGTGTTTACCTCTACCACTTCTGCTGGAAGGCTATTCCATACATCCACTACCCTCTCAGTAAAGTAATACTTCCTGATAATAAAAATATTTTATATAAACTGTCTTCAGCAGGAGTTTGGAAGCCTCAGTATGCTTGCTACACTCAGCCACTGCCAGCACAGAACCTTACAGCCCTTAACTGCAGTGTCGGTATTAGCATGGCAACTCATCATAGGCAGTTGCAGGTATAAGGAGAGAAATCATTATACTTGACAACCAAGGAAACATCCATATAGCGGAGTTGATTCCAGCAGGAATCGAACCTAGGACCCCAACAATTGAACAGACTAACCCACTAAGCCATCATCACATTGCATCATTGCATACATTTACTCATAGGCTCTGCTTCTCCACCCCCATAACTATAAAGGAGCGCTTTTTCAGCATATTCTTTTTAAAATAAGATCCATGGTCTAATTAGTATTTGAAGCACGGTCACATATGATGTATTAGAAAAGTGGCATCTTTTTAGATGACAATGTACGCAACCATCAAATTCTGTTCAATCTGACATGCACAAAAAGTGAGAGAAAAAAAAAAAAAGTTGGAAAGGTGTCCCTTATACTGTAAAATGAAAATAACCCTCTATGAAGGTTTGTTTCAGAGAGAAACAAGGAAAAGAAAAAAAAAAAAAGTATCTTTAACAGCTGTTGCTCAAGTGGCATTTTAAGTATCCTCATACAGACCATCTATCTTCAATGGATTCCATAATTATCTTTCTCTATAAAAGGGACAGTATAATGTAAAGTGTATTTTTAGGAGGCATGTAATGCAGAGTAGGGAGTCTAAGGCATTACTATGGAATGGAATAAAATATCATATATTTGCAGACTTTCAAATAAAGAAAATAAATTCACTGCCCCAATTAATACCACTTACTTAAAATCAGCCATACTCTTGCAGAGTGCGACGGTAGCTGTTTGTTTTTGACACTGACACATTGCACAGATCTATAGCATTACCTACTATATAATTACATGTATAGGTAGTTTCCGAATGCAAATAGAACAAAACGAAAATCATAAACCCGATATGTGCATTAATTTGAGACCATGTTGTTCGCCAACCCCCATCTTTCACCATATACACACACGTTGCTTACTTTTATACAAATAACCCTATCAAGCCAGTTTCTACAGACATGGGACCACACAAAGTCAGGCAGAGAATCGTGCAGGCCACTAAGCATAGAGGGCTATGCATGTTAGTATAGGTATTAATATTTATTTAGTGCTTGTCGATCCAAGGAGAAATCAGATTGCCATTTGGAGTCAAGTAGGAATTTTGTTCCCCACTGAAAGCAGAATTTGAAATTGATGAAAGGGTTTTTTTTTTCTTTTGGATCAACAGCAGCAAACATGGGATAGGAAAAGTGTTGAACTTGATTGACGCAAGTCTTTTTTCAACCTACACTACTTTGTAACTATGTAAGCCTTCACAAATATGTTGAAACATGGGAAATATAGGACTATCAATGGAACCTAAGCCACCAAAACAAAATTAAAAAAGTAAACTGACTGGTACAGCCATTTAATCTTCAACACAGTATCAATAATGGTAGGCATGTAAAAATCTCTATATAATATCAGGTTAATAAAAATAACTTCATTTATGTTAAAGGGATTTATTTTATTCGGTGTAATATCAAAGATTTTGTTGATTATTGTGAACTGGCATCCATAAAAACAAGTGGATGACTTGTTTAATTTTCAGATAGGTGTTAACACAGTCCATTCCTTTGTTGGTGACTTTCACCAGCACAATGTATGATTAACAGTCATATGGACTAACCTGAAGCTTGCTTCCACCTTTTCAAAGATGGCTGCCTTAACAAATTGGGATTCATTTAGTTCAGCAGCCATATGACATTTGTACCTCTAAGCTTACAGGCATTCTGGGACCTTAAACATTGCTTATACTGTGTAAGTAGAGAATACAAATTGCTGAGAAATGCACTTTATATTGTGTTAGCAGAATTGCATTGAAATGCATAAAATGAGAGAAATATAGGTTTTATCACGGTGTGTGGTGTCTCCTGCTTATGACATAACCTTGTGGCTTGATATGCAAATTAGTTAATTTTAAACAGGGAATTTATCATTTGCATATCAAACCGCAAGGTGATGTCTTAAGCAAAAGACATGAAAGAGAGACCCTTTTGAGAGATTTAGTTCTCTTATTTTATGCAATTCTGCTAACAATGTACAGACTATTTTCAGCATTTTGTATTCTCTACCTTTACAGCATAAGCAAGGTTTAGGGGGACAGAGTCCCTTAAAAAGGCACAAAGGTAACTTTCTTTTATATTGTAGCCAGATGTAAAAGCTTAAATAACTATTTTTAAAAATGTTGCTAACAATTTGACTTGCACAAATCATAGAAAGAAAAGAAAACATCAACATGATCCAGCATCACTAAATCGCTATGTCATTAAATAATGGTTAGCCAACTAGTAACTTTAAAGAGAGAAAAAAAAAAAGTGTATACAAAAGTAAATAAGACATTATTGAATGTTGCTTTCCTTACAATTTTATAAAACCTGAAATCTAAATTGCTCTATTTCAGTTACAGAGAATACACTTAAAAATGATATTTATAAATATCTATTAGCTTCCCTTTAAAAACAATATAACGATAATGCTAAGATCAACAGGGAATATTATGAGGATTGTCACTTTGAAGCTTCTGTTGTAATACTACAATCTCTAGAAACACAACCATTGTTAACAGCAAATTTTTCACAAGATATGCACAGGAAGTCAGCATCAACAAGGACAGCAAAACCAAGGCAATCTGTGATCCACACAAACAATGTCCACAATGATTATCAGATAGGCACAGACTGGCAATTACACATGTACACAATTCAGCAAGCCTATGGCAAATATAAAATGTTTTACATATATTTGTTTAAAAATACCACTATTTCAGTATAGTACTGGGTAGCAATATATTGCTTGTTGATTAGTATAAGATATATACACATCTAAAATGCAACTTGCCTGTCCCATTATATATGTAATACAGAGATAGAAGTCAGAAGAATCTTTCTTATGACGTATTACCAACAAATTGTCCATCTTGACGATAGAAATAACAATTAGGCAAACTTGATAGGCAAGACTAATGATAAAAGTGACAGTTCTCCAGATCAATGAACAGCAACCTGTAAAACAGGGCATGACAACTAAATTAAGTCAAAATGAGTAAGTTAGGGACCACCAAAGGTTTTTTGGAGGGAGCCAAATGGTACATCTAAAACCGCAAAAACGTTAGGAGCTAGCAATGACTTGAACTTTTTTTCTAGCCCTTTACAAAATATGCACAGATCAGAAACAGGTAAATCAGCAGAGGAAAAATATTGTAAATTATGTATATGGAATACAATTCACAAGCTTAAAGTGCAGGGACTACAATGCTAATAAAATGTAGTATGACAAAACATAGTAATAATACAAAGAAACACTACATGGACCGAGAAAATATATTTTATGTAGTATTCGCTGTACAGGAGCACATGCTAGCCATTTCTCACCACTAAAAATAAAGATATTAGTTTTCCCCATATTGAAAGTATACTGTACCAAACAGTTTGACACCTATGTAAAATTACTAACAACCCTAAAAACAAAATGTACCTCATCATGTTAGCGAGAACTCCAAGAGTTAAAGACTAAGCAGCTGGGGTCACATTTTACTGGACACTAGCCTAATATATGAAAAGTCAGAGAAGGAATGTGTGATAAAGTAGGATATGCAGGAATAAACAAACAGTTACACCATAACCAGCAGAATGAATGGAAGTTAACTAGAGAACACTGTTACACAAATATTCTTTTAGTTCCCTTTTAACAATGAAAATGATGATTCTAGTAACACATGATGTCCTCATGTCAGGTGCCTGGAAGCAGAAGTTTGTATAGCACTGTCCAGGTACATGACAGACCGATAATATCCAAACTGACAGAAGAAGAAAGATTAACAACCCTCTCCCCACCACCCCTTCACAAGTGCATTCATAAATACACTAACAATCTGATGAGGGCATTGGCATTCCTTCAGGTACCTTACAATGGCAAGAGGACAGGCATAGATGTCCCTCAAAACACATAGGGTTATGGGTTTTTTCGGAAATGATTTTTTACGTTGGTAAAAACAGCTCCAGGTAAATACCAGAAAGATGCTACCAATTAAATGAAAGCAGAAAGCCGTTTTCCCATGCCCATATCAGACATATAGATGATATTACCAATGAGAAGAGGTTTGAGTGGCAGTCCTCCAGGCTCGCCCCGTTGGCTGCCCAGTTCGCCGCCGCAGTCATGATCCTCCGGGAGCCTGGCTACCAGAGCTGGGCATGTCTGGGATCTAAAATCCTGGATCCGATGCGAATGATTGGCAGGCTGTGAACCAGGCCCAAGCAGATCCTCTGGAAGCGGCCTGACTTTGAGAGTCGATGAGAATCGCAGGGCCTGGGCCCCGGGATACAGGAGATCACAGGGCTCGAGTGGATGCCACCATGTCCCTAATTTAGGTTAGCAAGAAAAGGGTCCCTTGGCGACCAACGATAACCCGGCCTGTCTTGATAATCCGGCGCGGAGAAATGAGTCACCCGTGTGGGGGAGGGGCGGACCGAGGCCGTGGGATGTGAGAGGAAGAGGTGGGTAAGGAAACGCTGCGGCCTCCCCCTGCTTGTCAGGGAATGCAATGCAAGTACAGCCAGTTCCAGATCAGGCAAATTACACTGACAGTGCCAGCATACCAGGGCTATGTCAATAAAACTCCAGGTGCTAAGCAATCCCCTACTGTGCCAGGCCCTCCAGTCTGCCCGAGTCCAATGTGTATCTGAGGGCACAGGCTGAAGAGATGGATCACATACAGTCCTGAAAATCCCACAGCGTTGCCCAGCTAACTACATGCCAATCACACAAGGTTTGCCAATGTCAGCGGCTCCGAGCGTTGCCAGTAACTAGTGAGGCTGCTGCCGCCTGGATGGCCAGTCTCCGCGCCACTGTAGATCGGGACCCTCTGTTCCTGGGATTGTAAGGGAAACGTACCGCCCCGTATCACAGGAGGAGGCCGCAGGATCCTGGCCTGCTCAGAGAGGGAGGGGGTATGCTTGGTGCCCTCGCTCCTTGAAAGTGCCACCGCCACTTACGTAGTGGGCTGACGAGTGTCCCTTGCCACCGCTGGCTCCGTGTCGGACTTGGTTAGGAAGCTCCCCCACAGCTCGCTTCTGCCTCACACACTGACCGGAGCTTCGCCTCTCTGACAGCAGCAATGGCGTCCGGCCGCGACAACACGGAGTCGGATTGGCGGTAGCCGGTCACGTGATGGGGCGGAGGAGGAAGAGGGGGGGAGAGCAGAGCTCGCGCTGTGTCTCACACAAGCCTCTCGCTTCTGTTTTGTTCCGCCAGGCGCCGGTAGAGGGAGCTTTGTGCATGGGAATGTTCACTTGTAAATGCGTTGGGTATTAATATCCCCATTATCAGCAATGCTATTGTTATACTATCATTCTTATTAATTTTATCACTGTTCTCCTCAGTAATTAGATTGGCTGTGTTCTTACGATTATTACATTGTCAGATTATTCCTAGATGTGTATATTTATGCTTTGTATCTGTATTTTGGGATAGCCAGATTTTTTTTTTTGGAAGTGGGAATCCTTATAGAAGCGATGGGAATGTAAAACAGATGTCATTATTCCAATGTCATTTTGTGTCTTTGCTGCATTAACGCGTTGAGAATACTCAGAGGAATGTTGGTCACACAGACGTTGATGCATAATAAAATGGCCTATATCTTGCATTAGTAGATTGCCAAAAAGATAAAGAAATAACGAATACTCCTGGAATATACTTCCTGTCAAAATCATAATCTCACAGAAAATGGTTTTATCTAAAAACACAGTAGATGTTTTCTAATATAATTAACAACTGTGTTAATATTAATAGTTCTGGTGTGGCAATTGTTTATATAATTAGCATTACTGATATTGGTATTATCAATAATAACAGTGCTGATAACATTAAACAATGTAATATGATTATTGTAGCTGCTAATTATGATATTGGAATTAATCAATTATTTTTTAAAAAAAAAGTACAAATGAAATCAGAGCTTTTGGCAATTACATTATCATTACTGTTATGTGAATAAGGATTACTGCAGGTTAGAGTGAATTATGGTATTAGGATTATTACAAGATATTGTTCTGATTATTAATATTAACGCATGTTGTAATATTGGTATGCTAGATATCTTTTATTAATACTATCAGTAGAGGTGTTACTAAGCTTTTAAGTATTACATTACATTAGAATTTAATTATATAGTGCCAACAAAAGAGGGAGACTAATAAGGAGAATTATAAATTAGAGGCACAAGAACAGACTAATACATGAGCTAGAGAGCCCTGCTCGCAAGCTTACAATCTAATATCTCTGTTATTTGGTTTGTTTACCTGACTAATGACTATGCCATTGATGGTGAACATTTTTGAACTTGAGTGCCCAGTCTTCTGCAGGATGGCAAGATTAAGCTCTCAAAGTGCCCTCTCATTTCAGTCATTTTTCTGCCCATCAGTATATTAGCCACCTTTCTCATTCTTGCTCTTGTTCCCTTATAAGTTATTAAGTTATCTTGATTAAGTTATCTATAAGTTATCTTGCACCAATGAATGAAAATAAAAAAACGTTCACTAAAATCCATAAATGTAAGTCCTAGATCATATAATTTGATGGGTCCTCCCTAATTGATGGTGATGCTGTAGGCACATGCTGATTGCCGTCTCAGAGGTCTCTAAGTCCCACTTTTGACATCTGTGCCATATGTTTGCCTTCACTGGACTATACTGACTGACTAATACTGACAGTGCTAATACTGTTATGGGATTATTATACCAATAATATTCCAAAACAAATGTTGCAATAATCCTAAAATATTTAGTGATATGATAATCCCAATGCTACAGCTAGAGATCACCATAACACAAGGATCTACTCAATAAAGAGAAAATTTCAGGAAATTGAGATTTAAATTTAAAACTTTAGGCCAATGGAACCAAGTTGGAAAAATTCTCCAATGCAGCTGAATGGGAAAAATGTGTTTAACTCATCTGCTTTTGGCCTTAAATTTGAAACTACTATTGAAATTCCCTGCCATTTTCTCTTTATTGAGTACACCCTTGTGTTATGATTATCTCTAGCTGTAGCACTGGGATTACCATATTCAGGGCCGCTTTAACCAATGGGCAAACTGGGCACTTGCCCGGGGCGCACTGGTTAAGGTGGCCCCCACTGGCCACGGGTGTCACCATCTGCCAGCAAATCGCTGCTCAACTTTTTTTTTTCTAAAAAAGTTTTTTTTTTTTTTTTTTAAATCATTGACACATCATATCCGGTGACTGTATTTCTGTCCAGGGACACGGAGCAGCCAGGAGGTAAGTACTGGGTAAGGGGATGGAGGGTCGCATATTATGGCAGTATGTAGGATGTATATACGCACAGACAGAATCAAATTAATTAATCAGGGTGCAGATCTCAAAGGGCCCACCATAATTAATTAATTGGATTGTGTCGGTGCGTATATGCATCCTACATACTGCCGGCCTGCACTTTGCATGGTCTGTCTGCAGCATGTGGAACAAATATGTGTGCCTGGAAACATGGCCGATGTTGGAAACTATGCAGTGGCTTGATTGGCAAAGTGTTCTGTGGGGCAAAATAACATTTACTATGGGGGAAGTGACACTATGGCTTGTTCTGCAGGGGCAGTTCTGTTTGTCAAAGTGACACTGTGGCATGCCAAATTGTGTGGGTGCAATATAGGTGTATGGCAAGTGCTGTGGGTACTGTATGGTGCTCTGTTAAGTTCTTTAGGTGCAATGTGGGTGCAGAAAAATGGAATAAAAACAAGAAATACAATTTTTCAGTAACACTTTTATTACATATACAAATAGTTGAATGTGATAAGAAAATAGCTGCCTATAATATTAAAAAGTTTACATTTACATACAGTTTGTTACAATGCGACTTTAGAAAAATTGGGTAGAGGGGGGCCAACTGCTAAAGAATATACCTCCATGTTTTCGTGTGAAAATTTTTTTGTGTAACGGTTTGTAACTCCCCTTTTTATACTCTGTACCAAGCGCTATGTAAATTTCTTACAACTTGTTTAATAATGTATGTATTTTTATCTACTGTTAAATGTGTAACTCTGTGTAACTCCATTCTGGACTGGGTCCCCAGGATACATACTTGAAAACGAGAGAAATCTCAATGTATTCTTCCTGGTAAAACACTTTCTAAATAAATAAAAATAAATAAATATATGAATAAGCTATCTATCTTGTTGTGCCATATACAGGCATTTATTTAATAATGCTTGAAATGTCGAATGAATTAACAAGCTTGCTTGGCTCATACTGATTGTATTGTGGCCACCCTGATCCAGCTGCTGGTCTTTGACTAACATTTACTAAAAGGTGAATTAGCAAATTAAATTAAGTGGTGTAAAACACCGCCCAGCTGTGGTCACCTAAATAAGGGTGGAACTGTTCAATATTAAAAGCTCCTGACAGCAAGTGCTGCCAGCAGATATGCTTATGACCAAGTACGGATTCTGGTGTTAAAGATATTTTTGGCTTTATACTTATATTGATTGCACAGTGAATACACACCTTTTACTGCAACTGATTCTGTGCTTGCAGTTTGATTTTTTTTTAATTGTCCTTATATGTCTGCCAGTAGACATACAGCAAAATAAATACCGTATTTGCTCAAATATTAGACTATTTTTTTTCAGAGCCAATGCTCTGAAAAATGCCCCTTGTCTTACATTCGAGGTTTGTCTTTTAATCACCCCTCAAATAGAGGTCTGATTATAAGATTGGGATCCAGGTCCCCTGCAGCTCTGCTAGCAGCAATGCACGCAGACATCCTTAGGGTGCTCCCCGGCACTTCTATGACAGAAGCCGGGAAGTCACATCACCTTCCGGCGGTCCGTGATAAAAGACGGAAGTGTCGGGCGGCACGTATCGTGCAGACATCCTCCTATCCTGCCCGGCACTTCCATCCAGACTTCTATGACGGAAGCTGGGAGGTCACATGACCTTCTGGCTGTCCATCATAGAAGACGGAAGTGTCGGGCAGCACTGGAGGATGTCTGTGGCAGTATTGACTACGTCTGGGGGGCAGATGTGCAAATAAAAGGAAATAAAAACAAGAAATGCACTTTTTTTGTATCATAATTTTTATTAAATATGAAAAAGCAAATTACATGTGAATATATACAAGTTCAACTTTTTTCCTTATAGTCAGGCTTTTAGTTTTTTTCCTAAAGCAATATCCAAAGTTTGGGGGGTCGTTTTATAATCACGGTCATCTTATATTCAACCAAAACGGGAAATTGTGAAAGCCCACAGTACACATGATTGATTTTACCTACTCACGTTGTACTTAGGGTAGTGGAAACAAGCCACAAACATGCTTAGCTAGATGTATGCTTAAAGCATGTATGTTAATTTCTTCATTATTACACCAGTGTTTGTTATGAGTGTAACCTTTATGCCTTATGATGTGTGAATAAAAGTTGAATGTCCCATTATGTATCTAGAGACATTGTGGGCACATACCCCAAACCCAGAAGTTCAGGCAGCGGCAGTTACATTGAATGTAGCCAGCACTCACTTTGAGCATCAATTAGTTTTTCCCAAGTGAAAAACAAGCAAACCGGCTCCACTCACTATTTCAATCCCGGATAGGCGGGTGCTCCACAGCGTTGATCAAACGCAATTAAATGACTTCAAACAAAGAAAAAAATGTGCACACCGCTCTCCACGATGATAAATGAATATGTGCTTTAATTCAATGCACCAGCAAACAGAAAAGATATATCCAACGGACTTACATATAGGAGTGAGAGAAGACACCTAACGCGTTTCGCGTGTTACCACGCCTTATCATAGGTGTGTTACAAGTGAACAGGAATTTCTTTTGTACAGGTGTTTGGCCAATGAAAGGAAAGAGAGAAGTGAGTGCAGATGTGAATATGTGTAAACAAGCTGTGAAAGAGCCAATAGATAAAGAGAAATAAATAAAACAAATAAAATGAATGAACTGAATATGTGTAATGTAATGTGGAAGTGTATGTGGATAAATGTGAGAATGTAAGAGAACAAAAATAAAATAATAATAAAAATAAAGTATGAGAAATAAATGAATGCTAAAAAATGTGAAAGAAGGACGAGGGAATAGTGAAGTGAACTAAAAAAGTCATGAATAAAAAAGTGAAAGATAATAATGGATAAAAACAAGAAAGTGCAAATAGAAAAGAAAAAGTGAATTAAAGTAAAAATGAAAAGGGGTAATAAAAGTAAAGCAGGACTTGAGAGGTAGTGTAAGAAGAAAACGTGTAAAGAAAAAAGGATAGGATAGGATCCTTCTGTTCAAAATGTGTCTCCTTTCATAAAATGATTAAGTTATAAAATCATCGTTAAACCGCTCCTTGAGAAATGCATATACCTTAGAATAAATATACATTTTCTGCAATAAATTAACTTCCGAATATTTAATTACTTCTTTTTTCTCCCTTTTTTTCTTCCCTTTTTTTAGATACTCATTGGAATCTAATTTATCCCTTGAGCCCAGCTGTTCCTGTAACCAGTATATGTATATATCTTCACATTTACTGTTTGTAATGTATTCTTTTGATTTATTTAGGTATGTGTATTGCTATTACTTGATATTGGACCAGCTGTGCTCAGAGAGAATGAATATATGACGACATACTTATAGAAATAGAACAAATTTGTTCAAATAAATGTAATAATTATTTTTAGAAAAGATAAAGTATGTATTTGTAAAATATTCACTAGCCCCCTTTTGGATCATGTTTACTCCATTTGTGGTGTTTTTAATTATATAGATTTATTTGATTAATATCATTTAATATATGAGGATTTAAAAATGCATATTTTCACAATTTTTTTTTTTTTTAATAATTAAAAATAATAATATCAAATAAATAAAGGATCATGTTCAGACATGAAGTAGTCTGGTTACTGGATAGGTTATCACTTCAATATTTATTCACCTTACAAGATAGACGTGCAAATGTAATAATTACACAATACACTTACACTGCAAATTAGTGATAGAAGCAATATTGAGTCTATAGCTTGAAATATTAATATAAATATGACAATTTTGTATCTTTTAGATGGTTTCATAGTTTATCACTATGTATAATAATATAAGAGACTAAACATATATAGATAGGTTAATTTGAATATAAATATTAGGCTCCTTCCTATAAAGACACGTCTTAATAATTATATGTTTTAACAACACTTCTTTCTTAATAATACACTTTATTAATATTTTTCACAGATTATTTGTTTGTACTATATGATATTATTTTTTTTATGTGATAATTATCGTAATTATTGTGATTCTGTTTATTACACATTTGATTGAAACACTGTGTTGAACAATGATTGCACTTTAATTCTTAATTGATACATGTTTGTCAAAATTGTCTCTGTGCACTATATAAAGTTCTGTGAAAGCACCTTACGCTAGGCTTGAAAAAAACCCGTAAGGGTTGAAATGTCGCCTGCGTCTTAATAAAACTCCCACTATTCACTGAGTGCTGGGTCTTGTATCTTTTTTATGGTGTTTGAAGATTTGGGTGACGTCTGGAGACCTCGGCACCTGTACACATTGTTTGGTGTGGATCCGAATCTATTTTAATTTGACTTATCAATAATAGACTTAGCGCAAAATGACGACAATCTATTAATTCTAAGTATCAGTTCACCTGATTTCGCTGTTTAGTAAATAAAAATATAGCATAAGCCTAAATATCACTTTTTGACCGGGCTTGATGTGTGGAATGAAGCTGGTGACATGATAATGAGTTACCAAACATTTATTTTTTGATATTTGCTGACGTTCTAAGCCTTAAGAAGAGTTTGTATTCCAAATGGCTCGCTCACTTTAGATCCTACATTCTTTTGTTCTGAGCCTGATTCTGTCAGATAATGTGACAAAAAGGGAAACAAAGTAACTCTTTTACTAAATCCTCTCACAAATGCTGCTGGAAATTTTATATTTCTTAATAATGTCACATAAAAGTAAAACTGAATGTGTTTCACAGCAGTTCTGAAGAACACATCTCTCTGAGTAAATCGCATTGAAATACAGAACAGAAGAGTAATGTTAGATTGTATCTCTTTTAAAGTCAAAAGCTTTCTCTTTCCTGAAATCCACAAATTGAACGCACTGCATTCTCATACAGGCCTATGTGAGTGATATAATTCAGTCATCTGTTGAGATATTCACTATTAATTTCTACTCAGTCACACAAATCCATTAATATTTTGAATATTACCACTGATTTGTAAACATTTGTTTTCTAATGTATTTTTCTGTGTTAATGCTGTTTGCAGTGCTGTAATAATTAATATTACCATTGATCCTTATCTTGGGAGTAATGATGATGAACCTTTTACTACTTTGTATTTAGCAGTGGTATATTGGTATATGATGCATTATTATCTAAACAGACATTTTGCTCACCTAAATGTTATAAAAATAAGCTTTATTTTTTCATAGATCTATCTGTAATGGGAAGCTCGGTCCCCCTCAGGTCACCAGATAAAGAAGTCAATGCAAATGGGCTATAGTGCCTTGTAGCACCCACATAATGGACAAGACCGGTCTTATTAGGTACATCAAGGAAACACACTTCACTGGAACAAGAGTTTCCATACAGAAAACCATCATATAAATATGATTAAACAAAGGAACATAATCCATTTAAAAGACACACAATGTTATCTGTAATTGGACATCCAGTGGCATGGCTATAGCAACCAATGGGAAGAGGAACTACATCCCAATCCATATTTAGGGGGTGGTGGCTCGGGCCAAACAACCAATGAATGCGGCACCTACTTGCCGAACCAAAGAACAACCCAGAGGCTGTCCTTAATCTTTATTGGGAGATGGTCGCTAGGGGTACATTCCACTGTATAGTGACAGAGGTAATAACGGAACATCAGGGGGAACGGGGAACCACAGTATCTGGTCACAGATGGTAGCGTGATGCTATTTTTTTAATATAACCTGATATTATTTTAAGTGACAAGGTGCATTTTCTAACACAAGTTCAGAAGGAATGTTATGTTCCTTGTCCAGGGTATTGTCAGACTCTCCTAAGAAGTAGCTCACCAGAGTATCCTAGGATCCAGACAATCATGATCGAACACTATGGCGCTCTCCTGCAAGAGCATACCATCACCCTTGACAATGAACGAGGTCGCACGGCGCATGCTGTGTGACATCATGCCTGTGAGAATTTAAAAGGAATCTCAGCACTCAGTATGGCGCTGAGTGGTTCTCGTGTATCCTGTCTCTTAGCGTCTATTACCTTCCGTTTATTGTTTTTATTGTTGTCGAATTGGATTGTCTTCATTACTGCTCCTTTGCCTGTGCCCCTGACCTCGGATTTCCCTTTGACTACACTCCTGTGCTTGTTTCCATGTATTAGATAGCAGGGGCGGATCCAGAGTCTGATCTCGGGAGGGGCACATTTCCGTCTGTCTTTTCCTCTCTCCCATGCCCATCTGTCTTTTCCTCTCTCCCATGTCCGTCTGTCTTATCCTCTCTCCCATGTCCATCTGGCTTATCCTCTCTCCCATGTCCGTCTGTCTTATCCTCTCTCCCATGTCCGTCTTGCTTATCCTCTCTCCCATGTCCGTCTGTCTTATCCTCTCTCCCATGTCCGTCTGTCTTTTCCTCTCTCTCATGTCCTTCTGTCACGTACTCCTCTCACTCCCCGTGTCCCTCTGTCTCTCTTCCTTCCATGCCCCTTTCTCTCCTCTTCCTTCCCATGTCCGTCTATGTATCCTCTTCTTTCCCATGTCCGTCTGACTCTCCTCTCATTTCCCATCTCTCTGTCTCTCCTCTCCCATCCCATGTCTGTCTGTCTCCTCTTCCCGTCCCATATCTGTCTGTCTCTCTTCTGCCATCCCATATCTTTCTGTCTCTCCTCTGCCATCCCATATTTGTCTGTCTCTCCTCTGCGAACCCATGTCTGTCTGTCTCTCCTCTACCATCTCATTTATGTCTCTCTCTTCTCCCTTCCCATGTATGGCTCTCTCAGCCAATTTGCCCAATAATATGCCAGTGTTAGTTGCCATTTTAATATGCCCCAGCCAATTTGCCCAATAATATTCCAGTGTTATTTGCCATTTAATATGCCCCTGCCAATTTTCCCAATAATATGCCAGTGTTATTTGCCATTTAATATGCCCCAGCCAATTTGCCCAGTAATATGCCTGTGTTATTGCCATTTGATATGCCCCAGCCAATTTGCCCAGTAATATGCCAGTGTTATTTACCATTTAATATGCCCCAGCCAATTTGCCCAATAATATGCCAATGTTATTTGCCATTTAATATGCCCCAGCCAATTTTCCCAGTAATATGCCAGTGTTATTTGCCATTTAATATGCCCCAGCCAATTTGCCCAGTAATATGCCAGTATTATTTACCATTTAATATGCCCCAGCCAATTTGCCCAATAATATGCCAATGTTATTTGCCATTTAATATGCCCCAGCCAATTTGCCCAGTAATATGCCAGTGTTATTTGCCATTTTATATGCCCCTGCCAATTTGCCAAATAATATGCCTGTGTTATTGCCATTTGATATGCCCCTGCCAATTTGCCCAGTAATATGCCAGTGTTATTTGCCATTTAATATGCCTCTTCCAATTTTCGCAATAATATGCCAATGTTATTTGCCATTTAATATGCCCCAGCCAATTTTCCCAATAATATTCCAGTGTTATTTGCCATGTAATATGCCCCAGCCAATTTTCCCAATAATATTCCAGTGTTATTTGCCATTTAATATGGAATAGAACTTTGGCCAACCATTGTTTGCGGAGATTCTCCAATACTAATCAGGCACTGAATGGTGCCTGATTCTTCATACATGAGAGATATTCACACCAGCGAGCATTGCATTTGTACAATCTTATGTGAAGTTAATAAATATACACTGGATTTGCAAGTATTTTTGTAGATAATGTGTTAGTAGGATCTAGCAATTCTCTGTGTTTATAAAGAACAAATGTATTGAAAAAATGACCACAGGATGAAGCGATGCAGGGGTAGTGCTACCATATAAGAAAACAAAGAGGTTGCCCAGAGTCACCACTATCCGAGGGGAGATAATTATGGAGCTAGGGCAAATGTTATTTTTCTATTGATGGTTCCTCAAAAAACTAGAATTATCCCTGAAGCAGTGCACCTATGTAGCTATGAGAAGTAACTCATAAGGCGCATGGCTAGAAACACTGTACATTTATAGTAGGCGTTCTAGCTAACACACAAAGTTCTGGATCTATCATCCAATCAAGCATTACACCAAGGGAAAATAGAGCTGCAAACATATTTCTATAAATACGGCTAATCTATTTCCAATTCCTATGCCAGACAGCTTGCGGAGTACAGTGTTTAATGCCAAGACACTAAATCAATTTTTAACAGCCAGGAAATAGAGAGGCTCTCTTACCTGATTTTCTGCATTAATGTAGACTTGAAATATGCAGTTTATTTAATTCTTGTAATAAGGAAACAAAGATGTGTGTGCTGGCTATGGTAAGTCCTGGCTGTGCAATATGGGTGTTGGGGCATTTCCTAGGTGTGCAATGTGAGTGCTGGGGCATTTCCTAGGTGTGCAATATGGGTATTGGGGCATTTCCTAGGTGTGCAATATGGGTATTGGGGCATTTCCTAGGTGTGCAATATGGGTATTGGGGCATTTCCTAGGTGTGCAATATGGGTATTGGGGCATTTCCTAGGTGTGCAGTATGGGTGTTGGGGCATGTCCTGGGTGTGCAATGTGGGTTCTGGGCATGTCTCGGGTGTGCAATGTGGGTGTAGGTTGGGGTAAGTCCTGGTTGTGCAATGTGGGCGCTGAGGCATGTCCTGTGGATACAATGTGGGTGCTGGCTGGTTAAGTCCTGGGCACTTGAAGAAGCCTCCTGATTGGTGAAATGCGTTGTGCATCATATGTGTAGTGGTCAAGTGACAACAGACACCAGCTGGAAACATAAAGAGGTCGCAATACGAGATCCCGGAAGCGCGCCCAGTGTATCGCATAGAGGCACTTTCTTGTCTATACCACGATCTTGGCTGCTGCTGTTAACTCTGGTATGCACCTTTTTGATGTAATCCAAGTAAGCAGAACTATCTGGGGCTATTGTTAAACTGCTATTCTAATATCACACAATGTGTGCGTCTCTCTCCCGCTTGGCTTTAGATTTCTTGGTACTGGAAGGAACATCATACTGTTTTGGGTTTGGAGGATAGCTAATTAAAGTCCCCACATATGTTCCACACCAGAACCTGGTCCCTATAGGCTCTGGCACATGTTAGTTGGCTGACATAAGGGCAATTGTATTGCATGGTTTAAGTGATACAGAGTCACACTTATATTGGTCTTCTTGATTTTATTTATATATGTCAATGTGGGTGCTGGCTTGGGTGAGTCCTGGGTGTGCAATGTGTATGCAATATGGGTGCTGGATGGGGTAAGGCTTGGGTGTGCAATGTGCGTGCAGGGGCATGTCCTGTGTATGCAATATGGATGCTGGTTGGGGTAAGTTCTGGTTATCCAATGTGGGTGCTGAGTCTTGTCCTATGGATGGAATGTGGGTACTGTCTGAGGCATGTCCTTGGTGTGCAATGTGGGTGTTGGTTTCATTATATCAGCCTCATTGCATAACACCAATATTATCTAGTTCATAAAAGCGAGAATTATGCATTTTAAAGCACATTTGAGAGTATATTATTTATTGATAAGACAAATATGAAAGTACATAGGGATCTAGATTGTAAGTTTGCAAGCAGGGACCTCTACCTCATCTATCAGTCTGTCTCTGTTTGTCTAACATAGTATGTAGTTAGTGCCATTTAAATGAATGTTAATGTAATGTAATAAAGAGTAATAGGCATGGCAAAAGGGGCGTTGTTAGGTCTCCAAAAGATCTGTGGTTAGAGCCCATAGAAATAAGAATTAGGTGTATGTATTGCTTATATTATATATATGATTTATATGATGATAAATATATTAGAAGCAATGAGCAATAAATACATTAAGGATTCAAATGATGCCAATAAGAAGTAACTTTAAAAGGAAGGCTTTATACCAATAAAAATCTCTAATGATAAATGATCATGATGTATATGATGCCAACAAGCATTAAATGAAATACCTAGATCAACTTTGTATATGATGCCAATGAGCAGTAAATGCATAAACCTTGAATACCATATCAATGAGCAATAAATACATAAACTAGGTTTATCATGCCAATGATAAGTAAAAGTATAGATTTGATATGTTATGCCAATGAGCAGTAAATTTGGTATCTCATAACCCCAGAAAGCAGATGTGAATACACAGAACTTACCCCAGCACCCAGATATTCACTCAGGACTTGCCTCAGAACCAAGATTTGCACTCAAGACTTACCCCAGCACCCCATTAGAACCCAGGACTTTCCTTAGCACCCAGTTAGCAACCCGAACTTACTCGTTGATGCATCACGATAAGGTCTGCCCTCTCCATTGAGGGACACAGACCCCTTAGACTTACCAATATGCCCCAGATTTACTAATGCTTCCCTGGACTTAACAATATGCCCCATAGTTGCCAACATATGAAAAAAAAATTCGAGGGAAACTTTGCAGCTCAGCTTCCAATTACTTACTTTAAGATTGACCACACCTATTGCCCAAATCTCCGTCCAGAGATCCAAATCTCTGATGAGCACTTATCATACAGTCAAAGGCAATATTTGTAAATATTGCCTTTGACAAGTATTGATCCGCCTCCCTCTCCTTACTAGTTTTAGTAAGGGAGAGAGACAGATCAGATAATGTAAAAAATAAAAATAATAAAATTAAATATTTAATAAAATTTTACAAATCAAGGGCTTTTAAAAAAGCCATTTCAAGTGTTTAACCCCTTCCCTGCCATTGATCGCTGTGTACGCAGTGATCATACACAGCAGCACATGTTTTGCTGTCTGTGCATTTTTTGGGGGTTCTTTTTTTTTTACTGTAATTCATTACAGTATAACAAAAGCTCTTTTAAGAGCTATTAACCCCTTACTTGCTGTAGATCACTGCCTAAGCAGCGATCTGGCGCAAATGCAGCAATCTTGCTGCAGAAGCATTTTTTATATATTTTTTTTTACTTTTTTTGCATCCGCTTCGGGTTAATTGTACCCGTTAGGGTTTATGTTTAATGTCAATTTTTTTTTTAGCTGTCTGATCTCATGTATAGCGATCAGTAACAGCTGATCAGTGGCAAAGGCGGTTTGGTGATTGCAAACATGAGCATTACAATTCGCCCGGTCAGATCAATATTTGTTGTAAATATTGATCCGACCGGTGTAAATCTGCCTCTCTCTCTTCACTTGAGTTTTAGTGAGGGAGACAGACAGAGCTGTATAAGGGAAGTTTGTAATTATAATATATTTTTTTAAAAATTGAGACCCAAGGGCTTTTATAAAAGCCGTTTCCAGTGTTTAACCCCTTTCCTGCCATTAATCGCTGTGTACGCAGTGATCTTCCACAGCAGCACATTTTTTTCTGTCTGTGCATTTTTTAGGGGTTAATTTTTTTACTGTCATATATTACAGTATATCAAAGGCTCCTTTAAGAGCTATTAACCCCTTGCTTGCCATATATTACTGCCTAAGCAGCGCATATGGTCACTGCCTAAGAAGCGCATATGGTCACTGCCTAAGCAGCGTATATGGAGCAATCTGGCTGCAGAAGGATTTTTGTTGCTATCGTCATTTTTTTTTTTGTCACACGCGCTATGGGTTAATTTTTAACCACTAGGGGATTATGTGTATTCCTTTTGAAGCTGTCTGAACGCGTGTATAGCGATCAGTAACAGCTGATCAGTGGCAAAGACGGTTTGGTAATTGCTCAAATGAGCATCACCATTCGTCAGATCACTATTGGTAAATATTGTTCTGACCCATATGGATCTGCCTTCCTCTCCTCACTTGAGTTTTAAGGGAGAGAGACAGATCTGTATAATATGTTTTTAATTGAAATAAATTAAATAAAATGTTACAAAATTGTGAGACCCAAAGGCTTTTATAAAAGCCATACAGTTTGTATTAACCTCTTCCCTGCCACTGATCACTGCACAGCAGAACATTTTCTCTTGTCTGTGCATTTTTAGGGGTTAATGTTTTTGTACAGTACTACAAAAGCTCTTATAAGAGCTATTAACCCCTTCCTTGCCCTACATGTCAAAATTCCAAGTTGGAAAATCAAAAAGCACACATCTCAAATGTGGCCTTTTATCCCCAAAACAAGCTGACAAACCTATGCATGGGTGGTATCCCTGTACTCAGGAGAAGTTGCTGAACACATATTGGGGTGTTATTTGGCAGTGACACGTACCAAAATCTGTGAATTTATGTCTGAAATACAATGTTTGTGAAAAAAAACCCACAAAAAAATTACTACCACAAACTTTGACAAAGGCTGGTGTTAGAATTGGTGCATGGAAAGTGTTAAAATACCACAATTTAAAATAGCCTAGGGTGTCTACTTTTACAAAATATATGCTTTTTTTGGGTAAAACACACTGTCTGGTTTCAAAAAAAGTCCCAAATGAAACATGGGGGCGCAGGCTGATTATGCGTCAAAATTCCAAGTTGGAAATGCGCACCTTCAAAATGTGGCCTTTTAGCCCCCAAACAACCCAACAAAATCTATGCATCGATGGTATCCCTGTACTCAGGAGATGTTGTTGAACACATATTGGGTTGTTGTTTGGCAGTGAAACATACCACAATCTGTAAATTCATGTCTGAATTACAATGTATGTGAATAAAAACCACAAAAAAATGACCACCACAAACTTTGGCAAAGGCTGGTGGTAGAATTAGTGCATGGAAAGTGTTAAAATACCACCATTTCAAATAGCCTAGAGTGCCTACTTTTAATAAATATATGGGTTGATGGGGTCAAATACACTAGCTGACTTCAAATATGTCCCAAATAGGACATGGGCGCAGGTTGTCTGCATGTCAAAATTTTAAGTTGGAAAACCAAAAAGCGCACCTCTCAAATGTGGCCTATTAACCTCCAAACAAGCAAACAAACCTATGCATGGGTGGTATCCCTGTACTCAGGAGCAGTTGCTGAACACATATTGGGGTGTTATTTGGCAGTGACACGTACCAAAATCTGTGAATTTATCTCTGAATTACAATGTTTGTGAAAAAAAACACAATAAAAATTACTACCACAAACTTTGACAAAGGCTGGTGGTAGAATTAGTGCATGGAAAGTGTTAAAATACCACCATTTGAAATAGCCTAGGGTGTGTACTTTTAGAAAATATATGGGTTGATGGGGTAAAATACACTGGCTAGCTTCAAATATGTCCCAAATGGGACATAGGTGCAATCTGTCTCCATGTAAAAATTTCAAGTTGGAAAACCAAAAACTGCACCTCCCAAATGTGGCCTTTTAGCCCCCAAACAACCCAACAAACCTATGCATGGGTGGTATCCCTGTACTCAGGAGACATAGTAGAATCTATTTAGAAGGTTGTTTTTGTTTGCTTTTGTGGATGAGGAGAAGATGTTTAAAAAAAAAGTCAGGAAATACGTTTTTTTTTTTTACCATTTTTTTTTTTATTTTTTATATAATATTATAGGATATGAACAAAATGATGGCATCCACAGAAAGCCCTTCTTGTCCCGATAAAAACAATATATAATTTGTGTGGGTACAGCAAACGACAAAGAAGAAAATTACAACTAAACACAAACAGAACAGAAATGTTAAAATATCCATTGTCCAGAATGGACAAAAATGTTTCAAAGGCTCTGTCCTTAAGGGGTTAAAGTTTGTGTTTAGATATTTTTGTAAACATCTTGTAGAGAATCTGATAGGTTAGGGTATTTCGTGTATGTAAGATGTTTTTCAGAATGTAATTATAAATATATGTATCTATACACAATTAATTTCAAACTTTAGGCTAATGTAGCCAAGTTGGAATAATTATCCAATGCAGCTGTATGGGAAAAAATTTCCAACTCAGCTACTTTGGCCTTAAAGGGACTATCTAGTGCCCAAAATGCATCTCACAAATATTAATGTATAATAATGTGATTTCAAAGTACTTTAAAATGCGTGTTTTATATTTTGCTTCGACTAAAATATAAAATACTTAGAGCTAGACTAAATTGTGAAATTATAGCAGTTTGTAAGAAGCCAGGACTGCCCACACTAGCTGAGTACAAGTAAGTTCCTTTTTTTTTTGCTGCAGGAACCAATGAAAATAATTTCATTTAAATGAATGGAATATCCTGTCTCTAGTGATGACGTCAGATAATGTGTTGTACTTTTAAGAGATCCTACTGTGTACAACAGTAAGGTTACTCAAAGTCCACATCATGTATTCAATTGGAAGAGCACAGGAAGTGACTAAATTAAACAAAACTTTATTTGCTCAGTGTCAATATAATCAGTGCTGCCGCACCTGTAGTAAACATGCAGAGTAATCACTGAGGAGGGCTTGAGTCAAATATAAAAAATGTGATTTATACAGAATGCCTGCATCAAATCACACTGGAAAAAAAGCCTGTATACTAAACAAGCAGTAATCTTCATCTTGCACCAAAGTGAATTAACTAGACTGTCCCTTTAAGTGTGAAATTATTGTCTCAATTCCCTGCAATTCTCTCTTCACTTAGTAGACCCGTTAATTATAAAAGTATTTATCTTCTGCGTCAGTTACAAGTAAGTTTAGTTGATATACACAGTAAGCCCCATTGGTTTGTGCAAATTCATTGCATCCGCCTCTTGGACGTTCCCTTCATGTTAGCACACGTTAGCCACTTTGTAAATGAGTCTGCATTATGTATATTATACATTGAATCCAATCTATGTAAGTAATGCAAGCCATGCCACACGGTCACCGAGCTCAGCTCTGCTCATTTTAGTCGCCTGCTGTTTCCAAGCAGCTTCTGAACTTCTGACCCCTTTGCAACTCTCATTACTAAAAGCAGCAGGATTCATCCCCCTCACGTTCCCCGACCTACTTTCCATGTTCCGCCCTGCGCTGGTGACACCTCTCTGTCTCCACCAGTGGAGATGCTCCTAGCTGCTGCCAGGCCATACCGCTCGAAGTCACAGATGAATCCCCTGTTACTGTGCTAGGTAACTAGCCCTGCTGTAGACACAATGTTCAGTTCAGACACATACACTTTAATCCTGTATCCTAGTGTAATAATAGCAAAAGATTTAGTGCTGCGCTATGTATATGTGGTTATGTACAATTCAACAAAACTTGGAAGTCAGGGATGCTCAGGGTCATACAGTTTGGATGTGATTCAGTATACTGTATGTAGTGATATTGTACACTTGTTTAATCATATTTAAGCCTCTCAACTAATGATTTTATTGTCATTTACGCCACATGTGAAAGACACTATATTTCTTTTCCTTTATTTTTCTTTCCATATTTAAAAAATTGGAGCGTCGCTTTACAATATTTTTGAAAAGTATTTAATTTTATATGTTTTTTGTGCAACACTTTATTATTATTATTATTACATAAGTGCCTGCTTTTATTCAGATGATGCATTTAGGGGCATATTCTGTTCAGTTATATGATGCCTATTTACAAATACTAATAATAGAGCTACTGTACAGTGTAATTTCCAATTAATTGACTGACACAACATTTTGGTTGGATGACCATCACTAGTGTGTGAAGAATTGGTGTGGGCAAGGTCTCCCAAACTTGTCCACCTTACTGCTTCTGAAGGTAAAATGTATCTGTTAACAGTTTACAACCTTGTATGTGCAAGTGTTAATTTTATATGTATAAAAAATGTACCCCTGTATAAAAGTGAAAATGCTGCCTCACTGCTTCTTATACTAGAATAAAGAGCTTAATAGTTTACAACCTTGTCAACTGGAACTGTTCATCCCACACACTGTCTCAACCTACCTTTTAACCTACCCACCTCACCTTCCCTCTAATGAAGTTTCTCTGTCCGGCCCCATCCTCTCTGGGCCATGCCACTGCTACCTTCGCCTGAATGGAGGTCAACAATAATGCACTGGAGCTCTCAGGCGAACCGTGATCCTCTAAAACAACCAAAGGCTGAGCATCTGATCATGTTACACTTGAGGGATGAGGGGGCAATCATGAGAGACATCTGGGGATATGTTGGGATTGGGCTTTATCCAGGGTGATCTCCCAAAAACAAGGTCTTTTTAGATCCGGGGGTATACCAGGCTCAGGGCCGGTGCAAGGATTTTCGTCTACACAGGCGAAGGTGCATTTTGGTGCCCCCCTGCTCTGATCCGCCACGCCTCCCACACCATTAAGCCTCCTTACATTATATATATATATATATATATATATATATATATATATATATATATATATATATCTATCTATATATATATATATATGAATAATGTATAGTGTAGAAAATAAATACATCTAAATATTCAACTCGCATGCTCTAAATGTGTCACACACTGAAACCCTTAAACACAAAGACACCCTTGCAGTCACACACACAGACACCCTTACCACTTACACACACACACACAGTTACACCAATTCACACATAACCGGAGACACACTATTTTGCCACTCAATATGCCAGTATTTTGCCCAGGGGTCCTTAAACTTTTTAAACAGGGGGCCAGTTCACTGTCCCTCAGACCGTTGGAGGGCCGGACTATAGTAAAAACAAAAACTATGAACAAATTCCTATGCACACTGAATATATCTTATTTTGAAGTGAAGAAACAAAATGGGAACAAATACAATATTTAAAATGAAGTAAAGTTAAATCAACAAACTTACCAGTATTTCAATGGGAATATTATGCCAGTCAGAGCCCAGTAATATTATGCCAGTCAGATGCCCAGGAACATTATGCCAGTCAGAGCCCAGTAATATTATGCCATTCAGATGCCCAGGAATATTATGCCATTCAGATGCCCAGGAATATTATGCCATTCAGATGCCCAGGAACATTATGCCAGTCAGAGCCCAGTAATATTATGCCAGTCAGAGCCCAGGAATAGTGTGCCAGTCAGATGCCCAGTAATATTATGCCATTCAGATGCCCAGGAATATTATGCCATTCAGATGCCCAGGAATATTATGCCATTCAGATGCCCAGGAACATTATGCCAGTCAGAGCCCAGTAATATTATGCCAGTCAGAGCCCAGGAATAGTGTGCCAGTCAGATGCCCAGGAATATTATGCCAGTCAGATTCCCAGGAATATTATGCCAGTTAGATGCCCAGGAATATTATGCCAGTCAGATTCCCAGGAATATTATGCCAGTTAGATGCCCAGGAATATTATGCCAGTCAGATTCCCAGGAATATTATGCCATTCAGATGCCCAGGAATATTATGCCAGTTAGATGCCCAGGAATATTATGCCAGTCAGATTCCCAGGAATATTATGCCAGTTAGATGCCCAGGAATATTATGCCAGTCAGATGCCCAGGAATATTATGCCAGTCAGATTCCCAGGAATATTATGCCAGTTAGATGCCCAGGAATATTATGCCAGTCAGATTCCCAGGAATATTATGCCAGTTAGATGCCCAGGAATATTATGCCAGTCAGATTCCCAGGAATATTATGCCAGTTAGATGCCCAGGAATATTATGCCAGTCAGATTCCCAGGAATATTATGCCATTCAGATGCCCAGGAATATTATGCCAGTTAGATGCCCAGGAATATTATGCCAGTTAGATGCCCAGGAATAATGTGCCAGTCAGAGCCCAAGAATATTATGCCAGTCAGATTCCCAGGAATATTATGCCAGTTAGATGCCCAGGAATATTATGCCAGTCAGATGCCCAGGAATATTATGCCAGTCAGATTCCCAGGAATATTATGCCAGTTAGATGCCCAGGAATATTATGCCAGTCAGATGCCCAGGAATATTATGCCAGTCAGATGCCCAGGAATATTATGCCAGTTAGATGCCCAGGAATATTATGCCAGTCAGATTCCCAGGAATATTATGCCAGTTAGATGCCCAGGAATATTATGCCAGTCAGATTCCCAGGAATATTATGCCAGTTAGATGCCCAGGAATATTATGCCAGTCAGATTCCCAGGAATATTATGCCAGTTAGATGCCCAGGAATATTATGCCAGTCAGATTCCCAGGAATATTATGCCATTCAGATGCCCAGGAATATTATGCCAGTCAGATGCCCAGGAATATTATGCCAGTCAGATGCCCAGGAATATTATGCCAGTTAGATGCCCAGGAATATTATGCCAGTCAGATGCCCAGGAATATTATGCCAGTCAGATTCCCAGGAATATTATGCCAGTTAGATGCCCAGGAATATTATGCCAGTCAGATTCCCAGGAATATTATGCCATTCAGATGCCCAGGAATATTATGCCAGTCAGATGCCCAGGAATATTATGCCAGTCAGATGCCCAGGAATATTATGCCAGTTAGATGCCCAGGAATATTATGCCAGTTAGATGCCCAGGAATATTATGCCAGTCAGATGCCCAGGAATTGCTCATTAAACCTCCCTCCTCCCCCCTTACCCAGACCCCAGTACTTACCTCCATGCCGCTGTTCAGGTCCGTGGCTGAGAGGGAAGCGTTGTGAGCTCCCCTCAGGCCGTGCGCATTCAATAAAGTGTGTTGAAAAAAAAAGTTTCAACACACTTTATTGAATGCGCACGGCCTGAGGGGAGCGCACAGCGCTTCCCTCTCAGTCACGGACATGAACAGCGGCATGGAGGTAAGTACTGGGGTCTGGGGGAGCGGGCGATTTTCCCGCCCCCCCATTGGTGCGCCCTAAGGCAGCCGCCTGTGCTGCCTTACGGTAGCGCCGGCCCTGACCAGGCTACCTGTCTAGGAACGGCAGGGGTGTAAACTGTGATTAGGTTCATTATCTGATGGTGTGTATGTATATAAACCTTTGTGACTTCTCAATAAATGTTGCTCCTGTTTTTTGCCTGGTGCCGCATAGTGATGGTGGTAGATTGGGATATCCAACCTGGGTACCTGGTACCAATGTGTTCGACACACATTTATATGTATAATATAAATGTTATATGTTGAAAAGTGTATCCCTGTGTCATCTCTCACAAGTTACTTGTATAGACATGTATGTATTGTTTTTAAGTGTTAAAATGTGTGACCATGTATTTTTCCTGGTAACACACTTAATTGACTTAACAAATTAAATGGCAGCCTATTTCTCTATATTTGTTGTGTTCCCTGCTCGCCATGCTTAAACACTAATTTCAAAGCCAAAGGCTTTGTCATGGGCAGCTTACCATGATTCATTATTACAGCGATCACATGCCCTGGAACTGCTCTGAGAAGGCTCCTGGAAGACTGCCTTGTATTGAAGCTGTCTTTTTCTGGGTGCAAGTGCCTCTGCTGCTTGGAGAGGACCATAACTGGGTGGATAGGAGCTCCAGTGCATTGCTTCACCCAGGACCTACAATACTGTTTAGACGGCTTTGGATGTGGTGCGTGAACTTTTTGTGTGTGTATATATAAATATATACACACACTGATCAGCCATAACATTATGACCACCTGAGTAATATAATATTGTGTAGGTCTTCTTTTGACCCGTCGATGCATGGACTCCACTAGACATTCAAAGGTGTGCTGTGGTATCTGGCCCCAATACGTTAGTAGCAGATCCTTTAAGTCCTGTGAGTTGTGAGATGGGGCCTCCATGGATCAGACTTGTTTGCCCAGCACATCCCACAGATGCCCGATTGGACTGGCATCTGGGGAATTTGGAGGCAAAGACCATGAAATCGTTGTTGTGATCCTCAAACCATTCCTGAACCATTTTTGCTTTGTGGCAGGGTGCATTATCTTGCTGAAAGAGGCCAATGTCATCAGGGAATACGGTTTACATAAAAGGGTGTGCATGGTCTGCAACAATGCTTAGGTATGTGTTATGTGTCGAAGTAACATCCCCATGAATGGCAGGACCCAAGGTTTCCTAGCAGAACATTGCCCAAAGCATCACACTGCCTCCAGAGCCTCAGGTGCCCAGGCATTACTTCTCAAACCCTAGCCATATTTAATGAGAGAAGCTCCAACACTATAGACTCAAAAAAAAAAAAAGAAGCTCTGGCTTCAGCTCTTTAACCTGGGGTCAGTTAGCACATCTGGCACCCTGGCACCAAAAGGGTGGGGTTTTTTTTACAGGTGACACCCCCTCCCCCCATCTAGGCAAGATAGAGGTGGAATTCTTTTATTTTAATAATTTCAACCATGTCTGGGGGCTTTATTGGTGGATTTGGGGGCATTTGGCCCACCCCAAAACCACAGGGAGTATTTATTTTTATGGGGGATTTGGGGGATTTTTTATTAGGGGGGCTCGGAGGATTTTTGGCAGCCATTGAACACCAAGGGGAGATTTAATTTTATGATATGGGAGGGCATTTTATGGTATAGGGTATGAGAGGCATTTGGCTGACTCCTGTTTCCAGTTATTTTTAGAAGGTGACCAGGGCCCCCAATGTATTATATAGTGGCTGGGGGGGGGGGGGTTATTATTTATTATAAGGGGATCTAGGCTTTCTTCCCTGACACCCCATGTGTATAACGTGGGTCTGGGAGCCATCTGGCCAGCTGCTAGACCCAATTTTTTTGACAGGGGGGCTACTTGCTTTGGCCCCGCATGATTACTTTATGAGCATTGGGATTTTTTATTTTGGGATGACTTTGGCTATTTTAGCAATAGCCAGATTCCTCCCAATATGAGTCTCTATCCTCCCCATAGAAGTCTATGGGAAGAATAGCTTTAACCACTTGGTGCGTTTCAGGCATGAAGAAAGGGGGATGGGACACTTCATCGCGGCTGCTTCCGCGCAAGACAGCTCGTCGCTGGAGATTTCATCCCGGGACATTTCATCGCTAAAGGTAAGTATTTTAGCTATTCTAGTTTATTTTAGTAAGGGTGGTTAGAATTAGGGTTTAGGGGGTTCGAATTAGGGTTTAAGGGGTTTAATTTTAGTATTAGGGTTCGGGGTTAATTTTAGTATTAGGGTTTAGGGGGTTAATTTTAGTATTAGGGTTAGGGGGTTAGTATTAGGGTTTAGGGGGTTAGTATTAGGGGTCGAGGGTTAGTATTAGGGTTTAGGGGGTTAGTATTAGGGTTCGGGTGTTAGTATTAGGGTGAGTATTAGTGTTTAGGGGGTTAATTTTAGTGTTAGGGTTCGGGGTTAGTATTAGGGGTCGGGGGTTTGTATTAGGGTTTAGGGGGTTAGTATTAGGGTATTAGGGTTCGGGTGTTAGTATTAGGGTTAGTAATAGGGTTTAGGGGGTTAATTTTAGTATTAGGGTTCGAGGTTAGTATTAGGGGTCGGGGGTTAGTATTAGGGTTTAGGGGGTTCGTATTAGGGTTTGGGGGTTAGTATTAGGGTTTAGGGGGTTAATTTTAGTATTGGGGTAATTTTAGTATTGGGGTTTGGGAATCATTTATTAGGGGGGGTTATTTTCTTTTTACTTTTACATTTGTAAGAGCTGACAGTTCAGCGCTGAACTGTCAGCTCTTACATAGCCACGGCCGCATATTTTTCATTGCTGACAGTTCAGCGTTCTAACTGCCGCGCTGAACTGTCAGCGATGAAGATGCGGCGAAGAAGTGTCCTAGACCCTAAAGAAAGAACAAACCAATAAGAAGGCTAAGATAACTTAACAAAATACTGACATAGATACATGAACTGACCTAGAATTCTGAGATGGCGAGAGTTACCTCACAATAGGCAAGTCCATAACACTAAAATAAAAAACTGAAACTAATAACTGAATAAAACAAACACAGACACCAAAACATAGGACATGCCTGTAGGAGGATTGACAAGGGAATGAAGCAAACAAATGGGCGGGTCACATTAAATAGGAATGAAACAAAGCAGAACACAAAAGCCCTCTGAAAGGGCATGGAAAGAACATCCCCCTAATGGGGCTCAGACAGGACATTCCCCTAACAGGGCTCAGACAGGGTATTCCCATTAGAGGGCTATGGGACGGCCCATTACAGGACTTCAGGAAAGGGCAGCCTTTTACAGGGCTTCAGGACAGGGCAGGTGCCAATAGGGTTGCCACCTGGCCTGTATTTTATCGGCAGGCCGGTAAAAAATTGGCATCAGGCCAATGTTAAGTCTGTGATGACAGTACCAAGGCCAGTATTTTTCTGAAGAAAAGGTGGCAACCCAAGGTGCCAAAATGAAGGTGGGCTTGGTCAGGTGCCGGACTATAGCTAGACTTGGGCAGGTGCCGGACTATAGCTAGACTTGGGCAGGTGCCGGACCATAGCTATACTTGAGCACTAATAGAGGCTACAAGCAGAAAAGATACAAAGAAAAAATGGGAAAGTGCATGCATCATAAACAAGAGAGCAAAGCAAGAAAGGATACAAAAATGACTGGAAACAGCCTGGCTGAATCTGCACATGTGATGATATGTGACAATGATGTTGGATTGTGCACATATTCTTAGGCACATGGGGTGCCGATATGTCCCTGATGTGCCCCAAATCAGCCCTTTGGAGCATCATTTCAAGGCCAATTTTTTGGTACATGTCGAATCCATACTTTATTCTAATTTAGGCATTTGCTTGCATTTATGCTAATGTATAGAACATTTTCAATAATTTGTTATGCTCTACATTCACAGTAAAAAAAACATGTTTGGGTGATACAGTCCCTTTAAACATAATTTTAACTTAGAGACTTGTTACTTGGCAGTTGGCCAACACTATGATGTATTCAGCCAAGATGTTATTATTAAAAACAAGTATATTACCAATTAGGTTGGAGGGTAAAAGTTCCCCCACCTTTCTTTGGTTCTGTACTCCCTGTTAAATAATTAATTAGGTAAGGTATACAATGCTTGCACCATTTTCATTACAGGTCTTCATTTAGACTGGGTGCTGTATATTTTTCTACCTTCTTGTAGTGGGTTAACCTTCATACTTTGAACAAAATACAGCACTAGATGCTTTTTAGTTGTTTAATGTATTTGTTTGCAAAGTTGTGTACAGGTAACAGAGCCGTAGCTACTACTTTCTGCACCCGAGGCAAGAATAGAAAAATTGCGCCCCCCCCATTTGATATAGTTTCATAACTATTATTCAAAAAAATGATAAGACATCATGAATAATTAATTAATAATATCTGTCAGTAAACCATTGGGCAGACATAGATGGGGGTGCATCATAACCATTCACAGTGGTATAGGAAATAACTCCCATGAGTGTATAGTTAGCCAGACATAGATAGTGCTGCAATTAACCTTTTTTCAGTTTAGACATAGATAGTGGTACAGTGGAATCCTAATCAGTATACATTTAGACAAACAAAGAATTGGGAGCTCTATTGAGAACGGACAAAAGCTCAAATAGCCAGCCCTATAGGATGTAACTGCATCAATGTTTTTTTGCTTGCTTTTCCCATTACAGAGGAAACCTCTCCATTAGCATATCAGACTGTTCCTACCCAGTTAGGGTTGCCACCTGGCCAGTAATTTTCCGGCACAGCCGGTATTTAGGGTCTTGGGGCCGGGGCCGGTATATTTAATATACCAGCAATGCACGGTCCGGTATTTTCCTCCCCCCCCTTCCCAATTCCCTCTCCCCAGTACTTACCTCCTTCCTGCTCTTTCTCCCGGTGCAGGTCCGTGGCTGTGAGGGAAGCGTTGTGCGCTCCCCTCCAGCCGCGTGGATCAATAAAGTTTGTTTTAAAAAAATGTTTTCGCAAACTTTATTGATCCGCGAGACTGGGGAGCGCACAATGCTTCCCTCACAGCCACGGATCTGCACCTGGAGACAGCAGCAAGGAGGCAAGTACTGGGGAAGGGGGGGGAGGAGGGTGGCTATATCCTGGCATATTGAGGGGCAATAAACTGGCATATTAAATGGCAATATCCTGGCATATTGAGGGGCAATATCCTGGCATATTAAATGGCAATATCTTGGCATTTTGAGGGGCAATATCCTGGCATATTAAATGGCAATATCCTGGCATATTGAGGGGCAAAATCCTGGCATATTAAATGGCAATATACTGGCATATTGAGGGGCAATATCCTGGCAAATTAAATGGCAATATCCTGGCATATTAAGTGGCAATATCCTGGCATATTAAGTGGTAATATCCTGGCATATTGAGGGGCAATATCCTGGCATATTAAATGGCAATATCCTGGCATATTGAGGGGCAATAAACTGGCATATTTTGATAGACAGCTTGTCTGTGTGTGTGATAGACAGCGTGTGTGTGTGTGAGACAGTGTGTGCGAGAAAGCTTGTTTGCGAGTGTGAGAGACAGCTTGTGTGTGTATATGATATACAAATATATATATATATATATTTTAAATATATACACACACGCTTCTCACTGGCATGATATACAAATAAGATAAATCATTTCAGTGATAATCTGCCCCCTTTGTGGCTCCACCCCTCATGGTACCTCCCTCTTTTAGCTCCACCCACACATGGCCAGTATTTTTTTGAGGAAAAGGTGGCAACCCTATACCCAGTCCAGATTCAAAAGTCTCTTCTGCACGGGGGAACAACACAGCCTTCATTGGCCTCTTTGGTGTGGAACGGCTGGTGTCTGTAACGTCTGGGATTGAACCCTGGGCCTCTGGTGCCCAGGGTTCCTGTTCTGCTCACCATCAGAGGGCTTGCATTTAATCATTGGTTTGTTGCTGTCTACCACCTGCCCATATCTAATATCCGCTAAGGTGTTCCTTGTCTTGCATGATTGCCCTATTATATAAACCGCCTTTTCCCAGCACCCTTTGCCCTTGCACCTGGACTCCAGCCAGAACTGACATCCATACTAGTGACAGAATTAAACATAATGACAGGCAGAAAGAAAAACATAACAGGATTCCATGGCAGGGCAGGAATAAAAGGCATGGCAGGAATATGCACAAATAAGCAAAGCAAGAAGGATACCGAAATGACGGGATGATCCTGCACAAGGGTGCATGGTTACATAGTTGTACCTCTAAGTGCAGCGAGCAGGGAACCACGTCTGAGCACACCCTTACAACTCAGGTAGCTAAGCATCCTGGGAGAATTTTGGTAGGATGGGCACCTACTGATGATTAACCCCTTGCCGAAAAAAGCGTTGCCTACATTGGACGGACCTAGTCCGTCTTGCGGTTAAATGAGTGGTGTTTGCTATCCAAAGTCACTCAAATGGTGATGCTTTAATGCCTCGAGGTTGAGGCATTAAGCAACACTGAAATTTGGTGCCCAAGGCACCCGCTATCGCTCCACGGAGTGATTCTCGGGCGCCAAATTGGAGAGCAGCATGCTCTTCCAATATGACTGCTGCCCTCTGGTGGGTTGAGCGTCGAAAGTGAAAAAAATGTCACTTCCGTCACCCTGATGCTGTTTTGTTTTTTGCCCTATAACTTGCAAAAACTGCAGAAAAACATGGAAAAAAGCATATTTCTAAACTCGGGACAACATTTAGAAACTATTTATGCGCAGTCTTTTTTAATTGTATTGTATTTGTGTAAATTATTTTTTAGGTTAAAGTTAGAAAAAGCGTTTTTTTCATCATATTTTATGATTTTTTTTGGTAGTAAATTATAAGATATGATAAATATAATGTTATCGAACGAAAGCCCTTCTTATGGTGATAAAAACAACATATAATATGTGTAAGTACAGTATGTGAGAAAGAAGAAAATTTTCCGGAGCTTCAGGGCATGTCGACCAAAAGTACAATAAATGTTGGTCTTTAGTATGTTGTTTTTCGGTTTGTTGGGACAGGTCTTTCATTTTTCTTATGTTTTCTACTTGTAGTATCCATTACCTAAGTGAAGGTGACACAGTATCCTTCCAATGTCTCGTATCAGGAGAATTGCTGCATTACTGATTTTTTTTGTGTAAATTGGTATTGATTGTGTCGTACTGTGGATCAAGTATGTTTCAGGTAGGAACGGAGGTGTTGTGTCTGTGAACTTGCAGATATCTGTATGATGAACCTACTTCCAAAATGGGACAATATGGAGGCATTCTCACCATATGTGTAACATTGTGCCTGGCGAGAAATTGACATTAGGGGGATTGAGAACGCTTTGTGGAGAGCCTCAGGAGTCTGATACCATTACGTCAATAGTGCCTGTTTATTTCTGAGCAACTGAGATTAATGCCTCAGTCACCTCACCCTCGTTACTTCTCGGATTGTAACAGTTTTTCCCTCTTTGAACATATCTTTACACCTTGACACATTTTTGTTTCCATGAGAACTGGAGATTGAAGCATTTAGTATTCACATTAGGTGAGTTTTTCCCGAGGTCCCTCATGATAGCATAATAAATGGATGCTAGGGTCAGCTCATACATAGTTCCCAGGCATGATGCCAGGGTGTCTAAATTATGCTGAGCAGTTAAATTACCAATCAGTCTGCACAGCTGACTATTATTAGAAAACTCGATACAGTCCAGGGAGCTGCTTACGAACAGAGAGGAGTAACTCTAAAGTGCACCTAGAGTTATTTCATTATTAAAGGTTACTATACAATTAAAATATATAAACAGAATTGGCAATGTACAGAAGTTTTCATTGATAAATGAGGAGCAGGGAAACCAAATGTCAGTAAGCACTTGAACCATTTTATGATTTTTATTTTTCTATGACCAGAAAGAATGGCACGTTAGAATGTGCACTGTGTCAACAGTTAGCAAAAGAAATAGAATCAGTAGAGATGTGGTGTGTGACACGGTGTGTGCTAATTGGATGAGTTGTAAACCTCTTAGAATAGGTCAGTGTAACCATGCCCCCTTGTGCAGGCTCATCCAGGCTGTATCCAGGCATTTCAGTATCCTTCTTGCTTTGCTCACTTGTTTATTATTTGTGCTTACTCCTGCCTTGTCCTGTATTCCTGCCTTGCCCTGTATTCCCGTTTTCCTTTCTGTCTGTCTTTGTTTCATTCCAGGTTTTCTCTGATTTACTTCTATGTAAACCACACCCGTTTCTGTTCAGTCCTTAGTAGTGGAGTTTACAGGTATTTTCTCTTTGTTTAACCCCTTCGCGACAATGGACGTGTCAGCACATCCAGCCGGGAACTCCGTTCCTGACAATGGACGTGCCTCACACGTCCTGCGGTGAAACAAGTGGTTTTGGCAATCAACGATCGCCAAAACCACCCTAACGGTGCTGGTCTATTGCTCTCTGGGGCATCCACGATCGCCCCACGGAGCGATCGTGGGCGCCATATTGGCAGAGCAGAATACTACGGCAATATGGCTATGCCCTCTTGTGGTCACTTCCGTTGCTCTGAATATGTTGCTTGACTGCCCCTAGAGGCAGTCAGCAACAGTTCAATGAAAAAAAAAAAAAAGATTTAATTAGCTTAAAACTAGGATTAAGATTAGAATGTAGCATAAGTGATAGGTAGAAAATTAAATTTAAATATATTAAGAGATAGCATAAAGGTTAGAGTTGGGGTTAAATTTAGGGTTCGGGTTGGGGTCAAAATAGGAGAAAAAAAAACAAAAAACACTATTTTAGGGTTTGTCCCATAACTCGCAAAAAATGCAGAAAAATATGGAAAAATCTGAACTGGGGACAACATTTAGAAACTATTTAGATAGGGTATTTTTTTGTGATTGTATTTGTGTAAATTATATTTTAGGTCAAAGTTAGAAAAAGTGTTTTTTTTTTTAAATTTTCATCATAGTTTATAATTTTTTTTGTAGTAAATTATTATTCTCGGGCGCCATATTGGAGAGCATCATGCTCTTCCAATATGACTGCTGCCCTCTGGTGGGTTGTGTGTCAGAAGTGAAAAAAATGTCACTTCTGTCACCCTGATGCTGTTTCGTTTTTTGCCCTATAACTTGCAAAAAACTGCAGAAAAACATGGAAAAAAGGTTAATGTAAGAAATAGTGTTTTTCTTCATCATATTTTATGATTTTATTGTAGTAAATTATAAGATATGATGAACATAATGGTATCTAATGAAAGCCCTTCTTATGAAGTTAAAAACAACAAATAATTTGTGTGGGTACAGTATATGAGAGAGAAGAAAATTACAGCTAAACACAAACATCCCAGAAATGTAAAAACAGCCCTTTTCACCAAGAGGTTAAGTGTCAATTCCATGTATGTCATTTAGTTAATTTCCTCTTAAGCCATGTCATCTGGATCCAGCAGCTGCTTCACAGGGCCTGGGACATGGCTGCATAAACTTGGGGTACCAAACCTCCAAAGGATTGCAGTTGCACATCACCAGGTCCTGTGTCTCCACCTCTCCAATGTAACTCCTGATCTCAGGTGCTCAAGATCGTGAGAAAACAAGAGATTCTATGGAAGTGAGTTATAGAGACATGCTGTGTAAACAAGAGAAGTCTTGTAGGTGTGAGCATGATTAGGCGATGTGTTTTATCTGCTAAGGTGCAATTCATCCAACCACTGGGGATGAGAATCATTGTTACATGGACTGTCAAAAGGTACTGCTCAGCGCAGATTAAATCCCAGAACCATTTGGTACTGGACAATTGTAGCTGGGGTTGCCATCTTTTTTTCAAAAACATATCTGCAATGCAATTGCCTCCAAAGACTTACATTAGCCTCAAGCCAATGAGTCTGCCGATAAAACACTGATTGGGTGGCAACCCAAGTTGTATGATTAATTGAAAGATCACCTTAAGTGTAATTGGTTTAAACTGGAATGCTTTAATGAAAGAAAACATTAAGTACTTTTGCTCTTAAGACATAGTTGCCAACTGTCCCATTTTTGCCGGGACAGTCCCATGAAAACCAAGATTGTCCCGGGGAATTCTCATCCCCACGACAATCCCGGCAATTTGCGCAGTTTTAGTGCGATCACAGGTCACGTGACGTAATTGCGCAACATCACGTGACCCACGCAGTTCAGTCTATGTGAGCTGAGCTCACATCAGCCTTCATTAGCAAGCCACACGCTTCTGCTGGAAGCAGGCAGGATGCGTGTGACAGGGCTGGTGACACAGGCTGATGTGAGCTCAGCTCACACAGACTGAACAGCGCGGGAGCCTTTTTTTTTTCAACTTTTTTTTTTTTTCAACTTTAATTAAACCAAACAAACCTTTTGGTGGTGCACGGAGGAAACATGGAGCAGGTGAATACTGGGGAACGGGGGGGGGGGGGGGGGTGATGGCATATTACTGGGCAATTAGACTGTGGCATATTACTGGGCAATTAGATTGTGGCATATTACTGGGCAATTAGGCTGGGCATATTACTGGGCAATTACAAAAAAGCCCATTAGCCACCCTGCATCTACCACAGAGTAAGATATAATAAACTAATTGTGAAGTGGTACTAAACAGCTCCCCAGTAATAAAACTACCACATAAAAAGAGCAGTGGGGGAGGGGTGCGCAACATAACGTGACCCACGCAGTTCAGTCTATGTCATCAGCCTTCATTAGCAAGCCCTGCCACACGCTTCTGCTGGAAGCAGGCAGGATGCGTGTGACAGGGCTGGTGACACAGGCTGATGTGAGCTCAGCTCACACAGACTGAACAGCGCGGGAGCCTTTTTTTTTTCAACTTTTTTTTTTTTTCAACTTTAATTAAACCAAACAAACCTTTTGGTGGTGCACGGAGGAAACATGGAGCAGGTGAATACTGGGGAACGGGGGGGGGGGGGGGGGGGAGGGTGATGGCATATTACTGGGCAATTAGACTGTGGCATATTACTGGGCAATTAGATTGTGGCATATTACTGGGCAATTAGGCTGGGCATATTACTGGGCAATTACAAAAAAGCCCATTAGCCACCCTGCATCTACCACAGAGTAAGATATAATAAACTAATTGTGAAGTGGTACTAAACAGCTCCCCAGTAATAAAACTACCACATAAAAAGAGCAGTGGGGGAGGGGTGCGCAACATAACGTGACCCACGCAGTTCAGTCTATGTCATCAGCCTTCATTAGCAAGCCCTGCCACACGCTTCTGCTGGAAGCAGGCAGGATGCGTGTGACAGGGCTGGTGACACAGGCTGATGTGAGCTCAGCTCACACAGACTGAACAGCGCGGGAGCCTTTTTTTTTTCAACTTTTTTTTTTTTTCAACTTTAATTAAACCAAACAAACCTTTTGGTGGTGCACGGAGGAAACATGGAGCAGGTGAATACTGGGGAACGGGGGGGGGGGGAGGAGGGTGATGGCATATTACTGGGCAATTAGACTGTGGCATATTACTGGGCAATTAGGCTGGGCATATTACTGGGCAATTACAAAAAAGCCCATTAGCCACCCTGCATCTACCACAGAGTAAGATATAATAAACTAATTGTGAAGTGGTACTAAACAGCTCCCCAGTAATAAAACTACCACATAAAAAGAGCAGTGGAGGAGGGGTGCCTACAAACCCAAAGAGACTACAAAAACACTAGCAAAGCTGGAAACCCCAGAGAGGGCTCCAGTGCCAAAAAGCGGGTCTGTATTCAAGGGCACTCTGACCATAAAAAAATGACAAATATACTCAAAATGGCATAGAAAAATTGGTAATTTATTAAAGGTCCATATAAATGGGGTACCTAAAGGTGAGAGCACGTCTAATAGTTTAACAACAACAAAAATCCGGAAGAAGCCTTTTGCGAAACGATCATCGTTTTTTTTTTGGAAATCACATTCCTCTGGGAGGAGCCAAGGAAGAGGAAGTCTCTGCATATGCACAGTAGTGCACCTGACTGCAATTTGAAGGCTGTGACTGCATGGTGCAAATTGTATGGGAATACCATTTTTTGTTTCTTTCCAAGGGCTGTGGAAATTTCACTCAGTTCACTTTGGCGCTAAGCAGTTTATATCAGGTGACCCTTTGCTGGAGGTAACCGGAGGGCTACACCCAGGAGCTTCAGGTACCAAGTCTGCCAAGCACACAGCGCCTATTAAGTGTTCGTTCCCAGCGTTTATGCTACCCTCCATATATACTTGTGGACTTTAAACCTTGGAGTTGCACTTTATCTATTCACATTATCCCTACATGCTGCATGAGCCTGTGTTTTACACCTGCAGAGCCACTTTACTGCTGACTTTCATCACCTATTTATACCTCTCCTTTTTTTACTTGCAACAGGACTATCTACAGCTGAACATTTCTTACATATATCATTCATACCTACCAATTTTGCAATTAGCGATATCGTGGACGCACGATTTAATGGTAGATCAGCTTATGTGTATAGCATTATAGCTACACCTGTTTGCTTTGTCTCTGCCCTGCAGGATCACAGTTTTTTATATCTGTCAGTGTAATTGTTGTAAATATTGTGTTTGTGCTTTATGGTCATATTTTTTTTTGTTACACTATTAGACGTGCTCTCACCTTTAGGTACCCCATTTATATGGACCTTTAATAAATTACCAATTTTTCTATGACATTTTGAGTATATTTGTAATTTTTTATGGTCAGAGTGCCCTTGAATACAGACCCGCTTTTTAGGCACTGGAGCCCTCTCTGGGGTTTCCAGCTTTGCTAGTGTTTTTGTATTACTGGGCAATTAGATTGTGGCATCGCTTCTACTATTTCTGACCACTTTTAACCCCTTGGCGACAGATGACGTGCCAGGCACGTCACGGCAAATCGAGGACTTGCCGACAGGTGATGTGCCCGGCACGTCAGCACTTAATAGAGTAAAGAAAGCGACCAGCGGTCGCTTTCTTTACTCTATCGGTGTTGCTACAATGCCTCTATGTAGAGGCATTGTGCAACACCCCCAAAAAGTGCAGGGGCGCGCCCGCTGCACACATGTGCTTAGGAAGCGAACGATCGTTCGCTTCCTAAGCACCTCCGGTGTTGCTAAAGTGCCTCGCTAGCGAGGCACTTAGCAGCACCTTTGGCTGCCCCAGAACCAATGGTGGTCGCTCTCCTGAGCGACCCATCGGCTCAGTAGAATGGAACAGGCAGCGCTTCCCTTCTAATGGCAAGAGCATCGGAAGTGAATGTATTTCACTTCCGATGCTCTAGGGGGAGCCAATCAATGCCGGCACAGCAGGTCTGTGTGATCTGTGTGCAGGCATGTTTGATAAGTGCTCTGAAACTTAAAAACTTTTTTATTACACCCGTCACGGGTTAATTATACCCGCTAGGGGATTACTTTTAACGTCAATTTTTTTTTTAGCTGTCTGAGCGATCAGTAACAGCTGATCAGTGGCAAAGGCGGGTTGGCGTTTGCTTAGATGAGCATCACCATTCGCCTGGTTAGATCAATATTTGTCAATATTTGATCTGACCCGTGTAGATCTGCCTCCCTCTCACTAGTGAGGGAGACAGACAGAGCTGTATAATGTAAGTTTTTAATTATAATATATTTAATAAAATTGAGACCCAAAGGCTTTTATAAAAGCCGTTTCCAGTATTTAACCCCTTCCCTGCAATTGATCGCTGTGTACGCAGTGATCTTACACAGCAGCACATTTTTTGCTGTCTGGGCATTTTTTTAGGGGTTCATTTTTTTTACTGTGATTTATTACAGTATATCAAAGGCTCTTTTAAGAGCTATTAACCCCTTCCTTGCTGTATATCACTTCCTAAGCAGCTCATATGGTCACTGCCTAAGCAGTGCATTTGGTCACTGCCTACGCAGCGCATTTGGAGCAATATGGTCGCAGAAGGATTTTTTTTTTTGCTATCAGCATTTTTTTGTCACACTCGCTAGGGGTTAATTATACCCACTAGGGGATTACGTGTATTCCTTTTGAAGCTGTCTGAATGCATGTATAGCAATCAGTAACAGCCGATCAGTGGCAAAGGCGGTTTGGTGATTTCTCAGATGAGCATCACCATTCGTCTGGTTAGATCAATATTGGTAAATATTGTTCTGACCCATATGGATCTGCCTCCCTCTCCTCACTTCAGGGGCCCTGAAATTCCTTGTGGCGGCCCTGTCCTCACATCTTCCCATTTGCATGACTTTAACCAAGCTGCTATGGCTTCGGATCCCCCTTCCAGTTCTTTTACTCATTCTTAATCTTTAAAAAGTCCCTCAAAACTCACCTCTTTAAATAAGCTTACAATTCATCCCACTAGAACACCTATTAAGTAATCTCTGGCCAAATCCACCTAGGTTCCAGTGGCCCTAAATACTCTTACTACCACTACCTTGCCCTCTGACCTTTTCACTCACCTTATGTGTATCCTTGCCCCCCCCCCCCCCCCCCCTAGATTGTAAGTGTGTGAGCAGGGCTTTTTACCTTATGTATCAGTCTATGTTTGTTCATCTCACGTCGTCTGTAGTTTACTTCTATTCTCTATACCATGTGCTATGTAACTTGAGGGTGCTATATAAACAAATGCTAGTGTAACGTAATGAAAGTTAAAACCACAAGATAATTTTTCCAATTAATAAATGGTATTTGCAGTTCAGTTATCTGTTCGCTTGTAATTAATAGACCAAATAGTGTGATGGCAAAACAATTTATGGTTTGTTAATAGCTTAAAAGTGAATCAATAATTGAAATTTATTGTATAGCCTGTTTTTCCATCTTTACTATTTCTGGCTTCATTTTGTTATTCATTAAAAAGGCGACTGACATATGAACTGCAAGTGACAGTGTAAGAATTCCCCAACCTGCCTATCTTTGCCTGCTGTGAACCCATCAAAATTATTGGTTTGAACTAAACAAGCAACATCACATAGAGTAGATTAAGCAGCTGATAACATCCATTGTAATCACCCTCTGCAAATACTATAGAAAGTTAATAAATGACCAATACATGCACACTGCTTGTCCGTTGACAAACAGTACTAAAACGACTAATAAAGTAGATGACTATTGGAATACTGTGCACAGTCAGAGGAGGGCTGGCAAATTTTGATCCATGGTGGGACTTTCATCAGCCCATCCACTATCAATAACTCAAGTACATTGACTGATAGTCTGACAAGACAATTGGTTAGAAGGTATTTAGATGTGAGAAGTGGTGCAGCTCCAGCTCATTGAGTGAAAAGTATGAATGGGTCTGCACACTTACAAGTATCGGGTGCCACGAGGGAGCGTCATTCACGCCTATAAAGCAAAAAGAAAAGATAGGAGACTCAGCACACCGTTTAAGGGAGTTTAATCCACCCAAAAAAAAACCAACGTTTCAGCCCAGCACTGAGCTTTTTTCAAGTCAGTTTAGAGAACAGCCTGGGGAGTATTTGTCTCGCTATCCCTCCCCTGGGAAAGTTTTCTTAAATTCATGTGTTTTTAAAAGGATGCCTGAAAGTAGTAGACACTCATAATGTTATGTTAAATAATAGGGCTGTCAAACTGCTTCCCTCAGCTCCCATAATACTTTTTCAAGCAAGAGGCTGGCAGAGGAGTATGGGCAGGGCCGGATTTAAGGCATGGGCTTAAGGGGCTGCAGCCCATGGGCCTCATCAAAATAGGGGCCTCGTGAACTATGCTTTAATTTGGCCCTTTAATTCGGCCGAATTAAAAGAAAAAGAAAAAAAGCTTGCCGCAGAGCCACTGGCTGGGGAGATCAGATCTCTCCTCGCCAGCTCCCTGTCAGCAAGAAGGCACATTAATTGAGGCATATTAATTGCGGCATATTAATTGTGGTTTGTTAGTGGGAATTTTAATTATGGCATATTATTGGGTATAATATTTGTGGCATATTATTGGGTATAATATTTGTGGCATATTATTGGGTATAATATTTGTGGCATATTATTGGGTATAATATTTGTGGCATCTTATTGGGCACAATTGTGGCATATTAGTGGGAATACTAATTGTGGCATATTATTGGGCATATTAGTGGACATACCAATAGTGGCATATTAGTGGGCATAATTGTGGCATAGGATAATGGCATATTAATGGGCATATTCATTGTGGCATATTAGTGTGCATATTAATAGAGGCATACTAATTGTGGAAATTAATGGGCATACTAATTATGGCATATTAATGGGCAAATTGGCTGTGGAATATTAATGGGCATACTGCCAATGGCATATTAATGGGTAGACTAACCGTGGTATACTAATGGTCAGATTGGCTGTGGCATATTAATAGGCAAATAGTGGCATATTAATGGGCAACCTAGTTGTGGGAATACTGTGGCAAGAATGGTTGTACAATGTCAAGTCTAGGGGTGTATTAACAAGTCTGATGTGCAGATTGACAGGTCGGAGTGGCAGAGTGGCAAGTTTGGGGATGCATTGTCAAGTCTGTGGGGCAGATTGACAAATATGGGGGCAGAATGGCAAGTCTGAGGGGCAGATTGGCAAATAAAAGGAAATCAAAACAATAAACTAATTTTCTCAATCATAGGTTTTATCAAATATGGAAAAAACTGTTTACATGTGAATTATTATTTACTAGTAAACCTTTTTTTCATGTAAGGTCATCTTATATTTACTGGGGTCCTCACAATGCCTGTAGCCCAGGGGTCTACAGTGTCTTAATCCGGCCCTGGCTGGAGGGTTGCAATTTGACACCCCTGTATTAAATGTACTCCACAATTGCATTCCATGTTTTCACTAAACTGAGGGCAATGTGTTTTTATTTTGTTTTCTGGTTGAGTCAACAAAGCAGATCATGATCTATTGGACTGTTCTGGTTTGTAGAGTTCTTTGGTGTGTTTTACATAGAAATAATGCCACACACGCCTGATCTGTGTTGGAGATGTGGTGAAGCAACAGGGTCCATACTACACATCTGGGGGATTGCAAAAAGATTGTCCCTTTTTGAACACAAATACATTCCACCATGTCTAATTTCACTGATGCTCCCCTCCCATTTCACCCTGGACCCTATCTACTACATACCTGGTTCCATCTCCTAATATAAATAATCAGTGGTTAGACACTTGATCAATGCAGCCAAGGTGCTTATCCCACTTCACTGGAGAGATACCACCCCTCTCTCTTTTAAGGAATGGCTCCGAAAGGGTTGAGAAACCGAGAACCTTAGAGGAGTTATCAATCACTCTGTGGATCAGTTAACTAAATATAGGTCCATGTGGTTTTATTGGTTATCTTATTTAGATAGCCCACAGATCCGAGCACTCTTACAGCCCTGAACCTGCCCCAGGGGATCTTTGTCTCTTTCTATCTCTAACTCTCTGCGCCCTATATTCCACTACTCCACTTAGTCAGTTTCTCCCTCTTTCTTGGGTCCTCCGCCCCCCCCCCCTTTTTTCGTGTCTCCCCCTTTATTTTTTGCTCCCTTTTTTCTGATTAATACCGGCAACAAGAACTGTGACTAAAGTAATGACCTGTTATTGTTGATGGGATTACATATGCTTACTGTGGGTTCTTGATATTTCATGCTACATTTGCTGGGTTCTGAGCAGTGTTTCTGTACGTTTATGGACTGTCTGTACCGATGCAGTTATCTTTGTGCCATTGTGTTCACTTCCTGTGATTTCACCCCCTCCTTCTCTCAACAACCCATATTGTACTTTTAGAGAATCCAATAAAACTTTATTTACAAAAAAAAAAAAAAATACTGCCACATTGCTTACCTGCCTTCCACCCTTACTTGAAAGATGTCCATTATACCTGCCAGTGACATAGCCCAGTTGGTAAATGCTCGGACTCCAAGATGGAGTCCAAGTTGATGAAAATGTCTCCTTTGCCATTCATTGACAGATTTTGGGTTCATACTGAACACTGATGGTTAGTCATGCATCCATCCAATTCCTTGTTCTCACAATCAGTATATTGTACAGTGCCAATAAACTCCTCCACAAATACATCCGCCACTGCAGTGAAAATAGTAATACAGCTAAACAGATATTAGTGTATCCTCTAACATTCTGTAGATACAATTTAGATTTGCCTATAACCAAATAAAAAAATAAATAAATGCCATTTACATATTCCACCACTGAAACATTTTTATAAAATTCAGGTTTATTAATATCTTACAAATATAGTTTTTTGTGTATACATGTGCATTATTCTCTTCTCTGATGGCAAGAGCGTCAAGTTGGTGCAACAATGAAAGGGTTAATATGGTGACCAGCACGGTATGAGTAAAACCGGTCTGATTGTCTGCATTAGGGAAACGCTCTCAATTCATATAAAGAACATCTAGAAAGCATCAATTTGTAGTGGAAGGAAGAAATACAAAAAAAACAGGCTCTGGTTTCTATGGAGAAGAGATTATGTCAGTCTGTATTTTAAAGTAACAATTCATTACCATCCTTCTCTACAGCTGTTACAAAAATACTCCATTTAAAGAAACAGACATGTCCATTTAGTTTATTGTGCTCCTGACTAGTCCTTCATCAAGCCCAAAGATGCTTGTGTGATGTTGGAGTCCTGGGAGAGTCACGTATTGTACACTTTCTTTCCAGGTTGTCCATCCCATAAGCTTTTATGCTGATTCACAGAAAATTATGTAAAATATTAATACTGGCATTTGCATAGTTAAGCGAGTGGTTTCTGGAGATTATTCAGTTAACGGTGCAGGAACGAGGGCGGAGACCTCCTGGAGGACTCTGTAGTTCTACAGACTTCTTCCCATGAGTCCGAGAGTGCTCCTTGTACCACTCCTGGGTAAAGCAGAAGGACAGACACATGAAATGCAACACAGAGAAGATTTTACAATTAGCTTACAATTCAAGCCAGTGCATCTCTGTATTTTATCACTGGGATCTTTGAACAATCACCTTAAAGGGACTGTCTGGTACCCAAAATGCATCTTCCAAATATTAATGCATATTCACGTGCTTTCAAAGTACTTTAAAATGCATGTTTTACATTTTGCATTGCATAAAATACTTAGTTAGATGAAAGTGCAGCAATTTGCAAGAAATCAGGACTACCCACACTAGCTAAGTAAAAGTAATTTCCTTTTTTTTTTTTTGCTGCAAGAACCAATGAGAATAATGCCATTCAAACAAATCGAATTTCCTGTCTCTCTAGTGATGTCATCAGACAATATGCTGCACTGTTAAGAGATCCAACTGTGTACAATAGCAAGTGTATCACAGTCCACACAATGTAGTCTTTTCTAGCAGCTCAGGAAGTGACTAAATGAAACAAAACTTTATAAGCTCAGTGTCTAGATAATCAGAGCTGCTGCACCTGTAGTAAACATGCAGAGAAATCACTGGGGGGGAGTGCATGAGTTAAATATTAAAAATTAGATTTATGCAGAATGCCTGCATCAAATCACACTGGAAACAAACACTGCATCAAAAGCCTGTGCACTTTACAAGGAGTAATCTTCATATTGCACCAAAGACTTTAAACTATCCCTTTAACACCCCTCCCACCGATGCGATTTCCTTTGCCATCCTAAAATATTGAGTTCACTTGGACAGCATATAATGTCCTTTTCATTGCAGCCCCCTCCAGTGATGAGCTATGCTGCGGATCCTGCCGAAGGGTACTGCAGCAGGATCCCTGCCATCTTGTCCTTGTGCATGTTTTGTAGAGACATGGGTAGGCAGCGATTCCCAGCCTGAACACATTACAGGACTAAAGACTGGACACAGGACTTGTGTTTGAAGGTACATTCTTTTTGTGTGTCTATTTACTAGGGAAACCAATAACCATCTCACCTGGATCTCTTCCTCATACATTTTCATGCTCAGGTCACTCTTAGTTCTGGATCTGCGACCTAGAAACTGGACACGTGCAGCCTGGAGAAGAATCCAGATCAAGTAATGGAAAGTGATCCACCAAGAAAAAGGAGTTATGGGTACAGCGAAAAGAAAGAGTGAGAACATTGATAGAAGGCAGAAGTGATAAAAGAAAAATAAACATAATTGTGTACAAGAGATCAGCTAGTATTATATGAAAGGTATAATATACATAGAAACATAGAATGTGTCGGCAGATAAGAACCATTCAGTCCATCCAGTCTGCCCAATTTTCTAAATACATTTTTTAGCCCCTCGCCTTATCTTATATCTAGGATAGCCTTGTGCCTATCCCACGAATGTGTAAACTCCCTGACTGTGTTTACCTCTACCACTTCCGCTGGAAGGCTATCCCATACATCCACTACCCTCTCAGTAAAGTAATACTTCCTGATATTACTTTTAAATCATTGCACCTCTAATTTTAGACTATGTCCTCTTGTTGTGGTAGTTTATCTTCTTTTAAATATACTCTCTTCCTTTACTGTGTTAATTCCCTTTATGTATTTAAATGTTTCTATCATAACCCCCCTGTTATGTCGTTCCTCCAAGCTATACATGTTAAGATGCTTTAACCTTTCCTGGTAAGTTTTATCCTGCAACCCATGAACCAGTTTAGTAGCCCTTCTCTGAACTCTCTCCAAAGTATCAATATCCTTCTGGAGATACGGTCTCCAGTAATGCGTACAATACTCCAAGTGAGGTCTCACCAGTGCTCTGTACAATGGCATGAGCACTTCCCTCTTTCTACTGCTAATACCTCTCCCTATGCAACCAAGCATTCTGCTAGCATTTCCTGCTGCTCTATTACAGTAAAACACATACAAATAAAAGCAAGAAATCACAGTGAAAAAAAAAAAAAAAAAAAAATATATATATATATATATATATATATATATATATATATATATTAAGCATGCCAAGAGAGCTATAGTATGCTCCAGGCAACTTACCCCGTTCAACTGCAGGAGAGATAGCAACTTGCGGATCTGAGATTTCTCATCATTGCTCTGTGTGTGTCTGAGAATTAAGGTCAACTCTTCTGTCCCCACTTCGGTCTCCAAAGTAATTCCTTTTTCATCTATCCATGAAAATGGAAGGGTAAAAAGAAGGAAAGAAGTGAACAAAGGCCTCCTATTATGTTATGCCTTCCCATTTTATGGATGTAAAGGATTAAACTCATCCCCAAAACAAGATGGATAAACATGGTACAATAATATACACAACACTGTGTCCTCTAGAGGTCATCCTGCTCCTAAGTCAACTCCTTTCACTACACTCCAACTCAAAGGTTTGTTTTCTGGTTTGCTACAACTCCCTTTAACATCCCTCCACATCCACCATTTTACTACTATCTGAATAAACAATGCTATAATATCATGTGATCACTAACCACTGATGTATTTGGTATGTCACCCAACACACTGTAACCAATAACAACTTTAATGCAAATGTCACAGTGTTAGGTGTTGATTATCATTATTAAAGTGCTGGTCGCTATTCATTAATAGCAGACTTATAAATGCGTTGATGTGAGATGACTAGGAGCTATTCACAAAAATATGGACATTTCATCTCACTAATTTAGCTACACATTGTGCAGGGGCAAACTTGATAAGTTTTATTAGTGGGAGAAACTCACTAGGTTTCTCCCTGGATTCAATAACTAAGTTGGGGAGAAGAAACATTCATCTCGCCTCAACCTTTAGTGAAGAGTACCGTACGTGGTTGACTGGGCAAAGTAACACTTATATGCAAACTAGCTTCTAATGAAGGAGGTGGCATTGAATCCTGTACAATGGACTGATATTAATAGAGAATTTCTATTTATTTTACCAACTGGCACAGTGATCATAGTTACAAACTATTTCTTTAAAGGATCTAAAGGATCTCTGAGGGTGAAGAATTATTGGTTTTCATTGGCAGTTTACAAAAATCACATGTCTTGTTTCCTTACCTTCCGCATCCTTATTCTTCCTGCTGTAATTCATACGAAACACAAAGGCATCCAGAATACAAGCCACAATTATAGTGATCACGACCTGGACAGAAATATACTAGTGAGACGTGTTGCACAGAGCTTGTGTTTGCTCAACAATTAGCCATGAAATTGCTCACTTACCATGGTGACAATGTAAAAAACCATGAAGTACAGGCGTGCCCAGTGTGACGTTTGGGAGGAGATTCCTTCCTACAATATAGAACAATTATCTCAAAACTATCGCAAAGTTGCTCCCAGAAGAAAAACAGTGGTTGTAACTATGTATTAGATACACATGCAAAGCTTTGAATATCTTAACATAAGAAATTAAAAAGTTAAGTATGGTGCATCACACTTCTATGGTAGAACTTAGTCATCATATTGGAGGGAGGAAACATTAAAAGGGACTGTATCACCTATACACTATTTTTACTGTGCATGTTGAGGATAAAATATGATTGTAAATTATCTATACATTGTTTTAGGAAAATTGCAAGCAAATGCCTAAATTATGAGAATCTACACCGTTTACATAAATGTGATTACTATCAAATGCGGTATAATTCAGTTAAAAATGATCCATCACTTTAATCCCTAATTATCTACTGCAATTTCTATACCACCATATATACACATTAATACTGTAGTTAACCCGTTCAGGACAATGGCCATTACATGTACAGGCTCCCAATGCAATGCACTGGTGACAATGCCCGTACATGTATGGGCTGCTTTTTAAAATAGTGTTTTTGCGATTCGCGCTATTTTCAGTATTGAAGGCATCTAGTAGAGCAAAAAAAAAAAAAAAGGCCATTGGGTTGACTGGGCCACTGATAGATGTCTTCAAGTGACATGTCAGTGACAATAGTCACTGACCAGTCAATCGCGCCCCCTCACTCTTACCTGCAATAGGTGAGACAGGCTGTCTTAGCCATTGCAGTGTGGATTGTGATTACCAAATAGGCTATTCACAATACTTTGCTATTCTCCCCCAAATTTGGAGGGAAGAGATGGGGAAAGTTGATCCTGGTTCCCTTTACAGTTAGGCAGACCAGGATCAACCATTATTTTTAACATTTATTTATGTGATCACTGTGAAAATCAATCACATTGATCATATGTAATAAATGTAAAAAATACATTAAATGACAATCAGAGCTCTAAGAACTCAGGGCTCTGATTGTCAAAAACTTCCCTCTCACTGCCTGATACATTTTAATCTTGTGTCAGAGAGAGAGAGAGGAGAGTCCCCGAAAGAAATATAATTAAAAAAAAATACACTTTTTTATTATCATATTTACACTTTTTATTAAATTTGTTACATTACACAAAGGGTTCAATCTTTAAAAAATGGTTGCAAAAGAAAGCCCCATCTTTTATTAAAAAAAAGCTATTGTCCAGAACGGACATCAAAACAAAGAATACCATTGTCCTGAAGGGGTTAAAATCGATAAAATGTACAGTACAAAAATGTCCTTCTTTACGAATATCAGCTGAATACATCATTCTTAAAGTTGACAGACACACAATTCATTCCATGCAATTCTTGTAATGAGACACTCACCATGATGATGTACCAGTTATTTACCACCGTCAGCTCAAACAGAGTTACTGCACAGAAAGACCAAGAAATAAGGCATATCCTACTGAGCTTTGATAATTGTCACTTTTTAAACTTTATTAATCTAAATGTGCCCGTGAGTTAAACAGAGCAGAGGATAAGTGCTATATTCATTTAAAAATAAAAAATCTGTAACATTATGAAATTGGATAATGACTAATCTTGACAATGAGTTAAAGAAAGGCAGCACTGTCCTAATGACTGTGCCTTTAAAACATCTAGACACTATTAAATTATAATTCTGATCACAACAAGATCATTTGAAAAAGTCTCTGTTGAGCCAGAATGTTGGGGGAAGCTGGGTACCGCTACAGGGAATAAGCCATTATATTTTGTCCTCTATTATCCAGGTATATTTATGTGTCTTTTAGGTTGTGTGTATATCGGTTCCCGCTATGTAGCAGATTCAACTAAAATGGATGGTACCGCAGAAGTACCATGCATTATAGCACCGGTACTGCGGAAAGGGAATAGCGACGTTTCAATTGTAATTCACTATTTCCTCATTAAAATTAAGCTAGGAGATTGGGGGTGTAATAGCCACCCTTAGTCCCCTTGCTTCATACTTCACTCTAGGCCAGCGAACAGCAAATAAAAATTACCTCAAGTGACTGCAGGACTGACACCATATCTGTAGTCACATAAAGAATATCATAGGCCCCCTGGGGCTGCAGGATGGCGAGTATCTGCGGTGCTCATATAAAATAAATAATGCTCCCCCCAGGGCTTGGAGAACTATTATACACCCCCCCCATCCCCCCCGCTATGTGCCAGGGGCTGTCCAAAATGCCTTTTAGCACTTTAAATAAATGAATCCCCCTTCCTTAGCCTGTGTGTCAGAGTCACCTGTAAAAAAAATATTACATCAATACAGGTTCCAGCGGAGATAAAGCGATTCCCTGGTTCCTCAGCTTCTGGCCCAGAAAAAGGGGTCACCCAAAAAAACAATCCACAGCTAGGTCTAAGTAGCCCGTCTTGCCAGAGGACAGGCATCAAATGAAATACCTGCCCAGGAGGGCTTGTATTTTCAAATGCAAGTAGGAGGCTCTGACTTGCTGACTATGCCTCCCTATCCCAGGCTACTATTGGCTGGTTTGAAAGTCCCGTCTGGCTGAGGCACGGAGCTTCTGATTGGCTTCAGAGCCTACTACTTTTTTTTTAGAAGTAGGTGGATTATTTTTAGTTGGTCCCTTTATTACAGGGGACCCTTTGTGTGCCAGTGGGTGGGCAGATGAATTTTATTTGGGGCTTGATACTGCGGGCATGGCAATATTTTTTTTAGGGGTTAGCCCACTCAGTGCTGCAGGGACCACCGTTTGTGTTCCCTACAGCAGTGAATGTGTTAAAATGCACAAATAGCGGTTGCTCTTTTGTGTGTAAAAAATATCGATCATGTTCGCTTTTACCAGCAGGCAGAGAATCACTGTTTGTGTGGTAATTACTGCAAAGAACAGTGTTTCAATGCCGTGTTTTTAATCAGCTCCACTAAACCTCTTTTTAATGCATAGAGGTATTTAGCCTGTGTGGTAATTTTATCAACAGGCATTGAATCATCAATGCCCATTAATTTCCCGCTAACACCCGCTTTTTAAATACCGGGGGCCATAGAATCTAGGCCACTGTGTCAGCAAATGATTACAAGTTATGGTTATGTGATTATACATTTATCAAGTTTTGCCTAAACCTGATCTAAACAAATCTATTAAAAGAGCTTTCCAATAGACCTTGTTTGTTACGGTTAGACTGCAAGCTAGTTCACGCAGGGCCCTGCAGTATGTCCTATCTTGTTATATGTCACCACATACAAGTTTGTTTTGTTGTACCAATACTCTACACAATACATTGACTCTGTAAAGTAATGGCTATTAATACAGGAAACTAAAAGGACACATTAGTCTTCCTAGTACACAACTAGGAAGGAACAAAGTAGTGTGGGACCCTCAATTGGTAGGCTTTATTGCAATGTCAATATGGTGGAAGGTTTATGACCTCTTGTTCACCACTTGTTTCTCTTACCAAAGCTGTTCAGGATGTTGTCGAAGTTGTTCAGGTAGTAGTACCCTTCCTCAGGCAGCGTCTGGTTACCGACAGTACGGTTCAGAAAACGATAGGACTCTGCAACAGTGCTGGTACTGGATGAGAGAAGTACAAGAGACACATGTATTTAAAGGGTAAGGATCAATGACATTATATATAAACCACATCAATCTTATAATGTTCCTTAATGGAATTCCCACCTTCAACTTAAAACTAACTGGTCATATTCTTATTGAAACTAAAACAATTATAGCCAGACAATGGAAATCATTTGTGCCTTAAATATGGAGGATAGCTTCAAGCTCATCAATCATAACAGCAAGTGAACTGAAAATCAGACATCAATAGCCGAGCTGTAAAAAAAATCTCCACCGTGCACATCTTTCCAACTCAGTTAGGATTTCTGCTGTTTACTTGTAGTTCAACGATCTGTTCAGTTTTATTGAATAGCCCCCTGTGTATGTTATAAAGATGAAATAAAAGACTAAAGTTTTATTTTTTTCTTAAAGTCTCCACATATTACAACATCTTTATAATGTGTTACGTCTGAATTTCCCAAATCTGCCAATGCCAGGGAGACCAAATCGTATCCTCAGAAATGTCATGCCTCAGAAAGTACTTGGGTAGATTCCCGGTGTTTTCTACTCACTTGCAGCAGTTGGGGTACAGAACGCCAGAGAAGAACTCCATGCCCACAATGGAGAATGAATAATAGAAGATGAGCAGAGTCAGCCCCAGACTGTGGAATTAAAAATGCACTTGTCAGTAATGAAGGAATAGAAGTTATTGATGGAATCATATTCATTCTACTTTCACCTGTCTCATAAGCTGATATATTTTCTACCCATCTACTATACTGGTCAATGACTAGAAACCCCAGACTAGATCACATAGCACATTGAGGTATTAATTACTCCTCCTTTAATTTAATTTATTCTAGTTTGTAATGCCCCATCCCATATGTGTTTAAAATAGTTTTTATGACAATTTGTGCATGCTTTGTCCCAGTGCCTTGTATCATATAGAGCTGTGGATACAAAGTGGAGGAGATGAAGAGGAAGAGAAGAGTAGATTGGGACAGACAGGCAAACAGAGTAACATGCAGTTACAAACAGTATGCGACAGCCAATTACCTGGCCATCCTTGGAAGCAATTCAAACATGGTGTCCAACACTGTCCTGTAACGCTTCTTCAATTTGAAAAGCCTGGAGGGGATCACAACCAGGGTGTTGTAAATGGAGAACCCCAAATTGCAAACAGTGATTATTATTTTCCCAACCCTCATCAACTCCCTGCACAGTATAAGTTTTTAAATGGAATAATACACTGTGAGGAGAAGGTCAATCCTATAATTAGACAAAACCACAGTTTCATCTACCTGTTTTCTTTAAGGACTAATTTTTCTGTTTTTTCTATGCATTCTGTTTATCTATGCATTCTGCTAACACAATGTATAGATCGTTCCTGATAATTTTGTATATATAACATTTAAGAGTCCCTTTAAATGAGCCAGTCAAAGCTGGCATCACTGTTTATTTCTGTTGTAGGTATACCTAACATGGGAAAATGGGGACATAATAAAGCTCCCAAGACCTTGAGTCCATATACCATAAACTTACCTGAGAAGCTGCAAGGGCCGAAGCACCACTATGAAATAAAAAGGGTTCATACCAAACGCCAGGGGCAGGAGACCCAAAAGAGCCAGCAGAGTAACAGAAAAATCAAACCTGAGCAGGAGAGAATATGGAAGAGAAAAGTAAACAAAAAGTGACCTCTACGTGTTACACATTATAAAATATAATCAGAATGTTTTATGTCTGAATTTATATTGCATACTGAACAACAAAACAAACACCGCAAACTGGCTACAAAGGCTACACGGTGCTCTGAATTATATACAGGGCAAAAAGGGAAGCTGCCCTGGATCAAAGCACTTTGAAGGGGTCCAGCAAGTCTGCTACAGCGATATAGTTGCTGCCTTTTTTGCTTCACATTCTCACTTACATAATTATTGATTTTACTCTTTTTCCTTACTTATATTACACCCCATTATTATAGGGGTCATTAATACTGTCTCCTGTCTGTCTTTCACCCTATTGGCCAGTTTCCCTTACATCCCTCCTTTTATCATCATGGTCCTCTCTCCTGTTGACTCCAACTTCCTTTATTTGTATTGGCCGACATCTGTTTGATCTAGATTTCTCTGCCTGCTTTTACTGTCCTCCTTTCCTGCTACACTTGTCCAGCAAGGTAAGATGAACTTTATTAACTCAATGCCAGAGGGTGATGGGAATATAGATGATAAAAAGGGTGATGCCGAGTTTGTAGCTTAAACTTGTAAATTGGTGCATCGCAATAGGTGAGATTACGATATATTACATAGAGGTCAAATGTTTACATAGCACAATGAATTATGGAGAGATTTTGCTGGAACATGGGGCATTGAAGTAATATTTGGTGACATTTATAGTGTCAATCCAATGTTCTAATGTTTCATGTCAAGCCAACCAGTGGGCTGGAGGCTAAATACAATCTCACCTGTGTATGCATGCCCTGGGTCCCATTAGAGATGGCCCTGATTATATGAATAACAAGGGATACTCACAGGTTCCACCCTGATGTAAAGTATTCCAGTGGTCCCAAGCCTGTAACTTTCAGTAGAAGCTCTGCACCATACACTAAAACATGAAAAACAAATGATTACAAAAGCTTAGAAAACAAGATATAAATAGAGGAGGTAAATAAAAAGGCAAATGACATGGAGATGCAGACATGCAAGGATGGACAGGCTTACGTGTCAGAAAGACAATGTAGCTCCAAGGTACACCTTGCGGAAAAAAAATCCCACCTGGAAAAAGAGGTCAGAGGTCAGGGTGATCACCTTGTGCGAGGACACTATCCCAATCCATAACATAGAGTGATGCTACCCAGACCATTGCTTTTAAAGGTCTAACAGTAGTCATTGCTTGTATAACGTGCAAGGGAAGATGCACATTTGATGCACCATTTAGTGGGGAAATAAATGAAAAGACATGTGAGGTGAGGTGAGGTGACAAGGGCATAGCACACATATGACATGAGTAAATATAGCACCTCACATCTTAGGTTTTAGAAAGAAACACTGCACTTACCCCGTAACATAAAGGTCTCAATTAGAATCCACACACCATTTACTGCCACAACGATATCTGTATATTGAAAGGAAACACAAGTGTTAAAACATGATGACACATTCAAATACTACATATCAGGGGCTTGCCATTAAAGCTACATCCTATAAAATAATTACCCCTAAATCTCTTGCGACTGTATCAAATAAATATTCTAGGTGCGTTTTTTATACCCAAGGTGCATTATTGCACTTATCCAGATTAAATGTCAGTTGCCACAGCTTTGACCAGTTTTCTAGTTTAGCTAAATCGTTTGCCATTTGGCTTATCCCTCCAGGAACATCAACCCTGCTGCAAATCTTTGTATCATCAGCAAAAAGACATAACTTACCAACAAGACCTTCTGCAATATCACTAATAAAAATAAGAAAATGGGTCAAAGTACGGATCCCAGAGGTACCCCACTAGTAACAAGACCTTCCATCGAATATACGCCATTGACTACAACCCTTTGTTGCCTGTCACTCAGCCATTGCCTAATACATTCAACACTACTGAAATCCAAACTTAAAGATTGTAATTAAAGATAGTTTTCACGTGGATCAGGCAGGTTTCATTGTGGGCAGGGCAGTAGAGGATAAAATCAGAAAGGTCTTTAACTTGGTTGAAGAAATACCATCTGTCATTATGGTCCTGGACACGGAGAAGGCCTTTGACAGGGATAGTTGTCTTTCCTCTACACTCAACCCTTTTGGTCTAACAGGCTTGTTCAAGATCTACATCATGGCCCTTTATTCATCAGCTAGTACTAGGGCTCTAGAACATTCTTAAATTTAGATCATTTTTCTATCAAGAAAGGCACGAGACAGGGCTGACCTCTTGCCCCCACTTCGCTATGCTTTGACCATAGAGCCCTTAGATGATCTTTTCAAGAAATCTTAATTTAGAAATTGTGTGGCTCAGCCTCTTATAAGATCACGCTGCACGCCGATGATGTTCTATCGACTGTGACATCTGTGGAACTCACAGTGCCAGAGGTACTGTCTAAAATCAATAGTTTTTGGACATTTGCTAACTACATACTAAATTTAACTAAAACGAAGGTGATAGAATTTTTTCTGTCTCAGTAGCATGCTATTCAGTAGCATATGCTATTAAGTGAGGTCGGGCTGGACACATGAATTGGGCAAACAAACAGATCCCATGCCTAGGGATTAAGACATTGGCTGATTTAAGACAAACCGTATCGCTGAAATTTGAGGATCTGATCCTGGGACTTAAAACATATGTACTACCAAAGATATTATAAATTTTTATAGTGATCCCGATAGGGTTCCCCAGTGTTACTCAAGACAACTCACTCAATCTTCTCATCATATGTGTGACAGGCATAAAAGGTGTGGTCTGTTTTCCTACACTCTGTGTTCAATTTTGACAGACCTACACCTATTAAAGCACTTTATCATTATTTCTAGTGTGGAGTTCCCATTATTCTCTTTCTTTGACTACTTTCTGCCTAATTAGTGTTTTGGAACACCTACTAATCCATCATTCACGAGAGGAGTCATTTGCCAGCAAGTGGAGCCTGCTCACACCGAATGGTGCTTCTTTTTGTGAGGAATAAAAGCCCACAATTTCCAGGTCGACACTCAACGTGGATTAAACCAGGAAGGTCTGGTATATCCCGATATAGATTAACAAATATGTGGCTGGGATTAATCTTTTTTTTTTCTTTAAGAGTTTAAATTGTTAATACAGTAATCAGAGAGGAAGAAGTAGGAAGTTTAAAAAATATTTCCCAGCATTCTCGAATATTCCTCTCTCCAATTGCAGACATACACGGCTAGATTCAGATATTGCCCTTTGAGCAAACACAGGTCAAGTTTAGTCTACCCTGCTTTGAATATTTCCACTATTTTAGACTGAAGAACTTTTTGCTGCATGATACTCCTTTCGAACCATTGGAGTTGGAATGATTTATCAATCCATATAATGAGGCTAATTTGATATCTAAAATTGCATGTGGGAAAAAACTTTTTGCAGTCGAACTATGGTATGGAATGTCACAAGAAAGGCAGTTCACTGTATAAACCATCACAAACAATATTATACATTTTTACACAGATGGTATCTGGTTGCACCAAAGTGTGCAAATTCAATTCTAGTGCATGTAATATACCGGTATGTTAGCAATATCAGAGAGAGGAAGGTTCCCATTTCTAGATTTGGTGGTAATGTAGTAATCTGTCACCCTTAAAAAAAATGTTTATAGGCCCCTCTGTTGGTGGCATGTGAAAGTGACGGGCTCTTTCTGCAATAGAAGTGAGAGACTGTCGCGACAACTACTTCCTAGGAAAGGTCGCCATGTATATGCAACAATACACCAGGTTTTTAACTTTTGCTTTTATTAATGAACCAAAAGTTACTAACTTTAGTGCATCTGTAAGACAATACAGGTGCTTTATAGAGCGGAGTCCAAAGAATCCCATCACAATATAAGAGGATCTTGATGTGAGTCTTCTCACTATTCAGTGACTACACAATCTCTTTCCTCTTTAAAATGGAGGCAGAAAGATTGGGAGTTGTCAATCAATAAGAGGAACTGGGTTTCACCTGTATAATTTACAGCTGAAGTTGCATGACATAACAATAGCCAAAATTGCCCATTGGAGGTTATGTAAAAAGCAAGAGTGGTGTATTCTCAAATCAGAGCAAACAGAACAGGGTTCTGAGGGTGCTTAATGTTTAAAGCTTTGCAGTGATACTGCTCTTCATACCTAACACTACCGTGTTTAGCAAACAAGAAAAAAACAGACTTGATTATTTGTGTTTCTATTTGTATCTCATTTTTAATCAGCAGGATTTAAATGACAGTGTGTGCTCATCAAGGATATTGTAATTTTCATGGGTAGAAATATCAGAGAAAAAGAGAGCAATGGGTGTAATGAAGGAAGAAAAAGAGCAGTGGAAAGCAAGAAATTAACTAGAGAACCATAAAGGAGGAAACATTGAGATAGTATGACCTGGCCTGAAGTAGTATCCATGGCAGATATATACTTACATACTACATACTGGAAGGCTCTTGAATTTGCCAACACATTAATTCCTGAAAGAAAAGAAAAAACAAATCTTAAGAATTTTTATCTGCCAATATAAACTTCTATAATAACATAAAACAGGGAGATCTTCTGCTTCTTATGTTTTGACATTGGCAGTGAACTAGTGTCCACTGTTAAGGTACCTTTAAAGATAAGGAGTGCTGTAGGAGGAAGATCATCAAACCAGTGCTCACGAATCCTCTGGACCTGCAGAAAGACATGCTAACCATCACTAACCTGCCACACAATGTTTACCATGCAGGAAATATAAAACAGTAATACGTGGAAGTAGACCAGCAGAGGGCACACTCTTCCAGATACAAAGAATACACTAAAACATTGAGATAGAGATTTTTTTTATAGTAGAGAGGGAGGGGAAAGAGGACTATGGTAATCTCTATTCACTAGTATAACTAAAGAACAATCACCCGGCAAATGACAAGTGAGTTTATTTTAAACGGTACAGAATTTACACACCCAAGCTATAGATCTGTTAATGGTTCTTGCACACAATATTTAACAAACAAAAAACTCACCTTCCACTTCAAGTCGACTACTTCATAAAAATGGTAGAAATCCCTTAACCTGCAAGAAAATCAAAATACTCCAGAAATTACGGTATTAATGGGAAATAGTATGCCAACTGTAAATGCACAATAACCCATAAAAAAGACTGTACCCAGTGCAGAAATGTTCTAGATCCAGCTCTCATGATACTTTATTTTGGTACTTTAGCTGTGGGAACTATTTTAACTATTATGCTCAGCCAGACATAACATGATGAGTTATGCAGTCTACACAGCAAGAGAGTCATGGCTGTCACTGTATCAGGCACTCCAGCTGAGTAGACTATATTTACACAAGCTGGATGACCATCATGGGAAATGTAGCCACACAGCACAAAATGCCACTTTTGTTCCACCAATTCTCTCCTCCTTTATGCAAACCTGTCTGAGCACAGTGTTTGATGAAATAGTAGTCTTATTCATTGGTGATCCAGTGATTAGAAGCAAGGATTTGGCCATCTTGGGTTTATTTCTCTATGGCAACACAACACTGCAATATTGCTGCATGATGTTAATGACAGTGTGCAAGGGGCATGATAGCACACCTGCTGCCATTATGTAATGTACAAAGTGACCGCCAAAATGTTGCCATGGAGACCTGAGCCAGAGAGATTCCAGGTCATCACTCCATGACTATTAGGAAGCAGGATTAGGGAAAATCATGAGTTTTACATATCCTTAAAGGGACACTAAACGTGAAATGTCCATTGTCCCTAGTATGCGGATGAACTTGCATGTACTTTTGATAGTACACGCCAGTTTATCCTCTGATCGACAGCTGCCATGCTTCCATAGGAAGCAGGTAGCTGTCTGGTCAGCCACCGTCTCTCTGCTAGCCCAGAGAGAGACCCTCGTTTTTGAATGGGATCAGCAGGGGGACCTTAACTAGTCCCCCCTGCTGATCCCATGCAAAAATGAGGGTCTCTCTCTGCACTAGCAGCGAGAGACCCATGCATTTGGCAGTCAGAGCCCCCGTTCTGATTGGCTGTGCGCATGCTGACGTTTGTCAGCACGCAACAACCGGGAACTGCCGTGTCTCACATGTGAGACTTGACTATTACGAAGCAAGATTAGGGTAAAGCATGAGTTTTACCATATCCTTAAAGAGACACAAAACTTTTTTTTCCACTTGTGCTTCAATATAGACAGGCAGTCAGAGCGGGCGAGCCACCAGGAACTGCTGTGTCTCGCATCTATTAATATACACGTCAGGTTTACTTTCAAAGACCAGGACATGTATTGTTTAACCCTTGCTTCCTTGAAGGAAGCAAGGGTTAAACAAGTTGGAATGTCTCTTTAACTTTGTACTTTGTAGTGGACCCTTATTCATAGCACCACCAGCTTCACGGTCAGTTACATCTCAACAAGCACTGTAATACAAGGTAAGAAGCAAAGAAAATTGTGTGCAGGAGATTTCTGTACACTAATTCATGTAAATCATAAAATTGTTTTGATTTAAATGTTTGCAGATGCCAGAAGCTGCCAGTGGGTCATAACTTTGCATTCTTGGGGCAGAGGGTCACAGATGTGCTCAGTTACCGGAGGTTATCCACACCATTCTGCTTCAAGGCTCTGAAGGTTAGAAATCGGTCTCGAACCGACATGCGGGGCTTGTAGAATCTCATCATCCCATCAAAGTGCCGAAAAGAAATTCCTGGAGGGCCCTAAGGAAGGAAGGATTCTGATATTAACAGATTCACAACACAGTACCACTAAATCTTACACACCAAATAACTGGTATAAGCCGGAGTGCCTCCAGAGATCTACAGAGAAAAGCAGGAAGGCAGGCTTATGTGGAGTAAAAGACAGAGATGTCTAACTCCCAGAAGCAGAAGTGCAGTCACTTTAAGGCTTATCCACAAGAGCAAAAGTTGACAGAGCCACTCACATGTTTTAAAGGTGCTGTTCCAAATGCTTAGGTAATAATCCACTGAGCCAATGAGATATGACTCTAGTTTGTTAGCAATCAAAACACAAGCAACTTGAGAATCCATACATTAGGTTTTCTTCATAATTGTATGAACATTGCATAGAACAAACAAAACTAATTCTATATTTTAGACTGTGCTTCAAGTTAAATAGGATATAAAAGATTTTTTGTGGTAGGTCACCCTACATGAACGGACCAGAATTCATTGCTTCCACATTCCGTATCCAACCTGTAGAATAATTTCAAAGGGCCCTTCCAATTCAGTCTGTCCATTTTCCTTTTACAATATGCTGTGCCATATGATGAGCTGGCAAGGGATTAGACGTTAGCAGCTCTGCTGCCAACATATCATCGGATTCATTTTGATTATAGGTATTAATTAATATTAAGTAATTAATTAGGAGACTTTTCACAATGAATAAACATACAGTTCTGTCTCCTCTTTTTTCATTAACATGCTACAAAAAACCTACTATGGTCTCCAGGCACAGCACTTTTAATGACCAACATATGAAAGAAATGCAAAGACATGGATACAAAAGAAGCTTCAAGTTTAAGTACATTTAAGATAAAGATTCGGCAACAAGTAATAAAAAGAAACAGAAATTCATCATTCAGAAAATTCAATAAATGGAGAAAGTGCCCATGCCAAGCATCTGCTAATGCACTAACAAACAATACAACAACCAAGGAAGATGTAGGATAACATACAGTTTTCTGTATAGCTCCTCAGTTGTTGAGTTACCCGTTAGCGACCTTAGGCTCACAACCTGTACCACTCATGCATCACACAAATCACTTACTGCTTCCACCTCTGGATACCTGTGAGTTGAGGAGCAGCTGGTAGCTGTGCTGTGTGGCTGTGCGCTTGTGCAGTAGAAGAGACTTGAACTTTTTTTTCTCTATGTCGTTGAAGGTGTCAAACACAACCGCCAGGAGCTGGGAATTGGAAGAAGTCAGAATGTGGGTTAGCACAGAGAACTGTGGAGACAAATCAGTTCTACAGGCAGAACAGAGAAAATCTGGCAATATAAAAATGCTCACAATTTAAGCCCTGATAAGCATTTCATACACTGCAAACCAATTTGACAGGAAATAGGTTAAAGATACATGTAAAAGTAAAACTGCCATCACTAAAACTACTTTTACCTACAGGAAAATAAGGGGAAGTGAGAAATATCAAGTGCTTTTTGCCACCATTTTAATCTGAGCTGACAAATCACCAAAAAAAGATCACGAAGGTAAAATAAACATTCTATCTCACTGACTGAGCTATATGTTGTGAAGAGACGAGTCTGGTGAGTTTTTTTTTACTGCTAGTAAAGCTCAATTTGCCCTGTATAATGCAAAGTTAAAGCTTTGCAGATTTATCAATGCACAGCTAACTGGGGTTTTTCTTGCAGTAGAAACTTCCACTATTCTTAAAATTGCGGTGCTTCACTGCAAAGTTGTATTTGGCCTCAGTACTGGTGGAACGACAATTGCTCATGCTGTGGAAGCTCACCAAGTTCATGATGAAGTACAGTTCAATAGACAAGTAGACGATAAAGAAGATGCAGGACCATGGGTTGCGGGAATATGCTGGCATCATGACATCTGGGAAACTACAAGGCAAGAAATGAGTCATCACTTCATGGGAACCCCATCGATTGAACATGACACACAAATCTCGGGGTAAATAACACTTACTTGGCAGTCGTCAGAAGCACAAAGAGACTGACCAGGCTGTTCTCCAGAGTGCTAAAATACTGAGCAGAGACACAAGCCACAATGTCACACCCAAATAAAACAGCTATAAGAGTATTATAACATACATGCAGAATGCTAAAATAGCCAAGTCAGGAAGAGTAGTCTAAAATTTATGGGGTAGGTAGAGGATTGACAAACAATTCCAGGACTTGATAACCACAAACATATTAAAGGAACATTAAACCTTGTTCAAACCTTGCTTAGTTAAACAAAACATGTCCAGGGACAGAGAAAGACCCTCGTTTTTGCATGGGATTAGCAGGGGGGACCTAGTTAAGGTCCCCCTTGATGATCCCATGCAAAAATGAGGGTCTTTCTCTGCGCTAGCAGGGATAGCCGGTCGCCGACCAGATGATTGCCAGGCTTCCTATGGAAGCATAGCAGCTGTTGGTCAGAGGATAAACTGGCATGTACTATCGAAAGTACACGCCACTTTATCCTCATACTAGGGACAACTAAAACTTAACTTGTGCTTCTATATTAGAAGCACAAGTGAACAATAACATTTAGTGTCCCTTTAAGGAGCCAGACTTTTGGTTTCTGGTAGCCAACTACTTCTAGAGATATCTATATGATGTAGTCTGCGCAGTTTGGTTCCTGGAAACATTACTACTGGCTCCTTAGCACCCTGGCTCCTGGAGTTTGTGAGGTTGGTTATAAGTAATTACCGCACTCTATGGCATTTTTACTCATATGAATCAGTTGGGAGACATCTACACAAAGGATGATCAAATATACATAACAAAATAGAAATGCAGCCGTGTACAGTTCATAAATAACCCACACAACTTACCGGATTAGAAGTATTGGGAGAAAACAAGTAGAAGCCTAGAAGAATTCAAGACAGATACAGTTTATATTAATGCTTAGCATACATACACGATAACCTGGCATGTATACATGCAATCTTTCAGAAAGGAAGATTCACTTAATATGACTTGGTGTTCATTGCTTGGTATTTTGTTTGTCACTGCTATTTTAGCTGCCCATCAGAACTGACAGTTATCTGTTAACGTGTATTATGTTAAAATAACACACAACTGATATGAATCAGTGAGCAGAGTGAATATTTTTTAAAAATCTATATACTCTTCCCACTGGATGTTGCCTCTATCCTACACTGCCCAGATATACCAAAAATAACAAATGCACAAAACATATTACTGTCTCATGCAAAATGCTCCGGGTCTATTACAGTACACCTCTTACCTAGTATAGCAAAGATGACCATGAAGAACAGGAGGAGGAGGAGAATGTCTATGAAAGGCGGGAGAGACTGGAATATCTGGCGCAGGTTCCTGAGGTAAAAAGAAGGTTTTTCTTTAGCAGCAGTCACTATTTCCACTAAATATAAGCTATGAAATAAAGTCACATAATTACTAATCACTATAGTAAATTATTATATTTGCTTGACCAGCTCTTTTACTGGGGGGGAGAACTGTTGGAGAGAAAAGGCAAAAAAATAAAAATAAAAGATACACACAGGCAATAAATAAATAGGACACACACAAAAAAAACAACTAGAGAAACAAAAGAGTCTTAGGAAGAAGTGTAGAAGAAACTACAGTGTTGGAAAAGTTCTTGGTAAAGTTACTGACAAACTATGCATCTTTAAGGATATTTAATTTATATACTTTAATTTACCCTTCACAGATAATTACAAATTACAGTAAAAAAAAAAGTATTTGCCATGTACAAATTATAGCAAGTTTTTAAAGATCAATACATTTCATCTATATAAATGATCTGCGTTTTGGGATCCTGACCCATTATATTCAAGGTTGCTATGCACTGTGCAGAAGCAGTTTTCCATTTAAACTATTTATGTCTAGGAAACATATTTGGACACTTGGTATATATGGCTCTGCACCCAAGGGGCCTGAAGATAAATCTTGTGGGATCAGATAAAAATCGAGGGGTGTCCTGGAATGTTGGCATGTATGGGGACGTTACCTGTGCATGTATGCCCAACAATAACTTGTAAATACCACACATCTACATTCTCACCTCCGTACAGCCCCGCAGTATCTACAATCCACCAGGAAAATAGGACGCAAGGCTCGCGTCACGCGCATGTGTGACGTCTGTCTTACAAGCACTACGACGGCTTCTATTAGTTGCAGAAACAGCACAAAGCTCTAGAAGGGAGGAAAAGTTGATGGCTTATTTTCTGCATGTATACGCCACTAAGCAAGCTTGCAGTATGGCCTGCAAACACAGGTGTTTAGTTTGGCACACCAATTACTAAAACACAAATTTGTACACCCAGAATACATCCTTCAGATACAAATTACTTTACATAAAGGCAATAGAACTAAACTATCTGCTAAACCTTCTTGTACCCAGCCCATTCAACTTTATTTACATTACCATATATTTATATGGCGCCAACATATTACATAGCGCTTGGTAAAGGGCATAGAAAGGTAAAAGCGTAATTAGACCGACTGAAACACGAGCTACTGAGCTCTGCTTTCAATCTTACAAGCTAGGGGGGAGGGGACGCATAAGGTGAGAGAAAAGGTGAAAGGCAAAGGTGGTGGTAGTAACAGTACTTGGGGACTGTGGGAACTTGGTGAGTTTGGCCAGAATTATTTTGTATTTAACAAAACGTTTTTCCTGCAAAGGCAAGGAACGGCAATGGGGGCGCGTTTTGCGCCCTCATACATGACATCATGGGAAGTCAAATATATATATAGCCATGTGAACCCATTTCGTCACTGTGTCACCTGGTATGGGCGATACATTGACGACCTGTTGTTCATATGGCAGGGCACAGATCAGGAACTTAAACACTTTTTTGAATTTGTAAATATGAATTTAAAGTTTACAATGGATAGTTCAAGTGACAAAATACACTTTTTAGATCTTACTATCATAGTAGATCAAAATACATCAAGAGTTAACACTTCCTCCTATCGTAAACCCACAGCGGGTAATTCAGTTCTCCGCGCATCCAGTTGTCATTCGAGACAGGTAATTAAGAACATTTCAGTTGGTTTATTTATTACATTAAGAAGGTATTGCTCTGATATTCTGACATTTGAAACCAAAGCAAAAGAATTGGAAACTAGACTGCTAGCTAGAGGGTACAAAAAATGGACAACACAAAGAGATTTAAAAATATCAAGATAAAAAAATAGAGCAAACCTAATAGATAATAGAAAGGTGTCTCAAAATGTAGAAGCGGGGAAACAGCAACTAAATAAAGTAACATTTGTCACAGCATACAATATAGAATATAATTAATTACGTCACAGAAGTAATTAAAAGAAACTTGTCCATATTATCAGCAAATAATGATTATAAAGTATTGGACCATGGGGTTAAATTTACTGCCAGGAAAGCACAAACTCTAAGGGACATTCTATCCCCCAGTCATTTAAATCAAATGTGACAACAAAAGAAGATACTGACTGGCTAAAAATAAAAGGTACATACACATGTGGCCATAATATATGGAAATCATGTAAATATGTATCTAAAAGTTCTACATCAAAGGCATATGCAAATGGAAAAAAGTATAACATAAAACATTATGCAAATTGCTGCACCAAATCTGTAATATATGTCATCCCATGTACAAATATATGGCCACTTTTAATGGCATGTAGTAATGCATGATTGATAACCACCATATAGTTGTATGTATCTCCTAAATGTGTTCTCTTAAATGTGTTTTTTTATATGTACTTTAAAATGTTCTCTATAAATGTTTGACCATTTGATTGTCATTATTATTTTTAGAAATCGGATATGGTCTCCACTTCGGAATTTAAGTGAACAAGATCAAAACTACAATTCTTCTTAATCAGATCTAGTTTAGTATAACCATCATATCAGCAAATCATTCACTATCCAAAATTGCTTTCTACTATAGAATAGTCAATGAGATTAGAACTAAGAAGATTTGTAGTTATGTATAATAACTTTCTTTTATTATATGTCACACTGTTCTTACAACTACATAATATGTAAATGTACCCATCAAGATATTCTAAAATATGGCACTAGATGTTTAAATCACTAAATGTATCACTATGTATACTATAATCTCTGTTTGGAATTGAATACTATATTAGCACTATTTAGTAATGCTGAATCTTTATGCAATGCATTGCATAACTGTTTTTATTATGATTGGATAACAACATGTATTTATTTTGCACTGTTCACTTCAATAGCACACTTGTGATTAAGCATCAGAAGATGTTTGTCCAGCACTCGTCACTTTTTACTCGTTTGTAGCTTCTGGAATAAATATTTTGATACCTTAAACATATCCCCGGAGTGCCGATTTCTTCATTTTTCAAGGGTTTGGCCAGAGGTTAATTAATGGGTGTTGGATGAGTTTAAAGTGGGGACCATTTGAAGAAGAATGATGGAGAGCTGGACAAGGTTGGAAGAGAGCCTTAGTACATTTGAGGAATATAGTGGTTGCACAGGGTATGACTGGTTACTGATGTAGGAAGGGACTGAGGAGTGGAGGGCTTTGAATTTAAAGATAGAATTTAATCCTAGAGCAGACAAGAAGCCAGTGGAAGGTTTGCAGAGTACAGCATCTGACATGGAGCAGCGAGTGGGAAAGATGCATTTTGAATAGATTGGAGGAGGAAAAGCTGAACCAAAGGAAGGCCAGTCAGGAGAGTATTCCAGTTGTCGTAACAAGAGATGCACCAGGATTTTGGTTGCATTACAGCTGAGGAAAAGATTAATTTGGCCAGGGACTAAACATGGAGGACGAGTCAAACACAACCCCAAGACATCAGTATCAGTGATGTATTTAGTTTAATAAAGACCACAACACCCCCTGACCTTCAGCATGGTTCTGCGGTGCTTCAGAAAAGTCCGACATCCAAGCCATCTCATCTTCATGCTCAACTCAAACATTACCAGTGCGAGTACCAACAGCTCCAACGTGGCATGAACCTGTAAATGGCGACAGTCATGAGTATCTACTCACATGTATACCATACAGAAACTACACAACTGCTGAGCGGTTGTTATTGTACAAGAGGTATTACTTGCCACTTAAATAGAGCAATTTCTGTATAATACCAAGCTTAAAACTCTTTTTTTTTTTTTTTATATGTCAACTTTTTCAATCTGGCCTTCCAGTTTAAATCAGCAGGTAAATTAGCATTTCCCTTGAGAATTATTAGCAAGACTTACTTTCACCGACCATCGGTGATCCACTGCCCCTCTCCCTCAGCAACCCCTATGTGCCCTTCTCTCCGAGTCCTGCCATGCACCCCTCTCCCCCAGCAACCCCTATGTGACCTCCTCCCCGAGTCCTCCCATTTGCCCTTTTACGTTGAAATGTTTGAGATCTATAAATTTTTTAAATACATTTAAACTTGATGTGTCCACATTCCATGTGTTTACAATTCTGTTTGAGGCTTATGGTTTCAATACATTTTCATAGAAGGGTTACTGTAATACGATATTACATTCCTGTGTTTCTGTGTCACCTTCAAAACATAACAGCTTTTACACCAGGATGTGAAATAATAAATTATAATAAAAGCCCTGAAGATACTCTTCTGCACTTTGAGACCTTCTCTATTTTTTTATTTATTTTACAGACAGCCCTGATGTTCAACTGACTACGGGCCAAATGCAGCCTTCAAGATTTTATTTGTGTGGCTAGAAAAGTCCATTGATTCTATAATATTACCTCATGGAATTAATAATGTACTAACCGTTTGCATAGTTTGGGGCCCACCACATTAAACAAAAACACAACAATTTCAAATATCCAGACACAGCTCACTAGCTGGCAAGCAGAAAATAAGAACATAACCAGACAGACAATCTTACTGTTCTGGAAACACACTACATACAAAACATATAAATACACAATATTTAAATACACCAAGAAACCCGTTCCCTTTACATACTTATTTAATACTGCAAACTTGCACGCAAATAAATTAAATTAGGAGAAAATGCGTTTTAAACGTGTCTGTGGTGTCTCACCTGTGGCACGGTATGCATATTACCCATTGAAAACCAGTTCATTTGCATAATATGCCACAGGTGATGTCATAAGATGGAGACTCCACATACACATTTAAAACAAATTTTCTTCTAATTTAGGCATTTGCTTTCAATTTTGCGAAAACCAATATATAGATCATTGTGCACATAGAAATTGCAACCAAAATATTTAAATTAAGAGAAAGCATTACATGACTAATGACTATCTGTGTTCCTTTTACATGTTATTGTATCTATAGTGACTCTACATAGCGTGATCCTTAAAGATATCTATCTTTTATTGGGTTGCATAGTAGACACTTTTGACAAGGCCTTTGGGCGCAAACTAGGTGCTGGGGAAGGTTCTGTGGGCGCAATCTAGGTGCAAGGGCAAGTCCTGTTGGCACAAACTAGGTGCTGGGGCAAGTCCTGTTGACGCAAACTAGGTGCTGGGGAAAGTCCTGTTGACGCAAACTAGGTGCTGGGGAAAGTCCTGTTGGCGCAAACTAGGAGATGGGGCAAGTCCTGTGGGTTCAAGCTGGGTTCTCTAGCAAGTCTTGTTTGTGCAAAATTGGTGATGTGGCAAGACATGTGTGTGTTCTAGCAAGACATCGATGGAATGTGGGGGCAATAATGAAAGTAGGGAAAGAAAAATGGGGCAGAGGAAAGGAAAAAAATAAGGAACACATTTTTTTCAAAAACAATCATTTTTTTTAGCCGTTAAATATAACTTGGCCTGTGACTGGCAGAGGGAGAGGGAAACTACAGGGGAGTCCTACACAGGGCACAGAACATGCATTTTATTGAGCTTGATTCGTCTTAAGATTATAAAAACAATGCTAAACAGGATTGTTGAACAATACATACATAAATATCCAGGCGCAGAGTTGGGACAGCAGGAGCCTCACACAGCGATAGCAGCAACAGCAGAAGTCCGGTGCTGAGTTCCAGTAAATAGAAAAAGTGGTTGTGTGCAAAGAGATATGCAGAAAGCGCCTTGGCATCACGAGGGTGTGTGTAAAACTTATCATTGTTCTTCCCCTCCTGGAAAAATAAAGGAAACATTTGACCAACATATCATACAAGCTGTACGGCAGCCTCCTAAAGAAGTTAAAATTGCGTTATTCACTCTCCAAGAATAAGTTTTGATTAAATAGTACATAAATAAAGTGAACATATTATTGTCTACTTGGTCAAGATGGTATTAACATGTGTTTAAAACTGGTCAACTGCTGTGTTTATTACTAGAGAGCCACTTTTGTGGTCTAAGTTCCACAGGTGATTCCTGATACCCTGCAGTGGAAGCTGGGAATCTTTTGTTGCTTTCATTATGTTTAAAATGACAGTTTCAAAGCAGGGAACATGGCCTTCAGCATGAACAAGCACTCTATAAAACTATGAGTTATTAATGACCAGTCAAACAAGACTTTTTTGGATGAATAATTCTTGCCTTTCTTTTGATACAGGCATGCTAGGCATGGATTATTTTCCATTTTTGTGGGTGACATCCACAAATTTTAGGAAACTTAATATATCAAGCAATATTGTTAGGGATATCATAACAGAAGTGTATACAATTAAAAAAATAGTTGAAGGTGGTTACATTCATCTCTATGATGTCACAATATAGCCAGATCCATTTAGAAAGGGATTGGGATGGGCATAATAGTCAAATTGAAGGAATCCCTGAAATTCAGCTTCCAGTTCGGCTATACTCACTGTTAAGAAACCGAAATCTGAATTATATTAAAAGCATAGTATTTTGGCTACGCAATATGCTGCAATCAACACCCGAATACAGTTCGGACTTGGGGATCATTGCCACATTACAGACATTTCAATTGGCATTTTTGAGAAGATGAATTGAAATTAAAAAAGTTAAATAAAAGAGAATAAAAATAAAAGCCGCCCCAATACATGTATATGATATTTAAAATGTTTAACTTGTAATTTATTTTTCTTAATTTATAATTCTTTATTGATTATAATATATCAAAAGACAAACACAATTCACATACATATATAACAAACTGACATGTATAAATATATAATTTACGTACGCATAAATACATATATAAATATATTATTCCCTATTTTCAGTTATATATAACACAAAACACAAATACACACAAAGCAAGAGCTAAGTTCAGATAACCTCTTCACGTCTCTCCCCCCCCCCCCCCCCCCCCCAGCTCCCACCAATCATGTAACTATGATGGATATAGTCATTCCCTCCTCCCCCCCCCATCCGTCCGCACAGCGAAGAGGAGGGGGGGGGGGGGGGAGACAAAAAACATAAAAAAAAGGCAAGAGGAAACAAATGAATGTTTAACTTGTATTTTGATACATTTTTGAAGGAAAAAGTTAACATTTAAAAGGTTATATATCAATAAAATAAAATTAGTACGTTTTTGTTTAATTTAAAGCAAAAAAAATGTAAAAGTCAAAATAATAAATATTCCTATAACAAATAACGTTCATATATTAATCATTTTTATTATTTATTATTTAGAAAAGTTTTCATTTTATTTGTATCGGACGATTTAAAATGGCGAAAAATCAGTGATTTCAGATGAATTCGGGGCAATTTTGTTGGATTTAAGCCTTTTTTTGAATGAGGGGACAATTCCCCCAGGTCAAGTTTCTAGAACCTAACATGGCCCAAGATCAGCATGAAAATGGCAAAAATTGCTGAATTGCGGATCTCAAATAAAACGCATAACACATGAGAGTGGAACAATAATAGCACATAAAACACTCGGCTCTGGCCTTGCACTGACCTGGAGGTAGATGGCTGCTTCCTGATATCGAGTTTCCCAGTTTTGGCCAGTATTGTCTGGTGCCCCACCTTGTTCTGTAATCTCTGTCAGGAGATCATACTCTTCTCCTGCTGTAGAACACAGGTGGAGAAAGTAAGACATTTGAGTCCTAAGTGACTATGGTCAATTCTACCAGATATAAATTAAGCTATCAAATTTACCACAATGAAACTAAATTTACCACAATAAGCTAGCATAAGTCTACATTTTAACCAACATACATAATAGCAACTTAATATCAACATCATATCATTTCTAAAATGGCCATCCCCAGGCACCTTGTAAGAGACAAACCACACAGCTCCCATACAGATACAAGAGGACATCCAATATGCAACTTAACACTAGGAAGCACTGAGCATGCCCAAATTTGAATTTACAACTATACATGCAGAAGTTGCAAAATAGAGGCAGGTAGCTGAGCATTGTTTTTTTTGCACATTCAGATATGCACAAACATACACATTTAGCATTCAACAAATAACTAATTGTGCAGTCAAGTATAAGATAAAAGCTGGTTTCAACAGCACATCTCAGCTTGCTGTTAGTATGCATACCATATGTCAATGACCTCTGGAAAAAGCAACAGTATACAATACATATAAGATTTTTAGCGTAAACTATCTACAGCTATATACATTAATTATGCATGCTACTGTACAATTCTTAAAAAAAATAAAAGATTAACTACAACATATATACATGTAGTTTCACTAATATCTATATCTATATCTATATGTACGGGAAAGATGTGTTTTAATTATCATTTTTAAACATCGATAGAAACCAGAATTTTAAAGAATCACTAAACTTTAAAAAAAAAACACAACCTTTTGCTTCAGTAATAAGAACCAAATGTATTTTTACATAGCCCTCACAAAGAGAGACACAACTCCTGCCCATGTGCTGCACAGAAATGATTAGCTGCAGCCAAGTGCTTATTTTTCCATTTGATACGTTTTCCTCTTTCTATTCAACTACTACCCAGTGATTGATAATTCTCACCTGAAGCCATTTCACTGTTGTTGCCGTCTCCTGAGACATCGGTGCAGCCACCATTTTCTTCCAATGTAAGAATGAGTGGTTCATCATCCTCTGGCCTTTCAGCCATTCCCAAGAGCTTCTATTCACCTTCCTCAAAGTTTCAGCAACCAGGCTTTGAGTATGACTTTCATCTGTAAGGAAATATCATCCCACTGGCAAAGACGGAGACTTATCTGGAAGCCTAAATGTAGATTAGACATGAAAAAAGGATTTCATTATACTGAACGAGATCTCGAACTGATCATATCTGCATCACCTCTTTATTCAGTTCCAAGACCAGAGACTGCAGAGTCCTGATACAAAGAACAAAATGACACACAATGAACGGTTTTATGTTAGTATACAAATATCAATATTATTAGATATTTATAGGGCTTATGCATGTGGTCAGGACCAGATTACGGCCATGGCCATGTGGGGGCATTGACAGAGGTCTGAAGCTCCAGGCCCCTACCTTAAAAAAGCCCATCCCTTTAAAAGAAAATTATTTTAAAAAAAGTTTGCCGGCAGAGGCACTGGCTGGGGAGATCAGAGGATCTCCCCTCAATACTTTCCTGCCGGCAAGCAGGCAGCATGTAGGCTGTGCACTGCCCATGCGCACAGACATATTTTCATGCTGCCTCTTGCGTATGACTGGTGTGACCTGCTGGCGCTCAGACTTCAGAGCATGCAGGGAGCGCAAGAAGCAGCATGGGAACATGTCTGTGCTTGCCACTAGACACCAGGGAGCTGTGGCTGCTGACTGGAGGAAGGCCCGGTGTGCAATATGGGTGATGGGGCATGTACTTTCATACTGGGGTAAGTCCTGGGTGTCCAATGTGGGTGATGGGGTATATCCTGGGTGTGCAATGTGGAAATACATTAGCAAGTCTGGTGGTGCATTTGCAAGTCGGGGGGGGGGGGGGGGCGCACTGGCAAGTCCGGGGGGGCAGTTGGCAAATTAACGGAAATAAAAACATTAAATGCATTCTTTCCATCATAGTTTTTATTAAATATAAAAAAAAAGTTTACTGGGAATATTTACTAGTAAAAGTTTTTTTTCCTGTAGGCTAGTCTTATATTTAGTCATTTTCCTAAATTAATGTCAAATATGTATACATTACTGATGACTTTGCCACAAGATGCCGCGTTTATACATTACTGCTGATTTTGCCATGATATGCCAAGTTTATACATTACTGCTGATTTGGCCATGATATGCCAAGTTTATACATTACTGCTGATTTAGTCATGATATGCCAAGTTTATATATTACTGCTGATTTGGCCATGATATGCCAAGTTTATATATTACTGCTGATTTAGTCATGATATGCCAAGTTTATACATTACTGCTGATTTAGTCATGATATGCCAAGTTTATATATTACTGCTGATTTGGCGATGATATGCCAAGTTTATACATTACTGCTGATTTAGTCATGATATGCCAAGTTTATACATTACTGCTGATTTAGTCATGATATGCCAAGTTTATACATTACTGCTGATTTAGTCATGATATGCCAAGTTTATACATTACTGCTGATTTAGTCATGATATGCCAAGTTTATACATTATGGCTGATTTGGCCATGATATGCCAAGTTTATATATTACTGCTGATTTAGTCATGATATGCCAAGTTTATATATTACTGCTGATTTAGTCATGATATGCCAAGTTTATACATTATGGCTGATTTGGCGATGATATGCCAAGTTTATATATTACTGCTGATTTGGCCATGATATGCCAAGTTTATATATTACTGCTGATTTAGTCATGATATGCCAAGTTTATACATTACTGCTGATTTAGTCATGATATGCCAAGTTTATATATTACTGCTGATTTAGTCATGATATGCCAAGTTTATACATTACTGCTGATTTAGTCATGATATGCCAAGTTTATACATTGTGGCTGATTTGGCCATGATATGCCAAATGTCATCTGCAAGATGACATGTTCCATGAAGATGATGATCGATGCTAATTTAATTTCAAGGAAGGCCAGGAAAAATATAATCACATCAGCATTCACAATACCCTGCCAATTACTGTAGGAACTATTCACTAAAAGGTGAGTTGAGGTGAGATGAACATTTCTTCTCAGCAATTTAATTACACATTTTGCAAGAAAAACCTTAGTGTTCAATTTACCTCAACTCACCTTTTTACTGAATAGCTCATTATGTGTGAAGTTCTAAAAATTGAATGATCAGCAGAAATGTTTTGTACTAGTAACTCCACCTGCCTCAAATACAAAAAGTAAGCGGTCATCAAGCCAACATCCTGCCATCCTCTCAGCATATTGCCTTATGTCATGCCATAGCCCAAAATATACGGCCACCAGTTTAATGTGTACAGATAGCAACAAAAGGTTACTGCCATCAGGTCACCCCCACCCAACAATGCAGAGTGTTATATTGTCACTAGATCTGCATCTTACTTTTGTCAGACTATATTGTTACTGTCAACCATCTAGACCAAATAGAACAGTAGCATCAGTGACCCAGTATAGAGCCATCAAGTCAACTTCCTGCTATACCTGGTGGGCAATTATACCACTATCTCGATGGGCACAGTGCCATTACGTTAACAGGCAACAATCCATAGCCTTATACAACCATTATGTCAGGCTATTCCACCATTATAAACAGTATATTTCCATCACAAACTGATATGATTAAAGTGGGTAAACTTAAATTGCCTTAACATTATTTTCTCACCCTGGTTACACTTCTCTTAATCTCCTCTGAAATGTAAATGCCAATTACCAAGCCTAATACCATGCCTCATAAATATTCTATATTCATGGGGATATACTCACTAACAGTGTTTACCGAGTCTTTTATTTACCTTAATGTCACGTGTCTGTAGGTACTGCCCCAGGATCATGAAATCAAGGGGATAATGACCCCACACTTACTGCACCAAACCCTCTCTAGGGTTTTCCGCACATGCGCAGCATTAAGCACTTAGCTCTCGCTACACATGCGCAACATTCCTTCACAGATCAGCCGACCAATAAACACAACAACAGGAGGAAGGCTGCGCTTCTCTATCAAAACCCGCTAACCAGGGATTCTAAACACTAAAGAACCCAGTGTCAACTAAAACTGGTAAAACGGTCTCCAGTGCCGCGTGCATAACTACGTTCAGGTAGCCATTTGCTTTGAGTCCAGTGTAAGTTTGGCATTGGGGATCAGGCTACGGTAAAATGGCTCCTAAAGGCGTGACATCAAACAAAAGCGTCCTACTCTATCTTGCGTTGGACACCTTCGAAACAACAAGAAAATTGCACGGTGTACGTACCCAACCCAACCCGTAAAGAAGAGTTTGCTATTGGTTGTCAACTCTGATACACCTCCCTCTCATCTTGTATTCTGTTGCCGTAGCAACAGGATGTACACGGAAGATGCAACTAAGCGAGCGTGTTTAGTGGGTGCCAGAGCGGTTACCAGAAAACCCCGAAAAGGTGCAGTAACTATAATACAAATTCTTATACAACTTACGGTTTCCAGATACTGCAGGATTAACAAGGAGGTTTATCAATAGAGCCAAATAAGGTTATTAATGTGGACCTTGAGTGGAGTTTCAGGATTTTTCCAGTTAATATAAAATTGTGATTCTTAATTTCCAGCGGATCTATGGCCCTGCTAGTGAATAACAGAAACTAGGTCCACACCCTATTTTTTTTTTTTTTTTTTAACAAAAGTAATACCTCTGTTATTTTTTCCATGTGGTAATTATTGTTATTGAACTAGTTGACAACCAAATCTGGACTGGGATTTTTTTGTAATAGTGTATCGCTCTTGCTCTGTGTGTTTATGTATGTATATATGTATGTCTCTATCTTTGGATATAATACTAATACTACTACAGGAATAATACTATTAAATAAACCTTGCAATCTCCTATACACCAACCATGTAACAGATAATTAACTGTTTTTGAACTCTTTATTTAAAATGGATTGCATCATAGCTAAATGAGCAACAGAAAGCATTGCTATACACACAATAATTTGCAGCATTAATATAAAAGGTTTATAGATAAACAAATAATTCTAATATTCTCTGTTGTATATGATGGAGATGCTGACCAATATAATGTACAAACACCAAAACTTACCTTTATTACCTTACCTATTAGTAAATATTGAACTATAAGAAGCCACAACGCCCTTTGATTGTTAACTATAAGAAAACGTGTACATTTTGTTGATTATATTTATATTTGATGTTTACTTTATGTCTCAAATAAAAAGAAATGTAAATAAATAAAATGTGATTGAGCTTATTTTGGCTAACTATTATCTCTGTCATTATTAATATTAGAGACTTAAGAAGATTCTCAAATATGGCCACAGAAGTTCTTCCTCAATACCATGGTGTGATGCTCTCCTCACCTCAACCCTTGAGATCTCCTGCTGGGAGTGATGGCAGCCCCTCTAATAAAAGTCAGAATAAGGTGCATGTCAAGATCGATAGCATGAAGATGCTGGAACCTGGCCGAAAGAAGTTGACTTCAGTCGAGACACAGAGGGTACTCGGAGTGCTTGATGAGACAATTAAAAAGCTGGAGCTGGTCAGCTTAATCCAATATGCATCTGATAATCAAGAACGATTCAGCGTTATTTTTGGTTCTGACTTGACAGGTGCCTTGCGTGAGCATCAAAGACTCCAAAACAACATTCAGCTGCAACTTAGGCACATAAATAGAGATAATGCTAAAGAGGAAAAAGAGTCCGTCATGCGGGGTGAGAACATCTTGACTGGAGCAATCACTCCAAATCTTTCTACAGGCCGTGAAGCCTTGCAGAGCTCAGTAAGGAACATTTTGAGGTTGTTCCTTGCCAACCCAATCGCCAGCAAAACGTTAAGAGCTGAAGGCAATATGCGGGACCAAGCTTCTCAGCAACTGATACAGATATTTTTAGAGCTCAGAGGGTTTCTATTTGAGATGCTTCTGACCAGCCCTTTGGAGCAGAAAGAGAGAATGTGTTACCTCCAAAAAATGATGCTACATGACCACAAAAATAGGGGTATTCTGACCGCTATGGAAGAAGAGCTTAATGCAGCCATTCTTGATCGGGACACTGAGGTACTAAAAGTTAGGGACAGTTGCATTCAAAGCTGTAGGCAGGCCCTGAGATATACACTCAACACTTATATTTTTAATGTAAATCTGAGCAAAAAGCTGTGATGATCAGAAAAGCATTGCATTATTATACTATACTATACAACTACTAAATGTATAGTATACAGAGTAGATAGTTACTTGATAGAACAGCAGCTCATTCCATTTTATTTTTGTAGAAGTGAAGAGGAAACCAGAGAATATGTACTTTGGTTTGTCATTTGACCATGGTTCAGAAGGTACTAACCAAGAAGTGGAACTGAAATGGCAAAATGTGCATGATGTACTCAGGCAGTGCAGACTCTTAGCAGGGTTTTGTATTTGGTACACCAGACACTTTCCTGCAGCACCACTTTTATGTTCTATGTTTATCTGTTGACTTTGATTGTAATCTTCACACTTTAGGCTAAATTCCAACTTTTTCTGCGTCTTTTGGGATATGCTTTGCTCCCTGTTTGTTAAAGTCCCACCCATAAGCCTTTAAAAAATGGGGTGATAGCAAGTGAGCAGGATATCTAGTCCCTTTGCCTTGGGAGTGTAAATCTGTCCCTGAGCACCTGTAAGGTAAACTCTAGTATTAATCTGTGATGGTAAATGCCACCATGCAGGTCTTTAACTGTTCTTTATGCTGTGCCTTGTAGATTTCAAAGAAGAATGAGATCATCCGTGAGTTGAAGGGCAGCTTGTACCAACTAGAGAAGTTTTCTGAGAGTCAGGTGAGGCGAATAATGCAAGAGGCTGAGAAGCAGCAGAAAGCTGACCGCCGTTCTTCTGAGGGAAAGTACGCCAAGCTCAAGCAGGACATTCGGCATTTAAGATCGCAATTCAATGCCACCATTGCTGAAAACCGCGAGATAGAGCTGAATCTCAGAAAGGTATCTGGACTTGGTAAAAGCAGTGACTTCACATCAGAAATAGGCCGTCTCTGCTACTACTGGCTGAGCATCATAGGGGTCCACAACAGCTGGACATTGCCTATCTTAACACTATATGATAGTAAACACAGTTTAAGTAAAAAATGTGAGTACACTTGCTGAAAAACATGGTTTATTTAATGAATGCGCATGACCACTGCCGATACATAAAACATCATAGCGAGCACTTAGAGCGCTATGCACAATGGAAAGCTACCGATAATATGTTACTCACCAGTTTAACTATAAATTGTGCAAGGATAGTTCCTCCTGAAAGAAAAATAGAGTTGGTCCTGCATAATGCTTTGTTAAAAAGGATAAGCTTACCAAGTTTGGTTCCATGCAAAGTATGGCTGAGTTGGTGAAATTATATATTTTTCTCACTTTTTAGTGAATAGACCCCTAAGACTTATTTCACTATAGCGTGACCTGTTATATAAAAAAAAAAATGCATGTGAAGTGAAACAAGCCTATTTAATATTTTTTATTACAGAAAAAATATAAGGTTGAGACAGAAATTGAAAACTGGATCCAGAAGTATGATGCCGATATGGGAGGGAAGCAGGTATGAAGAGGCAAACTAGCATGAACGCTTAGTATACACAAAGACTACTTATTATTTCCTCCTGACTCTCCATAGAGATGTGGATCAGCAGCCCCTGTCCATTCCTATGAGAGCCCAGTAATTTACTCTGAAGAAGTGTCTCTGGAGAATTATTTCGTTAGTAGTCTGGGTTCATCCCTGGTGGAAAAACTGTAGAAAGGTCCTGTTATGAGTCCATGGCAAGTTGGATTTTCAAAGGTGCTGGTGATAAACTGTTGTACTTGGTTGTGAATCTCAGGGAGGACTGGCAGCAAATGATTAAGTCCATTCTGGATGAAAATAGTTAGGCCTTTCTTTATGCACTATTATTTAATGGCAATATGGTTCCAGCCTCTGTGTTGCCCTGCACCTTTTTATTAATAAAGTTTGTTGAAGTTTACTGATCGGACTCTCTACTTGGAGTGTACCATGCGTCTTTGTTTTTCTGCTGTGGGGGTTTGACTTTTTCTTGCAAAGATATGGGATAGTTCAATAAGAGAAATATTATTTAGGAGCAAAAGCTTGTTATTTCAAATATGTCTACTTTCTTACTAGGCTGAGCTGGAAAAGCTGGATGCTATTTACACAAAGGAGAAAGCCCAGCTGAAGGAAGTGCAAAAGAAGCTGTCTGTGCTGGAAACTGAATATGCCCAGATTGTTGAGGAGAGACGACTGGCACAGCTGAGGAAAGAGGCAGAGCAAAAGGAGTTGGCCAATATGAACCGGGCAGCCACTGTGATACAAGCTTTTTGGAAAGGCTTCCAAGTTCGCCGAACAATGAAACTTAAAAAGAAAAAAAAGAAGAAAGGGAAGGGAAAAGGCAAAGGAAAGGGTAAAAAAGGCAAAAAATAAAGGGTCAAGTTTGAACTGTGCACAAGTCTCTTCATTTTAAACAATCCCAGGGAGACTAAAGTTCATCCTACCTTAATCCTACAAAAGAAAAAATTCCTGTTCCCTTTGTACTTGATGCTTTAACTGAGCAGATAACTTGTTTTAATGTTTTCAATCCTCCTTTACTTTTATGTCGATTGTGATGTTTTTCAATCTAATAAATTCTTATATCTAATGCTTTGTATTTTACATTTACCGTCCGCAGTACACCTTGATTCATAGCTCTGATAATATTGAAGCAGGAGCTAATATATAACATGGGTATCCATCTTATGTAGCCTTTCATTTACAAAAAAGTTAATATGACAGAGTGGACCATTTATGCTCCAAACTGCCATGTCCGCTCTGTGATGAGCAGCAGTGATTGCCACAGGATACAGTGAATACATCTCTAGCGAAGGGAAAAGGCTCATCTCCTCCACAGCTCTTGATTGATGTGGAGCGATTGACATGCTCGCACATTAATGACCAGAGTAGGTCCTCTGCAGGGGTCTAAGACACTTCATCGCCGCGGCTTCATCGCTGACAGTTCAGCGCGGCAGTTAGAACGCCGAACTGTCAGCAATGAAGAATAACGCGGCCATTTCATCGGGGACGCAGCTATGTAAGAGCTGACAGTTCAGCGCTGAACTGTCAGCTCTTACAAATGTACAAGTAAAAAGAAAATACCCCCCTAATAAATGATTCCCCCCCCAAAGTGCCCCCCCAACCTCCAATACTAAAATGAACCCCAATACTAAAATTAACCCTAAAACCCTAATACTAACCCATAACCCCCTAAACCATAATACTAACCCCCTAAACCATAATACTTACCCCCGAACCCCAATACTAACCCCCTAATACTAACCCCCGAACCCTAATACTAAAATTAACCCCTAAACCCTAATACTAAAATTAAACCCTAATACTAAAATTAACCCCGAACCCTAAAAACTAATTCTAAACCCCAATTCTAATCACCCTTAACCCCAATACTAAAATTCTAATTCTAAAACTCTATCTTCTAACTCTAATACATTAAAACTTACCTTTAGCGATGAAACGTAACGCAATGAAATCTCCCGCGACGAGCTGTCGTGTGGTGAAGTGACGGCGGTGAAACGGCTGCGCGGATGCAGCTGCGATGAAGTGTCCCATCCCCCTCTGCAGATGGTAGAACAAATAATAGGTGCAACAGGTCAGCAGGATTTCTGTGGGGGCAGCTGAGGGAAGGAGTCTGGACACTTCCAACCTTAGGATAGTCACTTCAGGGCTGCATAGTTAGGATTGACACATTTTCTTCAAAAGAACGCGGTCTCCATAAACTAAACATTTGCCTTGAGCCAATTTTTTACTGGCCTGCCAGCAAAATACCGGCTGGGTGGCAACTCTAACCACAGTTCAGGGAGGCTGCTGGTTCTATCATAGTCCGTATGGTTGCAGAGAGTGATGGGTTCTGATCTCAAATACAGCTAATATAAAAGAAGACTTTTCAAATTTTTTTGCCGACTGTAAAGCCCAACACAGCGTCTTAATTTGTATCAGTGTCTCTCAAGATTAACCGGACTTCCCCTCTATAAAAAATATATATATGTATTGCTCCACTACTGCTAGTAATAAATTGACCAATTAATAAAGTGCTTTCTGTTCAAAGCATTGTTTGTTCGATCATGCACTGTTCTGTCCTCGTGCATGACATTTCAGTCACCATCACTTCCTGTTCATTTTTTCAATCTCACCTACTTTTTTCACAACACTGGTGAAGATAAATAGGGCCCCTGGAATGTCCCAGCTAGGGATAAATATGTCACCTTCCTGCCTCAAGTAGGATAAGTATTTAGAAGGTGACAGATGGACAGTGGCGGCTCTAGACTTTGTGAGGCCTTAGGCGAAAGTCGAACATGAGGCCCTCACGGACACACATTATTAAATAAAATATATGCAAGTGATAATAAAAATATACTGTAGAAATAGCATATTTCAAGATCAGACTCAAATCCCAGCTTCTAGAAATGAACAGCTCCTAGAATTTTATTTGTCTCATAATTATTCTACAAACATCTATAAACATTTGGTATAGATAAAATTGTGTGCGGCTGACTAACTCACATTGTTATTGCTGTGTCCTAAATGTGAACACTAACACATATCACACAGTCATTCATAGACACACTCAGTGAGCACACACTGACTCACAGACACACTCAGTCAGCACACAATCACACTCAGCCAGCACACACTCACAGATACACTCAGCCAGCACACACTGACTCACAGACACACTCAGAAAGCACACAATCACACACTAAGAGAAACACTCAGGCAGAAGGAAAGGTGCTCAATGTTGAAAGTGGTCTCACAGACCACGTTGTGCTAGAAGATTGGCACTTTGTTCTTCCTCACAGCACCGGATGCACTGTGATTTAGCCATTCAAAATGCCAGAATTTTGCCACTCAATATGCCAGGATTTTGCCATTTAATATGCCAGGATTTAGCCCCTTAATATGTCAGGATTTACCCCCTCAATATGCCAGGATTTAGTCCCTCAATATGCCAGGATTAAGCCATTCAATATGCCAGGATTTTGCCCCTCAATATGCCAGGATTGTGCCACTCAATCTGCCAGGATTTTGCCCCTCAATATGCCAGGATATTTACACTCTATGCCAGGATTTTGCCACTCTATGCCAGGATCTTGCCCCTCAATTTGCCAGGATTTTGCCACTCTATGCCAGGATTTTGCCCCTCAATATGCAAGAATTTTGCCCCTCAATATGCCAGGATTTTGCCACTCTGGGCCAGGATTTTGCCCCTCATTATGCCACAATTTTGCCCCTCATTATGCCACAATTTTGCCCCTCACAATGCCTGAATTTTGCCTCTCAATATGCCAGGATTTTGCCACTGTATGCCAGGATATTTCCCCTCATAATGCCACTATTTTGCCCCTCACAATGCCAGGATTTAGCCACTCTGTGCCAGGATTTTGCCCCTCATTATGCCAGAATTTTGCCTCTCAATATGCCAGGATTTTGCCACTGTATGCCAGGATATTGCCTCTCACTATGCCAGGATTTTGCCCTACACTGTGCCAATATTTAGCCCCTCATTATGCCAGTCTTTGCTCGTTTGTACCACCCTCCTCCCCCTTCCCTAGTACTTACCTCCATGCTGCTCTCCGTTGTTTCCTCCGTGCATCTTCCCTCCTGCACGGAGGAAGGAAGTTCCGGTCGCGTTTTTTTTTTTTTTTTAAACTTTATTGAAGCTGCCCGGGTTCAATAAAGTTTAAAAAAAAAAAAAACGTGATCGGAACTTCCTTCCTCCGTGCAGGAGAGAAGATGCACGGAGGAAACGTCCCAGGTTAGTGTAACAGGGAGCTTAACGGCAGCGTTAAGCTCCCTGATACATCAAAGGTAATAAGGTGAGTTAGGCAGCCGCGAGGCCCCCGTGAGTGCGAGGCCTTAGGCGGCTGCCTAACTCGCCTAATTAGAGAGCCGCCTCTGCAGATGGACGTCCACAAGGGGGGCAAGCACCCCCTGGATTAAAAAAAGAAAATGTGCCCCCAACCGCTGCCCATATGACTGTCTCACACGAAAAAAACCAAAGTTAAAAAAAAAACATTGACACTGGATGTGACGCAACGCCACATCCGGTGTCTGTGTTTACCTCCTCCGTGCACAAGGGACGACTGCACGGAGGAGACAACCGGGAGACAGAGCAACATGGAGGTAAGTACAGGCATGGGGGGGGGGGGGGGATATAACAAGCAAAATACAGGCATATTGAGTGGCTAAATACTGGCATATTGTGTGGCTAAATCCTGGCATACTGAGTGGTTAAATCCTGGCATATTGAATAGCTAAATTTTGGAAAATTGAGTGGCTAAATCCTGGCATATTGAGTGGCTAAATCCTGGCATATTGAGTGGCTAAATCCTGGCATATTGAGTGGCAAAATCCTGGCATATTAAATGGCAAAAACCTGGCATATTAAATGACAAAATACTGGCATATTGAGTGACAAAATACTGGCATATTGAGTGGCAAAATCCTAGCATATTGAGTGGCAAAATAGTACTGGCATATTAATTGGCTAAATCATACGGTCATACTAAATGGCTAAATCATACTGGCATATTAATTGGCTAAATAATACTGGCATATTAATTGGCTAAATCATACGTTCATACTAAATGGCTAAATCATACTGGAATATTAATTGGCTACATCATACTGGCATATTAATTGGTTAAATCATACTGGCATATTAATTGGCTACATCATACTGGCATATTAATTGGCTAAATAATACCGGATATTAATTGGCTACATCATACTGGCACATTAATTGGCTACATTAAACTGGCATATTAATTGGCTAAATAATACTACCATTTTAAATAGCTAAATAATACTGGCATTTTAAATGGCTAAATCATACTGGCATATTAAATGGAAAAACAATACTGGCATATCATTGGGCAAATTGTCCATGGATTATTAATGCAGGGCTCGACAAACCCCAGGCGCCATGGCGACCAGGAAATTAGACCTGGCGCCTGGGTGCTGTCAGCCTCATGGTCCCCTTACCACTGCCATCCGATTTTTCCGCAGCGCGAGTGGGTAAAGTCTGTGCCGATGTCCGATGGCACAGACTGCAAGCTCCGCCCCCTCGCGCAACGCGTGTCTGAGTGCCGGGTGTCGTCACGTGACATCCTGGCACTTAGCACGCCGACCAACGGAGATCAGCAGCAGCATGAATGTCCCCCTCCCCTGCAGTGAGGTAAAGCCGCAGGGAGGGGGACACATCAAGAAGAAACCCCCAAGAAAAGACTGTGTGAGGTGGGTGTGTGTTTGTATGTATTGTAAAGTAGGTGTGTGTGAGGTGTTTAGATATTTGTGCATATGCATATGTAAAGTAGGTGTGTGTGAGGTGTTTGTATATATGGGTGTGTGTGTGAGGTGTTTGTATATATTGTAAAGTAGGTGTGTGTGAGGTGTTTGTATACATGTGTATATGTAAAGCAGGTGTGTGTGAGGTGTTTGTATATATGTGTATATGTAAAGTAGGTGTGTGTGAGGTGTTTGGATATTTGTGTATATGTAAAGTAGGTACGTGTGAGGCGTTTGTATATTTGTGTATATGTAAAGAAGGTGTGTGTGTGTGTGAGGTGTTTGTATATATGTGTATATGTAAAGTAGGTGTGTGTGAGGTGTTTGTATATATGGGTATATGTAAAGTAGGTGTGTGTGAGGTGTTTGTATATATGTGTATATGTAAAGCAGGTGTGTGTGAGGTGTTTGTATATATGTGTATATGTAAAGTAGGTGTGTGTGAGGTGTTTGTATATTTGTGTATATGTAAAGTAGGTGTGTGTGAGGCGTTTGAATATATGTGTACATGTAAAGTAGTTGTGTGTGTGTGAGGTGTTTGGATATATGTGTATATGTAAAGTAGGTGTGTGTGTGAGGTGTTTGGATATATGTGTATATGTAAAGTAGGTGTGTTTGTATATATGTGAAGTAGGCAAGTGTGTTTATGAATTGTGTTTGTTTGCGTGATTGTCTGGCTCCTAAAAAAAAATTTCTGGCTTCTAAAATCAAATTAAATTTGTCAAGCCCTGTATTAATGGCAATAAAATACTGGCATATTATTGGGCAAAATAACACTGGCATATTAATTACAAAAGAATACTGGAATACTAATGGGTAAGTATCTATGTGTGTGTATGTGACTGCGTGTGATTGTGTGTATGTGCTGTTGTCTGGCTCCTAGATTTTTTAGCTGGCTCCTAAAAGTCAGTTAACTTTGTCAAGCCCTGATTTAATGGACAAAAAGTGGCATATTGTAATAGGTAAACTCACTGTTGCATATTTTAATCGTAAAGTGACTGTGGCATGTTAATTACTACCTGACAGTGGCTTATTTTAATTGGCAAAGTGATGCTGTGGTATCACCATTTATCAACCATTTGCATGCTGCACTGATAATGACTAAGCTCCTCCACTTCATGACATTGTCAAAAAGAGCAGCGGCTCAGCATGGACGACGGTAAAAGTATCCCCCCCCCCCCCCCCCCCGAAAACATTTCTGCAGATCCCCATGGTGACAGTCTGTCTTTAAAGAGAAAAGAGCTTCAATTATCGTAAATCAAAGCCTCTATTTCATTGTGCACAATATAATACAGGTAATGGGTACAAAATGGAAATACTAAGGTTTTGCATGAAAACATATGCTAAATAGCAGATGACACAGAGCAGGGTCTTATCCAATGGACCCACCAAAGGGGTTCCGCATCCAGGTCCAGTTTTCCACCATGCTGGAGAACTAAATGTTGAAATAAGTTGTGGAAAAAAGGCTTCAATTTAGGTAAGGAGCACACATATTTCTTAACTGGGGTGCCTTTGCTGCACCACTGTCCGGCCTTCTATTCGATGGAAAATTGTAGGTGGGTGGATTTTTTTGTGGTTGACTCTCCAGTCGATAAGTGCTTTTACACCAACTTTCAAAAGTTTGGGATCACGTAAGAATTTCCTTGTTTTCCATTAAAATATACGTCAAATGAGTTGCAAAATTAATAGGAAATACAGTTACAATGGGGATTGGCTAACACAACGAGCCATTTGAAGACAGGTGTGATGGTTGCTGATAATTATTAAAAAAACAGCCATTTCCAGCAACAATATTCATAGAATGTGTTGGCAGATAAAAAACACTTTGCCCATCTAGTCTTCCCAATTTTCTAAATACTTTTATTAGTCCTTGGCCTTATTTTATATCTAGGATAGCCTTGTGCCTATCCCACGCATGATTAAACTCCTTCACTGTGTTTTCATCTACTACTTCCGCTGGAAGGCTGTTCCATACATCCACTACCCTCTCAGTAAAGTAATACTTCCTGATATTACTTTTAAATCATTGCCCCTCTAATTTAACACCATGTCTTCTTTTTGTGGTAGTTTTTCTCCTTTTAAATTTAGTTTCCTCCTTTTACTGTGTTGATTCCTTTGTATTTAAATGATTCTATCATATACAACATTATCAATGTCTACACTGTATTTCTGCTATATCTATGTATACACACACCGATCAGCCATAACATTCTGACCAGTGACAAGGGTCTTCAGCACACCTTCAGAAGTCTAGTGGAGTTCATGCCTCAATGGGTCAGGGCTGTTTTGGCGGCAAAAGGGGACCTACACAATATTAGACAAATGGTCATAATGTTATGGCTAAGCGCTGTATATACGGTAGATGTGTATGTATATAAATATATATGTATATTATATTATTCAGTGATATTATTTATAAATATATATGTATATTTACTATTCAATTAAAAATGTTGCAGCTATATGTAAATGTAATGAATTATTGTTTTTTTTTTTTTAACAAACTTGTTGCCGATTATTATTTTCCTGACTGTAGATCACAGAAAGAAAATTGAAATAAAAATTATGGGTTGTTTTTTTTTTTGTTCATATGTATAAAGCACTGAGTACTGAGGTAGACAAGTACAATAGTAGGTGGATTACTCTACGGAAACTACTCACTCTACAACTAGCACTATTCAAGTAAAAGAAGATGTGAGTTATTTAAAAGTTAATTTATTCATATCCACAGCAAAATTATTCATATTCACAAAATCAATCAGCACAATGTGCTGCATAATATATATTGTTATTATTATTTATTTATAAAGCGCCATCATATTCCTCAGCTCTGCAAAGTGTGGTAAACATAGACAACAAACACACACAGATAATTGGAAGGTAAAAAATGAAACAGACTTGAACACAAGGATGGCAGGGCCACTGCCCAAATGGGCATGCATTCTGAAGGATACATCTAGTCAATGAAAGGCATTCCCACACCTAATACAGTAACGTACACAATGCACAATCCCATCTGTCCATATAGCAAGCTCCATGTACTCAAGACACCCCCCAAATGTCTCCATGTCTCTCTTTAACCAAAGTGCTTTATAAAGGGACTGAACCCTACTGACAATGAATTGAGTAAGCCTTCAGAAGAGATTTCCATCTATTTGGGAGTCAAGCAAGGACTAGTGCTGCGTGGCATTTCCACAACACAAAGACTAGCGGTGAATGTCTTGAATGGGACAACATTCTAGAACGCAGCGTGAAGTTATATAAAAGACCCTTCTATCATACCATTCACTGTAAAATAGTCTCTCACTGACTTTAAGGCACTCTCATTCCACTAGCAGAGCATTCTCTCTTCCTCATAGGCACTCTCATTCCACTAGCAGAGCATTCTCTCTTCCTCATAGGCACTCTCATGCTACAAGCAGAGCATTCTCTCTTCCTCATAGGCACTCTCATGCTACAAGCAGAGCATTCTCTCTTCCTCATAGGCACTCTCATGCTAGCAGAGCATTCTCTCTTCCTCATAGGCACTCTCACGCTACAAGCAGGGCATTCTCTCTTCCTCATAGGCACTCTTATGCTACAAGCAGAGCATTCTCTCTTCCTCATAGGCACTCTCATGCTACAAGCAGAGCATTCCCTCTTCCTCGTAGGCACTCTCATGCTACAAGTAGAGCACGCTCCCTTCCTCATAGGCACTCTCATGCTACAAGCAGAGCATTCTCTCTTCCTCATATGCACTCTCATGCTACAAGCAGAGCATTCTCTCTTCCTCATAGGCACTCTTATGCTACAAGCAGAACATGCTCTCTTCCTCATAGGCACTCTCATGCTACAAGCAGAACATGCTCTCTTCCACATAGGCACTCTCATGCTACAAGCAGAGCATTCTCTCTTCCTCATAGGCACTCTCATGCTACAAGCAGAGGATTCTCTCTTCATCATAGGCACTCTCATGCTACAAGTAGAGCATGCTTCCTTCCTCATAGGCACGCTTATGCTACAAGCAGAGCATGCTCCTTTCCTCATAGGCACTCTTATGCTACAAGCAGAGCATGCTCCCTTCCTCATAGGCACTCTCATGCTACAAGCAGAGCATTCTCTCTTCCTCATAGGCACTCTCATGCTACAAGTAGCATTCTCTCTTCCTCATAGGCACTCTCATGCTACAAGCAGAACATGCTCTCTTCCTCATAGGCACTCTCATGCTACTAGCAGAGCATGCTCTCTTCCTCATAGGCACTCTCATGCTACAAGCAGAGCATTCCCTCTTCCTCGTAGGCACTCTCATGCTACAAGTAGAGCACGCTCCCTTCCTCATAGGCACTCTCATGCTACAAGCAGAGCATTCTCTCTTCCTCATATGCACTCTCATGCTACAAGCAGAGCATTCTCTCTTCCTCATAGGCACTCTTATGCTACAAGCAGAACATGCTCTCTTCCTCATAGGCACTCTCATGCTACAAGCAGAACATGCTCTCTTCCACATAGGCACTCTCATGCTACAAGCAGAGCATTCTCTCTTCCTCATAGGCACTCTCATGCTACAAGCAGAGGATTCTCTCTTCATCATAGGCACTCTCATGCTACAAGTAGAGCATGCTTCCTTCCTCATAGGCACGCTTATGCTACAAGCAGAGCATGCTCCTTTCCTCATAGGCACTCTTATGCTACAAGCAGAGCATGCTCCCTTCCTCATAGGCACTCTCATGCTACAAGCAGAGCATTCTCTCTTCCTCATAGGCACTCTCATGCTACAAGTAGCATTCTCTCTTCCTCATAGGCACTCTCATGCTACAAGCAGAACATGCTCTCTTCCTCATAGGCACTCTCATGCTACTAGCAGAGCATGCTCTCTTCCTCATAGGCACTCTCATGCTACTAGCAGAGCATGCTCCCTTCCTCATAGGCACTTACAAAACAGAACATTCTCATGGTCTAGATTAGGTACTCTTACAATACTGACATAACATGTGCTATGATTTAGTGCTAATCAACTTTTGATTTGCTTGACCAAAAATTATAAATTACTCTATAAATACTTTTTTCAGACACATAAAATGTGGCAAGACTAATGCCTTGTCTACTAAAATCAGCTGTGGTCCTGAAGGGTCTCCTATAGCCTAAAGCTTGACATAAAACAAATCATAGGTTGGAATACTGGCTTGGAAATGGAGTACTAGATGATACATTGTCAATGCCAATTGGGTTCAGTACTGAACTTATGCCACACACCAACCATGCCAGTACCACCGAAACCTGCCAGATAGGCTTGATTATCAACATCCGAAAAAGATCTCAGTAACGTCACAATGTATTGTACAGTTAATGGAAATCAAGTCTTATTTTGACTAATCAAAGACAAACAAAACTCCAGAATAACAAATTAACAGGCTACAGGTTCAATTGATCAAATATCAGTAGGTCTTTTACATCAGGGCTCGACAAACCCCAGGCGCCAGGTCGCCATGGCGACCAGGAAATTAGACCTGGCGCCTGGGTGCTGTCAGCCTCATGGTCCCCTTGCCGCTTGCATCTGATTTTTCCGCAGCGCGAGGGGGTAAAGTCTGTGCCGATGGCCGATGGCACAGACTGCAAGCTCCGCCCCCTCGCGCAACGCGTGTCTGAGTGCCGGGTGTCGTCACGTGACATCCTGGCACTCAGCAGGCCGACCAAAGGAGATCAGCAGCAGCACGAGTGTCCCCCTCCCCTGCAGTGAGGTAAAGCAGCAGGGAGGGGGGACACATCAAGAAGAAACCCCCAAGAAAAGACTATGTGAGGTGGGTGTGTGTTTGTATGTATTGTAAAGTAGGTGTGTGTGAGGTGTTTAGATATTTGTGCATATGTAAAGTAGGTGTGTGTGAGGTGTTTGGATATATGTGTATATGTAAAGTAGGTGTGTGTGAGGTGTTTGTATATATGGGTGTATGTAAAGTAGGTGTGTGTGAGGTGTTTGTATATATGGGTATATGTAAAGTAGGTGTGTGTGAGGTGTTTGTATATTTGTGCATATGTAAAGTAGGTGTGTGTGAGGTGTTTGTATATATGTGTATATGTAAAGTAGGTGTGTGTGAGGTGTTTGGATATATGTGTATATGTAAAGTAGGTGTGTGTGAGGTGTTTGTATATTTGTGCATATGTAAAGTAGGTGTGTGTGAGGCGTTTGGATATATGTGTATATGTAAAGTAGGTGTGTGTGAGGTGTTTGGATATATGTGTATATGTAAAGTAGGTGTGTGTGAGGTGTTTGGATATATGTGTATATGTAAAGTAGGTGTGTTTGTATATATGTGAAGTAGGCGTGTGTGTTTATGAATTGTGTTTACGTTTGCGTGATTGTCTGGCTCCTAAAAAAAAATTCTGGCTCCTAAAATCAAATTAAATTTGTCAAGCCCTGTTTTACATGGATGACTCAGTTTGAGGGATAAAGCACTTCAGATTATTCAGCAGAGAGCATTTCTTCTAATAGAATTGTGAGGGAATCTGGTGTGAATAAATCTGCTGGGAGTAATAAAAACAAATAAAAGCCTGTTATGACTTTCATTGGATTTAGCCCTAAGTTACATGTTTGAATAACCTCCAGCTTTTGTTACTAAAGGGTCTACTGAATAAAGAAAAAATTGCAAGTAACTGAGATGGGATTTTCAAATTTAAGTTTCAGTTGCATTAGAGAATTTTTGCAACTCAGCTACATTGGCCTAAAGTTTGAAGTTTCCTTCTCAGGTTCCTGCAATTCTCTTTTCAAAAATAAGTTTTTCAAAAGTATTTAAACACATGATAACAACACAGGTTCCAAATCAGAAAATACTGGCATGGTAAGGCCTGAAAAAATCCTGAGAAGGACCATGTTCTGTGGAAAATTCTACCTGCAAACAAGACAAGCATAAACACATTTATGATATCCATAGGACACAGGGATATATATATATATATATATATAAATATATATATATATATATATATAAAGTGTCCCTGCGTGTAATATTTTCAGACTACCACACATTTATTAAGAAGTGAAATGTTTGAGAATAAAAATACCTATGTTGTTCTACAGAATGTGAAATGCAAGATGTTGAATAGGCCCAACATAGTTACATTGAAAGTTTTTACTCCAGGTCTTGCCATTACATAAATATATAGGACATTTATTTATGCCTTTGAAATATGTAAATTAATCATGCAAATTGTTTACTTTGATGAGTATCTATAAATTCCCCCACTTTTACCATGCTATTTTCCAAATAATAATAATAATCTCTCATTGAAATGATTTATAGTACACTGAGCACTTTTAGGCACTGAAGTCTCACAATACGCACACACTCCTCCTCTCTCTCCTGCACATCACTTCCACGGTGGTCTTTCTTGCAAAGTCCCTGACCCTTTCCTAGCAGTCACTCTCCCTGACCAGCTTGCTGATCTAGCAGTGTCCCTTCTTGGAGAGCTCCAGCGAGAACTTGAACTGACTGGAGGTCTTGCCACAGATGGAGAGCATCCACCAGAATCTAAGTCATTTTCTGGAAGCTTCCAGAAGTCTCCTCTCCCGTTGTAAAGATCTAGAATATTATTTGACACTTCAGGAGCGTGCACAGCACGGACAGGGGATTTGTTGGTATTTGGCTTGGAGGTTTGTGGGCGTAGCACTGGGGTAGGGCACCAAAGAAGAGGACGTAGCCTGATAGTATCTTCTTTCTTCACCCATGGGCCTTCCCAACCACAGTCTTCAATCCCTTGACCAAACAGAGATTCATCACAATATGAAGGAGATCTGTTCTTTACCCTTAACACACAAATGGATAGAAGAAGTTACAGGAAAAAAAGGATACATTTAAATAAAAACTCATTAACTTATAACTGCCTTCCTATAGAGTCTCTGAAGACCCTGACAAAGCTGCTAAAAGCTAAGAACCTTCAAACAATAACATATGTTTACAAAGTTTTTTTAATTAAAGATAATGAATGATTTTATAATTCTAAAAGTTAAGGTGAATTGTAATACACTAGGGAAAGTATGGTGGTTTAGCTAGTTTCTAGAATGTTCAAATGGTGCAAATAAACCCAGGGCTAAATTATTATATATCTAAAGTTCTATATCTCTACAGCTTTGTCTTGCAAAACCCTGTCTATCAATCCTCTCGCAGTAAACAGTTTATGGTCTGTGATAATTCCTACCTATATTGAGTTTTTTTCCTGGGTGTACCAGTTGGAGTGCGGTTAGTCCTAGCACTGGGTATACTTTTTGTCTCTGTGGTCTGCTTTGAGTTCCATGCATGGGAGATCTGGCTAGAAGCTCTAGAAGCTGCTGGACTCCACTGTAGAGTTGGATCCGCTCTTTTTGTAGAGTTATTGAATAACGTCTCATCAACATAGGAATTAGCAGCTTTGAAACGGTATGCACTTCGACCCTTGTGCTGAGGAAGTGAAGTTCGATGACCAGTGATAGAGAGATCCAAAGACATGTCTAAGGCAGTCAGAATATTAAATCTGAGGAACATATAAACATTATTCAAATAGGTTCTACACCACAAATGGCAAATACAAAAAACTAAACTTGTCACACATAACATGGGGGATAATGAACTAAAGCAGAAAATGACAAATAGATTGAAATGACTTATGGCCACATACATAGAAATTTATTATAATATTATTTTCTATTTTGCACATTCAATTGCACACTATGGTTCATATGTATAAAAACTCCCGCACTGCGAAATGTCAGGAATTTTATTTAAAAAGCACTTTTTTAAACTCCCGGCACTTTGCAGTAAGGGAGAGAGGGAACTCCCTCAAACTGTGTTTGGCAAATGTTCCCTGACACAAATCAGGCGCTTTTCAGCATCTGATTTTTTTATACATAGGCTGCGCAGGCGCAAAGAGTGCCGACACAACCTACATTTATGTATTCGGCATTGATACCGCAGACTCCCGCGAGTCTGCTTTATACATTCGCGTGCCTGCTGATTGCGTCAGTATTTGGCGCAATCTGCATGTGCTCCGTGTTTATAGATTACCCCTTTTTGAAATAATGTTTTATTAATCTTGAATTCTGCTATGGAGGGACTTAGAAGGAGGTCAGGAAGTATGGGTTCTAGAAGTGTATCTTAAAGAATGCAAATATAAATGCAATATAGTATTTCATTATTTGTTGGCAATGGCCCTTTAAAAAGAAAGATTCTTCTTAAACTGGTGGATATCCTCACAGACTGCCTGATTAGTAACTAAAAAAACACGAAATTAGGATGGACACTATCACTAATCCTGCTTTGACATCCCATATCAACTTTAACCGCAATAGGACACTCTGTGGACTATCTACTAAAAAGAGAGTTGCAGGTGAGTTGAGGTGAGATAAACATTTGATCTCACCAATTTAGATATACACTGTGCAGGGACACACCTGGTGAGTTTTCCCCTCTAAGCAAACTCACTAATTTCATCCCTGCACAATGCACAGATTGGTGAGATCAAATGTTCATCTCACCTGCAACTCACCTTGCGTCGGTGAGGCACGGAGTACCACGATCACTATATTCTCCCACTGGTGGACCTTCTCAGAGACATTGTTGGTTTTACTTTTCAGCCTAAAAGCTGGACTTGATGTAGACAACACAGCACACTAACATGTGGAGCAGGCAGCTATTTGACCATTAGCCACTTTTTTGGCACGACTCCCTTGTTCTGCTGGAACTCCCTTTCACCTTTCTCTCTTTTCCAAATCTATAATATTTCAGTTTTTCCTCTCTTTTTTTTTTTTTAAATTACCGTAATACAAAGTTCAAAACTGTTATGTTAGTTAACGAACACTAGAGGGCACTGTTCGCTTGTTCTCAGAAAGCAGTAAGTTCCAGTTCTCAGCACTTATTGTCATATTTTCAACATGCCTTAGATAATTATTTGCTTAAACATAGAAACTGGTTTGCTTAACTCCTTCAAGTCCCAGGCTGTTTTTACACTTCTGCTGGGTTTGTGGTTAGCTGTAATATTCCTCTTTTTTCATTTAATGTACCTACCTACACGTATTAAATACTGTTTTTATAGCTATCCAAATTTGATTGTATAGAGGACTATATACTTACAACCAGCGTTTCCTATTTTACATTATAATAGGGGACACTGAGTTTTATGTAATTAATTGATGACATATGCTATACCTTTTTATTCAAATGTTTATTGCATTTATACAAAATGGTAAAAAAAAAAATCAATAAAACATTATAGTAAATAAAACAAACACTTATCACTATTTGGCTATATTCATTTGTGTATATTTTCAAAATTTTGACAGTCTAACATTATCTGTTGTCATCCAATAGATAGAGCACTGAGATCATTGTACCCCATAGCAACAGAGGAAATTGCAGGGAATCTCAAACTAGAGGCCAAAGTAGTGTTTGGAAAAAGTTTCCAGTTCATCCAAAACTAAAGAGGGAGTTTGCTCCAACCCAGGAAGGGTTACAAAAAAAATTGTGTCCACTTCTCCAAAGTATCTTTAGAGTTGAACGTGGGTTTACTCTAGGCTCTGCCTCAGAGTTGAGGCAGAGCTGGAGGGGAGGCTGGCATGCCCGCCTACAACAGTTGGTTGTAAAAAGTAGTTATTTTATACATAACAGTAAGTAGTTAGTTTCCTTCATTATTTACAGGCTTTAATTTGGTCAGCTTGAGTGTTTGACCTTGATTGCTCAGTTTACTAATTAACTAAAAAAGCACAAGTATTTTTATGACTAGAAACTTTTGCAAAGAGCAGGAGAACATTGCATATATTAACTAGAAAAGTTACAATTTCTGGGGAAATTGTGTGAAGTGTTCTTGCCTCCACCTGTAGTCTACAACTGGAGTGGGCGGAGTAACTGTTATCATTTACATAGCACATTTAATTGCAACGTTGTTGCACAGTTACATTAAACCATACATTTATAAAAACATTAGCAGGTGTTCAAAAGGCCCTGTCTATGACATCACTTGCTGCTGCAGCTTGACACAGGTCAGAGTATTTTGGCGGTTGCCATATTCAAACGGTCGTATTTTAAAAACTATCAATCCTACAGCGAAGAGCTTTATATTGTGAGAATCACAAGACCCAGACCTACATTTTGATGCATAGTATGTCTCTGAAGTATTAAAAATGAAGGCACAGCCGCAGTTTAGAAATTTCACTTCAAATTTGAGCTTTGCAGAGTGAAGTTTCAATGAATGTCAATGGACGGCGTTGGTTGCAAACAAATGGTCATATTGTGAAAACTATCAGGACTACGGCTTAGCCGTTTACATGTTTAGTGGCACCAGGGATAGCTGAACGTTTTGATATAAGATTTGTGTAGGTGGGCTTGAAAATGAGGGAGTGGTGGCAGTTTAGAAATCATGTCCTGATTTTTCAGCTTTTGGCAGCTCCCACTCTAGCTTTGCCATTCATTCCTATGGGACAAATTGCGCCACAAAAACGACGATATTCCGTGAACCATTCGGCGAAACGTTCCACAAAGTAATAGCAATCCGATCGGGAACAATCTGCACGTTTTGGTAAATTTTTGTCTATGTAGTGTAAAAACTGTGGGAGGAGTTAGGGTGGCAAATTTTGCTATAATAATAATAATAACTAGAAAAGTTACAATTTCTGGGGAAATTGTGTGAAGTGTTCTTGCCTCCACCTGTAGTCTACAACTGGAGTGGGCGGAGTAACGGTTATCATTTACATAGCACATTTAATTGCAACGTTGTTGCACAGTTACATTAAACCATACATTTATAAAGACATTAGCAGGTGTTCAAAAGGCCCTGTCTATGACATCACTTGCTGCTGCAGCTTGACACAGGTCAGAGTATTTTGGCGGTTGCCATATTCAAACGGTCGTATTTTAAAAACTATCAATCCTACAGCGAAGAGCTTTATATTGTGAGAATCACAAGACCCAGACCTACATTTTGATGCATAGTATGTCTCTGAAGTATTAAAAATGAAGGCACAGCCGCAGTTTAGAAATTTCACTTCAAATTTGAGCTTTGCAGAGTGAAGTTTCAATGAATGTCAATGGACGGCGTTGGTTGCAAACAAATGGTCATATTGTGAAAACTATCAGGACTACGGCTTAGCCGTTTACATGTTTAGTGGCACCAGGGATAGCTGAACGTTTTGATATAAGATTTGTGTAGGTGGGCTTGAAAATGAGGGAGTGGTGGCAGTTTAGAAATCATGTCCTGATTTTTCAGCTTTTGGCAGCTCCCACTCTAGCTTTGCCATTCATTCCTATGGGACAAATTGCGCCACAAAAACGACGATATTCCGTGAACCATTCGGCGAAACGTTCCACAAAGTAATAGCAATCCGATCGGGAACAATCTGCACGTTTTGGTAAATTTTTGTCTATGTAGTGTAAAAACTGTGGGAGGAGTTAGGGTGGCAAATTTTGCTATAATAATAATAATAACTAGAAAAGTTACAATTTCTGGGGAAATTGTGTGAAGTGTTCTTGCCTCCACCTGTAGTCTACAACTGGAGTGGGCGGAGTAACTGTTATCATTTACATAGCACATTTAATTGCAACGTTGTTGCACAGTTACATTAAACCATACATTTATAAAAACATTAGCAGGTATTCAAAAGGCCCTGTCTATGACATCACTTGCTGCTGCAGCTTGACACAGGTCAGAGTATTTTGGCGGTTGCCATATTCAAACGGTCGTATTTTAAAAACTATCAATCCTACAGCGAAGAGCTTTATATTGTGAGAATCACAAGACCCAGACCTACATTTTGATGCATAGTATGTCTCTGAAGTATTAAAAATGAAGGCACAGCCGCAGTTTAGAAATTTCACTTCAAATTTGAGCTTTGCAGAGTGAAGTTTCAATGAATGTCAATGGACGGCGTTGGTTGCAAACAAATGGTCATATTGTGAAAACTATCAGGACTACGGCTTAGCCGTTTACATGTTTAGTGGCACCAGGGATAGCTGAACGTTTTGATATAAGATTTGTGTAGGTGGGCTTGAAAATGAGGGAGTGGTGGCAGTTTAGAAATCATGTCCTGATTTTTCAGCTTTTGGCAGCTCCCACTCTAGCTTTGCCATTCATTCCTATGGGACAAATTGCGCCACAAAAACGACAATATTCCGTGAACCATTCGGCGAAACGTTCCACAAAGTAATAGCAATCCGATCGGGAACAATCTGCACGTTTTGGTAAATTTTTGTCTATGTAGTGTAAAAACTGTGGGAGGAGTTAGGGTGGCAAATTTTGCTATAATAATAATAATATATATGTGAGATAACATTAAGTGGTCTTGCTATGCAAGAACACTTAATAATATATATGTGAGATAACATTAAGTGGTCTTGCTATGCAAGAACACTTAACTAGAAAAGTTACAATTTCTGGGGAAATTGTGTGAAGTGTTCTTGCCTCCACCTGTAGTCTACAACTGGAGTGGGCGGAGTAACTGTTATCATTTACATAGCACATTTAATTGCAACGTTGTTGCACAGTTACATTAAACCATACATTTATAAAAACATTAGCAGGTGTTCAAAAGGCCCTGTCTATGACATCACTTGCTGCTGCAGCTTGACACAGGTCAGAGTATTTTGGCGGTTGCCATATTCAAACGGTCGTATTTTAAAAACTATCAATCCTACAGCGAAGAGCTTTATATTGTGAGAATCACAAGACCCAGACCTACATTTTGATGCATAGTATGTCTCTGAAGTATTAAAAATGAAGGCACAGCCGCAGTTTAGAAATTTCACTTCAAATTTGAGCTTTGCAGAGTGAAGTTTCAATGAATGTCAATGGACGGCGTTGGTTGCAAACAAGTGGTCATATTGTGAAAACTATCAGGACTACGGCTTAGCCGTTTACATGTTTAGTGGCACCAGGGATAGCTGAACGTTTTGATATAAGATTTGTGTAGGTGGGCTTGAAAATGAGGGAGTGGTGGCAGTTTAGAAATCATGTCCTGATTTTTCAGCTTTTGGCAGCTCCCACTCTAGCTTTGCCATTCATTCCTATGGGACAAATTGTGCCACAAAAACGACGATATTCCGTGAACCATTCGGCGAAACGTTCCACAAAGTAATAGCAATCCGATCGGGAACAATCTGCACGTTTTGGTAAATTTTTGTCTATGTAGTGTAAAAACTGTGGGAGGAGTTAGGGTGGCAAATTTTGCTATAATAATAATAACTAGAAAAGTTACAATTTCTGGGGAAATTGTGTGAAGTGTTCTTGCCTCCACCTGTAGTCTACAACTGGAGTGGGCGGAGTAACTGTTATCATTTACATAGCACATTTAATTGCAACGTTGTTGCACAGTTACATTAAACCATACATTTATAAAAACATTAGCAGGTGTTCAAAAGGCCCTGTCTATGACATCACTTGCTGCTGCAGCTTGACACAGGTCAGAGTATTTTGGCGGTTGCCATATTCAAACGGTCGTATTTTAAAAACTATCAATCCTACAGCGAAGAGCTTTATATTGTGAGAATCACAAGACCCAGACCTACATTTTGATGCATAGTATGTCTCTGAAGTATCAAAAATGAAGGCACAGCCGCAGTTTAGAAATTTCACTTCAAATTTGAGCTTTGCAGAGTGAAGTTTCAATGAATGTCAATGGACGGCGTTGGTTGCAAACAAATGGTCATATTGTGAAAACTATCAGGACTACGGCTTAGCCGTTTACATGTTTAGTGGCACCAGGGATAGCTGAACGTTTTGATATAAGATTTGTGTAGGTGGGCTTGAAAATGAGGGAGTGGTGGCAGTTTAGAAATCATGTCCTGATTTTTCAGCTTTTGGCAGCTCCCACTCTAGCTTTGCCATTCATTCCTATGGGACAAATTGCGCCACAAAAACGACGATATTCCGTGAACCATTCGGCGAAACGTTCCACAAAGTAATAGCAATCCGATCGGGAACAATCTGCACGTTTTGGTAAATTTTTGTCTATGTAGTGTAAAAACTGTGGGAGGAGTTAGGGTGGCAAATTTTGCTATAATAATAATAATATATATGTGAGATAACATTAAGTGGTCTTGCTATGCAAGAACACTTAATAATAATATATATGTGAGATAACATTAAGTGGTCTTGCTATGCAAGAACACTTAATAATAATAATAATAATATATATGTGAGATAACATTAAGTGGTCTTGCTATGCAAGAACACTTAATAATATATATGTGAGATAACATTAAGTGGTCTTGCTATGCAAGAACACTTAACTAATATGGGTTAATAAATCACAGTGAATACACTTTTTTTTCTTGATCTGCTGTTTCCAAGCAAAATTTGCTTATTTATTTAAAAATAAATTGCAGTAAAGTTCTAAAAACTTGTCTAAACAGCAGGAACATCCCACTGGTTGCCATGGTGATTGCACCTCTTTTAGAACTTTGCCCCAGAGTTGACCTTAAGAAATAAACCCCAATGTATACACTATCTGAGCTATGTATTCACACTGTACTATAGTAACATATACATAACATCCGTCAAGGTTACGTTAAAGTACATTCTGCCTGTCTGTGTGGTTACTCTTCTAGACTGTAAATGTATTAAAAACTAAAATGTAATCTCTAATCAGAATACCTAGTAAATATTAAGACTTCCCCCTACTTGACATCAGGTGAGTGACGTCCATTGGAATTAATACCCTCATACAAAATCAATGTATTCAAGAAGGAATGTTCTTACATCTTAACAAATCAGGGGGCATTGCTTTCTCGAAAAGAGTCAAATACGAGCATAATATACAATACATTAACTCACTCGTTCTCTGCTCAGACTCAGCTCCCATGGTAATGGTACACACAGCTAGCGGACTCGCCCAACTCCTGACAACGTGAGATCTTTTCTCCATTTACATGTCTTATCCGAGTAAAACATGGCAAAACCCAAGCATTAAAGACTATAACTCTACTTTTAATGATCGGTACCGATTTCAAGGCGTACGTGTCAAAATGTGAATATGAATGAGACATGCGGCGGCAATTATGCACCCCTAGTAAAAAGTACGTTTTTGTTACAGTCCAGGAAGTTACGTTCTATCACTTCCGGGTTTACAAGAGACACGTGTGGAAGAGAAACTTGAGGTCCGTATGAACTCTGTAGTTAGATGCGACTTATTATTTTCTAATGCTTTGTTTATGGTGAACAACAGTTCCACGTTGTCGGTCGTGCTCCAGCCTTTGGGGACTCCTTTCACCCATTGCGTTCCGGAAGATTATTGTGTAACATATATTGACTTACATTTGGCATACCAGACGCTAAAGCTCGGGATTAGGGAACGTTGGATGTGGCACAATCCTAACATGAGACTCTGGTGACAAAGTGTTCAAGGTGATAGCTGTAAAGCTTCCTATTGAATCTCGGACTGTGTCGCTGACATAAAAGACAAAAGATATAATAGTAGGACAACATTGCCAGATTTTGCTAATGTAAAACACATCCTTTAGGGCTACATTGAGTAAACTAAAGACTCCTTATTGGTGTACATTTTTATTGATTATAACCCTGCAGTGTGTGTGTATTATTAATCTTCACAAGTCTCTGAATAAAACAGCTTATGTGGTCATCATAATCACACTCATCTCTCTGCTTCCAACAAGAAATGTTCCAGAAGAAGCGCAAGGGATCCCGTGGGCGGAAACCTCCAAAAGACCAAGATGGGGATGAGAGCGATACAGGGGAGTTTGACGTCCAAGCTGGAGTGCCAGAAAATGATGACGTGGTAAATAAGTGGGCCATTTGGATATAAACTACTAACAAGACTTGAGTATGGTACCCTAGAGTTGTCCTGGCTTACACAGTAGAAACATTAATGAAGCTGAGTAATCTAAATTATTTTAATAAACACTTATAAAAAATACTTCTCTTTTATTCCTATGGCAAGTAATACCAATTAACATCTGCTTAAACTGCTGCTGCCAAAGCACAAACTGCTTTTACACATTTCTTACATACGTATTTTTTTATAATTTCATATTTTCTATGATCAGTATAGCGTTATTTTATCTAAAATAATGCAACAAGCTTTTTACCTACAAATTAGAAAAAAAACGAAGTACACTACTAGTTAGAAAGCTCAATCTGACACTGGAGACTCTTCACTAAAACTGAACTGGCAAGTGATTGTAAAAAAATCAGACATTAATAGATGTGTCATTGGAAAGGGATTTCCCCTAGTCTGAGGATAAACTGCCAAATGCTTTTGACCGTTCATACCGGTTTATCCTCTGACTGGCAACTGCCATGCTAATCCTGTCTGGTAAGCGTCTCTCTCTCTCCTACTGCAGAGAGAGAGAGACCCTCATTTTTGCATGGGATCAGCAGAGGGGACCTTAGCTAGCTGAGAGAGACCCCCGTACAATACAGACCCCAATCAGATCCATGTCGGGTTTACTTTGGGGTCTATTCAATGACCTGACTTAAGTTATCTCTTGTAAATCAAATCCAAGTAGATCTTGCAGCAGAGTGACTGCTGTGTAACAGACAAGGTCACCTCCTCTGTCAGTGTGATTCTTGAATGGCTTCATACTTGTTCTTAAGGTATAGGCTTGGAAACCATAGAATAGTTTATGTAATGCTTGAAGTCACCACCACTACAATGTTACTGATCCGTGTCTTATTTTAAAGGACAACTGACACCCCTGTAAAGCAATGTCATTAAATAAATCACTTAACCCTGTTTTGTTGTCATGGGCCATTCCCTGAAAAGCAAGTCTTCTTCTGCACCGCTGCCATGTTGTTCTTTTGCTTGAGTCCGATCACTGTCAATCAAACTTAAGGTTCCAGAAGACCTGGCTCCCAGCCGCGGTAATACTCATGGTGGACCAGGGCTACTTGCCCTGCACCCCCACCACCCGTAATAAACAGGGCTGGGAGCTGTCAGCAATGGTTTCCTGTTCCCCATTTATCAATGTGGCTAGGGGCTTGCCAAGACCCCCGTTAATCCCCCCCCCCCCAACACACACACAAATAAGGAGGCTTGAAAAATGCTCCCGGACCAAAAAAAAACAAAGTATAATTATCCCCTCTTGTCCAGGGGCTTATTCCTATCTACCCCCCACTTCTACCTTGCCCAGGTAGGTAGAGGAGAGTCAATAATAATACCTGCAAAACAGTCTACCCTTTCGGGTGCCCTGCAAAGCAAAAGTATACTTATTTAACAAGTCCCACGTTGCCCTTGGCTACGGCCCAGGGAAAGGTGCCACCCAAAAATAAAAAGAATCCACCTAAAAAAAATAATCTTAAGATCATCCATCCTCAGCTTCTGATTTGGCAGAAAACCTCATAGCCCTTCAATTTGTGCTACTCAGAGACTATTTGCATCACCGTTGTGAACAGAAGTGGTTTGAAACTCGGAGCTATTATTTTTATTATGAGTAGACCCTCTAGTAATCTCTCTGTACATATTTTGGGTTGTTTTTAGCATTTATTTTTAATGTGGATTCCCAAAGGCATTAGAATTATTTTCAAAGCTTACAAAGCTAACAAAAAGCTAATTTGTAACCATTTCATCCTTGCAGCACCTTCCAGCATTCCCCACAGCAGATGGCGACTCGGATATGGAGCTGGACGCGACCAGACAGCTCGTCCGAGCGCAGAACAAGAAGAAAAAGAAATCTGGAGGCTTCCAGTCCATGGGTATGTGAACTTAAACATCTTCTCAGGGCTCATAGGGTTAAAACATATATAGTTGTCTCTTCTCTGGTTGATCATGACCTCTGTGTTTCTCACCTAATGCCACAGAGCTTAACAATTTATCAGAAATTGGTGATTGTTGTGTCACATGGCTGTTAGGATTTAATTTTTCATTGCCCATATTGTGAATGGCTGTGAGGGAAAACATGCATTCAGCTTGGTTTATAATACAGGTTGAGTATCCCTTTTCCAGACATCCGTTATCCAAACCTTTTTTCAGATTTTGCCACAAGTTGCAAATTCCACACTCGCCTGTCAGAATGCAAGCACCAACAGTTTATTCAGTGTCCAGATCCCATAAGCTGTGATATAGCCTTTCCATGCATGCCCAGATTACCCCTCCCCCAAAAAGGATAATACACGTGCAGACCTGACACACCAACTGTAGGTTCCCAAAGGTTACTCACAACACGACTACATCACGGTTAAAGGGATTTATTTGCTCTATACAGTATTTGCATTGATACTACTGTATTTCATGAGTTAAGAGAGACTTTAATATTTCTTATTGGTGAAAATGATCCGTTATCTCAACCTGTAGTATTAAATTTATAATTAATGCTCCACTCTTTACATTGTAAAGAAATGTTGATGAGTTAGATATTTCAGTGTATGTTACTCTTATGTCAAAAGGTCTCAGTTACCCTGTCTATAAGGGGGTAATGAAGAAAGGCTACAAAGTTCCTACACCCATCCAAAGAAAGGTGAGATCCTGACCGAGCACACTTAACAGAGTTTACATAAGGGAGGGCAACAATTATATTGATGCTTGCAGGGTTGTTGTTTTTTTTTTTTTCAAAGGATCTTAATATGGGGTAGTATCCTGATACATTTTTGATAATTTGCCTGTTTATTAGTATAAGTGGCACAGTTTTATATATTGCTTTACTGACATGCAATAAGATGATACAGACTTGAGGAAGACACTTTCTTTGCTCTTCAGCCTCTGTTGAGGGTTGCTGGACAACATGGCAAGGAATAATTGACTCCTATTATCCTGCTCAAAATCCACTTCTTAGTTTAAAATATAAGCTTTATCAAAGTATTAAAATACATGCATATATATCCGTGTTCTCCTCTAACGCTATACAGCCCCTCTATATTTATTTTACAAATGCCATGTAGTACACTTATTATTATTTCCACTGTATAATAACTTTCTACTCCCATGCATCAGGTGATCCCAGTAATTTTGGATGGCAAGGATGTGGTAGCCATGGCAAGAACAGGCAGTGGTAAGACCGCTTGTTTCCTTATCCCCATGTTTGAAAAGCTGAAGGCTCATAGCGCCCAGACCGGTGTCCGTGGATTAATTTTGTCACCAACTCGAGAGCTCGCCCTGCAAACCTTGAAGTTCTGTAAGGAGGTATGGGAGTACAATTTGTTGGCCAAATATTATGACCTGGTTCTCTTTTCTCCTGATTTAGCTCCTTCATTCTCTCTTTATCAATGTTTTATTAGTTCCTACACTACATGCACTTATAGTAATGCACAACACTCCTTTCCATATATGGTGAACTTATTTTGTACATGGTGTTTTAATACATTTCAATTTATTTCTCTGGTAGCTTGGAAAATTTACTGGTTTGAAGACCGCACTTATCTTGGGAGGAGACAGGTGAGCTGAATAACTGACTGGTCCTTATAGTCCTGAAAATATCTACAGGAGGCCAGCTAAGCAATTGCTGATTTCATTAGCTGTCAGTTGTGACAGAGTCAGTGGAGGCAGGATAGCTGAGGGCAGGTACATAAGCCAGCGTATGGAAAGAGCAATTTATACCTGCTTCTACTGCTAATACTTAATGCTGTTAATCACAGACACAGAGAGTGTATGTGGAAGTGAACCTAAGTTGTAAGGAAAACTTTGCTCTGTTTTAAATCTTTGTTTTTTGTTACTGGGAACCAGCTTAGCTGGCCAGAACAGTTAGGTAGGTAAAACTTCTGTCTAGTAAGTCTCATAAGGAGTAGGCTTTTGTTTAGGGATCGACCGATTATCGGATTAACCGATATTATCGGCCGATATTCACAGTTTCCTAAACTATCGGTATCGGCATCTAACTTTACCGATAATGCCGATAATATTTGAATGAAGCAGTTTTCGCGATCAACGATCGTGAAAACTGCTTTAACAGTGCTGGTCTATTGCCTCGACATCGAGGCAATAGCCAGCACCGATATTTCTATTTTGGGACCCCCACGATCGCCCCACGGAGCGATCGTGGGGAGCCATATCGACGGAGCATGCTGCTCCGTCAATATGGCTAAGTCCTCTGCCGGTCTGAGCTTCGGAAGTGAAAGTAACTTCACTTCCGTCGCTCTGAATATGCTACTTGACTACCCCTAGTGGTAGTTTAGTAGCATTGCAATGGAAAATAATTAAAATACATATTTAATTAAATAAAAATAGGTTATTTAGCTATATTAGCCTATAGGGTTAAAATTAAATATTTTTTTAGCATAAGGGATAAGGTTAAAATTAAATTAAAGTTAAAAAATATTAAGGGATATAATAAGGATTAGAGTTGGGGTTAAATTTAGTGTTAGGGTTAAATTTTGGGTTCGGGTTGGGGTCAAAAGATCAATATAGGAAAAAACCAAAAAACACTATTTTTGGTTTTTGCCCCATAACTCGCAAAAAAATACCGAAAAATATGGAAACATGCATATTTTTGAACTCGGGACAACATTTAGAAACTATTTAGCCGGGGTCTTTTTTAATGATTTTATTTGTGTAAATTATATTTTAGGTCAAAGTTAGAAAAAGTGGGTTTTTTTAAATTTTTCATCATATTTTATGATTTTTTTTGTAGTAAATTATAAGATATGATGAACATAATGGTATCTAATGAAAGCCCTTCTTATGACGATAAAAACAACATATAATTTGTGTGGGTACTGTATGTGAGAAAGCAAAAAATTACAGCTAAACACAAACACCCTAGAAATGTCAAAACAGCCATTGTCACCAAGGGAAAGTCAAGGTGAAAATGTCTTGTCACTAAGGGGTTAATTAAGCTGTTTTGATGCCTTGCTTATATTTACTGTAGTGTCCCTTTGATATAATTGCCTATGTCATTGCTGCTCATTTTACTAAGATTTAATCTAAGTATGGACTATGTGCAATTGAACATTGTTGTTCTTGTTACCTTTTGACTGATATTTATTTAAAAAAAAAAAAAAAAAAAGTGGTCCAATTTGTTGTATTTGACCATATCACCATTGTTTTGCTGCATTATTTATTTTTATTTAGCAATGAAAAAGATTTACAAAAAAAAGCTAAACGTTAACAATAAACATGTTCATTTAACAGCAGATTTGTGTAGAAATTGTTTTTTTTCCCAAAAATTTAAAATGCACGAAATATCGGTATAAGTTATCGGCTATCGGCCTGAAAGTTCACAGGTTATCGGTATCGGCTCTAAAAAATCAATATCGGTCGATCCCTACTTTTGTTTAATTGTTTGGTTTGTGTTGTTTAAGGCAAAACAAAACTATTGTTTTTTTTTAATAAATAAACACTTTTAAAAAGCATTTAAGTGCCTTTGCTGTGCCTATTGCACTGTTTATCTCCGTGTCATGGAGGCATTACGTTTATGTAAATGCACACAGTAAGTTTTTATTTCTGAAAGAAATACTTCATATACTCTGTGTTGCAAATCCTTTTGGATCTTAGAAATGGGTGGGGATGTTGCATTGAGATTATCTGGATCCTCAGCACTATCACATCACTGTCCTAGTTTGTATAATGCCCTAACCTTCTTCTTGTTTTGGTTTTCCTAGCATGGAAGAACAGTTTGCTGCTCTGCATGAAAATCCAGACATGTGAGTATAGTCTCTGGAGTAGACAACTTATTTGTGATAGGGGAAGTATGGTCATACTTGTCTTCTAAGGGTAAGCAAGATGCTGATAATCCTTCGTTAAGGACGGCTGTAATTCAGCAGTTTCCTTTGCTCTCACTATCATAGAGGTCAAACATATTCCTCAAAACTTGTAATCGGGGCAGATAATATAATTAACATGTGACCAGGGAATTACCACTGTGTGCCACTGCTTAGCCCTAACACAGGGCAGGGAGCCACTGCTTGATATCATACAAAAGCAACACCCAAACATCATACTTTATATCTGAATGTGTTTCCCCCGCAGAATCATTGCCACGCCTGGCCGTCTAATGCACGTGGCTGTGGAGATGAACCTGAAGCTGCGCAGTGTGGAATATGTGGTGTTTGATGAAGCGGACAGGTCAGTAAAGTCTCATACCATTTTTGTGCTGAACTGGCCACAGCACTTAGAAGGAAAAAAATTCTTACATTTTGCTGGTCTCTCTCCCTGTCTCAGACTTTTTGAGATGGGTTTTGCAGAACAGTTGCAGGAAATTCTCTCCCGTCTTCCAGAGACTCGTCAATCCTTGCTTTTCTCCGCCACACTTCCCAAGATGCTTCTGGAGTTTGCCCGGGCAGGTAAGAGTGTCTTCCTGTTTGGATGGGAGTCTATATTACTTGCTTGACACTGCCAGATTTTGTTGGGGATAGTGTCTTCTTTTCCCCCCACTTTACCTGTGTCTAATTTCTGCATCTTTGGTTATCTTTATACCCATAGGCCTCACTGAGCCCGTACTGATCCGTCTAGATGTTGACTCAAAATTAAGTGACCAGTTAAAGGTAATTTACAAAGGTTTGACATATGAGCTATGAATACCCCAGTAGACTTGAAACTGACATCCATATTTCTCCGACCCTCCAAAGTTATCATTTTTTCATCTGCGCGCTGAGGATAAACCTGCTGTACTTCTACATCTCCTGCGCTGTGTCGTGAAACCTCAGGAACAAACCGTTGTCTTCGTAGCTACCAAACACCATGCTGAATATTTAAGACAGGTAAGGGGGTACCGAATTTTTAATAAAGTTATAGTAGATAAATAAGTAAAATATGTTCTGTTTGATATCGCTCGCTGTATGTCACCTTTTTTCCTCAAGTTTTTAGTTAGTGGACAAGAGTTATAATATTGGATAATATGAGAGCGTTCTACGTGACATACTGTGCCATATAACACTGTTAGGTGGCAAAAGGTGAGCAGGCACAATGAACGTGAGCATTGATCCCATAGTACGTTTGGCAGCACAATCGCGAGTGGAATGATAGTAGGAAAGAAAATCACCATGAATGTCTTTCCTTTGAAGCTAGTACTGTATGTGTTATTGTTTTTCATTGGGGGGGGGGGGGGGGGTGTCCATAACTATGAGGAGATAGAAATGGTTACAAGCTTTGCGTCCATTGCGTCAGTAATCCAAGCTGCAGTAATTTAAGGACTTACAAAATATGATTTCCGCTGTAATTAAAGGATTCTTTATTATACATTTTACCATTGTCCTCGCTCTCTGCTTTACCTAGGTGCTGGACATGCAGGGTATCCCCTGTTCTCATATATATAGCTCTCTGGACCAGACTGCTAGGAAGATAAACCTGGGCTTGTTTCTGCATGGGAAAGTACGTGCATTGATAGTCACGGACATAGCAGCTCGTGGTATTGACATCCCTATGTTGGACAATGTCATCAACTACAACTTTCCTCCTAAACCCAAGCTGTTTCTGCATCGTGTAGGTAAGTAATCAATATCACTGCATCTCTCCGAATTGGATGTTCGTTTGTCACTCTTTCATCTTGGTTTTACCTTGCGTCTTGTCATGTTTTTCTTCTGCTGAACAGGACGTGTGGCAAGAGCTGGACGAAGTGGCACGGCTTACTCTCTTGTTGCGGTTGATGAAACGCCCTTCGTATATGACCTTCACCTTTTCCTAGGGAGACCTCTAAAGCTGGCTGGAGACCAGGGACCAGAAGGAGGTATTTTTTTTTTTATTTCTGGGGCTTAAGGGGTTACTGATGTTTAATTGATAATGAAGAATACAACTTTGCATCCTCAAGTTTGTATGTGACCTATTGGACATTTGAGGTGTCCGAGAAGGATCAAAACTATATATTGTTTAAAAAAAAAAAATGTTCATCCTCCCAGATATAAACGTGGATGGGGTATTTGGGCGAGTACCTCAAAGCGTAATTGATGATGAGGATGCTCTGCTGATCACGGACCGAGAGCGGTCCTTGGACCTGCAAAACTTGCAGCACGTGGCAGAGAATGCTTACAAACATTACTGTAAATCCAGACCAGCTCCAGCTTCTGAATCCATCAAACGGGTCAAGGATGCTAACTACACCCAGCTGGGTGTCCACCCCATATTCTGTAAGTGTGATCACATCTATATGTACTTTGCACTCATCCACTTTTTTTTTTTCTATTAAGAAAAATATTAAATGTAAATGCCTTTCAGCTTTAATATAATATTAATATCATTATTACTAGGTGCTTGTGTTAACTGTGCTATGTTTAATTGCTGATACACTGATTTTCAAGATCACGTTTTTAAGACAGATCCTTGTTCTACTTTATAACCTGCAATTCTTTTATTTTAGTGATCACAATAAGAATTTTTTTTTTTGTACCAGATATTAAAACCATTTTCTGTTTACATAAACGTTTTCCGTACTCTTCTATATTGTCATTTCCAAACTCCTTTTATCTACATTCAGTTTAAGGGTGTATTCAATATGCATGATCCATTTTTTTGGTATGTTTCCCTCCACAGGGTCTCTTCTTGGTGAAGAGGAAATGCAGAGACTGAAGATTGTGGACACTATAAAATCATATAAATCTAAGGCGGTGAGTGATGTCAGAAAATTGTTTGATCAAGCCCTATATTTTGTGAGAATAACATAACTTTACCTCCTTTTTTTCCCTCAGACCATTTTTGAGATTAACGCCACAAATAAAACCACAGCAAGTGAAGTGATGAGAGCAAAACGCAGTCAGGACAAGCAAGTCATTGCTAAGTACCAGCGACTCCAAGATGAGAAAATTAGTGAAAAAATAAAAGTTTCGACCAGCATAGCGCCTTGTGTCCCATCCAAGGAGGAGAGTGATGATGAAAATTTGGAGGTATTCAAAGTTTTTCCTATTTCCACTCATTTTGACCAGGTTTTCTGCCTTCTGTTCTAATACCATCTTATGGTTTCTTTCCACACCAGGTGGGCTTCTCACAAGTGGTTGGAAAAAGAAAAAGGAAAGTAACAAATGATACTGAGGGTTGCAAGAAAGAGAGGGGTGCATCTTCTCAGGATTCGGAATATTACATACCATACAGACCCAAAGACTTTGATAGCGAGCGTGGGTAAGAAAAAGGATGACATGATCGGGATAAAATACATGTTGGGGTTTGAATTTAATACTCGCTGACGGAACCTTTGATCGCTCACAAGATGGGCTTAACGAATATTTACATTCCATTGTCTCAATTATAGGCAGCACCCCTTAGAATATCATTTTTAAACTTTGTGACTGTCACATTTCCCCACAGCACCTGCCAGTGTCACTATGCCCCACACAAAACCTGCTACAATGGCTCATTGGCCAAAAGTACCTTTCACTGTTTCACACAGAAACTGGCACATCGCCACTCTTCCCCATTCCACCTTTGTCTCTCTCCCTCCATATTCATACCTGTGGTTGCCCTCTTGCCAATGCAGGTCTCTGAACTTGACCAACACAGACTCTCTGTTAGATTTGTCACGTGCTGTCACAAGTGATGACTCCTCTTTGGACGCTCTGAATCCTCACTAGGAGCGTGAGGCAGCGCTGACTGAGGTCTACATTTGTCATGCTCGAAGACCTGCATCGGCTAGAGGGCACCAGAAGCTTAATAAATAATTGTGACAATAGAATTATTTATCAAAGTAGCTTTTCACACTAACCGACTTGTTTCAGTTGTGTAACGCCTGTTAAACCTGTAAGAAGGTCATCAATACCTCCTGTGTTTCCCACCTCCCAGGCTCAGCATTGCAAGTAACAGCTTTGAGAAGGCAGCAGCTGGGGCTGTGCTAGATATACTGGGAGACCAGACGGAGGATCTTAATAAGAACAAGCACATACTGAAATGGTAAGTAAATATGGAAGCAGAATGACCTGTTGTATTCCTCACTGGGTAAGTGGTGTGGTTGTTCTACTGAAAACTGTACTTTTTGCAGAGTTGCATTCCACCACTTCATCTTAAGTTTGAGGTACCTTTTTTGGATACAACAGCAAAAGTTGAACTGTGTATTCGGTGATAAAACGGAGACCTGTTTTAAAGGGAGTTTTCCGACGGTGTGTAACCTACTAATGTTTACTTTTAGGGATCGCAAGAAGAAGAAGTTTGTGGGAACAGGTGGCCAAGAAGACAAGAAGAAAATCAGGACAGAGAGTGGCCGGCTCATTAGCAGCTCCTATAAGAAGAACATGTATCCTATTATCTGCTGCTTATTTCTAATACATTGCTGTAATAATCTGCCATGAATGCAATACAGTTTAACCATTTGAGAGCCAGAGCTGAGAGTCATGGAACGTGCTACACCTTCATACATAAGGGTTCTAGGTCTGAAATAAGAGGCTAGCAGATCTCTATTGCCGCACTGACTAAGCAGATTAGCCTTACCTGCATTATTTGAGTGGTCAAAGGAAAACCAATTTGGACTTGCACCCTGATCAGTCATTATGAAGACTATGAGGCGAGAGGTGTTAGATTGATCACGGTAACCAGATACGCTTCCAATAATAATTCAAAGCTTTAGAGTGTTAAAAAAGGTAGTGTTTCATTAGCGTCTTATATGTTTATATATAAAGCTGAATGTCTGCAGTGTTCCTGTTTTGCTCCTTACATCTGCCTTTATAGATATGAAGACTGGAAGAAGAAATATAAAATTGATGACCAGGATTCTGAGGAGGAAGGAGACAGAGGAGCAGGTGGCACGCACCGGAAAGGGAGAGGTGAGAGAAAAGCTGTACTTTTAGAACAGGGCATCCAATTTTTTTTTCTTTTGCAGTAATACAAAAGCCGTCCTTAACAGTTAAATTGACCATTATACAAATAACACTGCACATTCTTTGGTTAATGAATGTACCTCCATTTTAAGCCCTTCGCGACAATGGACGTGTCAGACACGTCCAGCCGTGGAGCGATCGTGGGCGCCATATTGGAGAGCAGCATGCAATAAAAAAAGACTTAATTAGCTAAAATCTAGGGTTAGGGTTAGAATAGTTGTTAGTTTTACAATTAAATTAAAATATATTAAGGGTTAGCGTAGGGTTTAATTTAGGGTTTGGGGTCAAAAGGTCACTGTAGGAAAAAACAAACAACACTATTTTTGGTTTTTGCCCTATAACTCGCAAAAAACTGCAGAAAAACATGGAAACAAGCATATTTCTGAACTTGGGACAAAATTTAGAAACTATTTAGACAGGTTCTTATTTCTTCTTACAACGATAAAAACAACATATAATTTTTGTGGGTACAGTATGGGAGAGAGAAGAAAATTACAGCTAAACACAAACACCCCAGAAATGTCAAAACAGCCCTTGTCACCAAGGGAAAGGTCATGTCACTAAGTGGTTAAACAGCCCTGTTCTACAAGTTTTGTTTATGTTAAACCGGCTGCACAGCAATGTGTGTGTTAGTTTTAGTGTTTGGAAAGCTGTAAATCTGTTGCAGTGATCTTCCCATGCACAAATGGAAAGTATCATTTAGTAAAGGAGTATAAAAAGTGGTTAATAATAAACATTAAGCGTTGTCAGCTGCTCTTCAAATGAGTCCGAATTGGGGACTCCCTCCTTTTTATGCTGCTTGTCTCTTCCTAAAGGTGGACGGAGTGGTTCTCGAGGTGGGCCCCGTAAAGAGGCTCCTGGACCTCATGGAAAGCCTCGCTCCGAGCTACGCAGCAAGCAGCAGATCCTTAAGCAGCGAAAGGCTCAGGATAAGCAGCGTTTCCTGCAGAAGGGGGGTATGAAGAAGATGAAGACTAAAACCAAGCAAAGAGTTCAAGATATGAAGAAAACTGCTTTCGGCAGGGGAAAGAGCAGTGGCTTCAAGAAAGGAAAGATGAGGAAACGGCCTTAAACATGTGTAACATTTACAATGACTTTGGTTCCAGCAAAACCTGCATTGCATCCCATAATGGAATGGGTAACTAAGCATTATAAGAACGCACCCAGCCATCACTGTTTGTTTGGGATTTAAAAAATGAAAATACCACCTGCCAAATTAATATCATATTGTCTACAGTCACACCATCCTTTGTAAACACAAAGTCCCAATCTATGGCACTGAGTGGAGAGTGATTATAATATTGTCTGCTCGGTCAGTGCAACTTGGATTTAATCCATAGGGACACTCGCAGAATCTAACTATGCTGGTTTGTTTATCATCAATGATATTCTTGCATGATGTGAGCAATCTCAGACTGTGTAAGCACCATGCCATGGACTAAGTATTGTATATTTTATTAAATACATTTATCACTCTTGAATTGTGTTTAATATCTCAATGTGAATTCATCTGTTTTACAACAAAATGACAAAAAGCTGTTAACTATGTATAGATGGAATCTTTTCTTGTAGGGATGTAAAAGCTTTTTTTTAATTTTTTTTTTTTTTTAATTGCTTCTGTGTAAGTACCAAAGTATGGATATACTGGACGGCAAATAGAACCATCTGTTCTACAGTGCCACCATTCCTATCCTAACTACAGTGATTGGCCATCATTATTATGACACATACAACTGCATAATTTAAAGTAACAAAGCAGTAATTCTGTATGCTTTACTGGAAACCTATTGTCACCCCTAACCCACAAAGCTTACAGTGCTTTTGCATTACTATTAACAGTATATTCCAGCACACATTTGTCTTCTTCTGTTGCAGTTTCACATTCTTGAATACATAATACATGCTGATCTCCTCAACCATCCAAACTATCCAACAATAAGACACAGGGCCTTATTAAATTATATAATTAAATATAATGATATTCTTGGCATTGCTGTTGTTGGTAGAGGATGCTTGCTTCTAGGCAATACAGTCCAAAATGGAGTGTTTCAAAATACAAATGGGTGCTAGAATTACGATGATGCAAAGAGTTGATTTGCTATTGATACAGCAGGAGTCTGTGGCATCACATCAGCCTTTTTTAGGTCTTTGTATATGGCTTCGAGATCCACGAAGCAAATCTTAACCTGTGGGAGAAAAAAAACTGACCTTAGAGGCATTGTACAGAAAAACAATGTAACAACAGGTACATACATTCAGTACACAGAGTAATTAATGTAGAAATTAGTGCCAGATGGTGACTCAAATGTTAAACAAGAACTTGCATACTGGCTGCTTTTATACAATTAAATGTGAATCGATCTCTAAAGGCAAGACAATGCCTACAAATAAAAATGTAAGTGCTCTCTCATACCAACTGTAGTATATGTTCAAACCATTCATTCTTGCAAGGTTGATAAAATAAATACCATTAAAGGAAGTATTGAGTAATAATAGCAACTGAATTGGGAGTTGATAAAATGTCTGAGAGAATGGGCTAAATCGATTCCCCTCACATATGTAATGTAGAGTGCCGAGTCTTGTACAGAGAGCAGCTATTTGAAACATTTACCATGTTATAACTCACAGTGATCGTTGAGCTCAGTTTGTAAGTTAAATGTGATCACTCAATTCAAATTAAGGTTTGGACCCGTAGCTGGTGATGGTAAAAGGGTCGACGCAATGAACCCTGATTTGACCCAGAATGGATTCAGATCAGGCAACTTAGCCAGATTTTACAAATCACTGAGGTGCAACTACACAGGCGATTCCTCAGGAAACTGAAGCATTTGGTTCAGGACAATTTCGCTATTATAAGGATATAATTTTAGCTACCCAATGTGCGCCTAACAAGAGTAACAGGCGAAAATTATTTAATTTTATTACACTTTGGGCCATTTTAGGAGGACTTTGGCTTTTTCAGCCACTGACTTCTACTACAGCTAAATTTGATAATCGAGAACAAAATAAGTCCTCATAGAAAGCTATGAGAATAACTGAAGCTACCACTTAGTTTTTGGAGCATTTCGGGATTTCTGTGTTGGGCGATATTGATATGGAATCAGCTGTGATGTCCGACTTGCGAATGTATTTGTAGCCACACGGGCTTTGTGGACATCCCATCTTCTTGCAGCAGCCTTATTTTTGGGATGTATGTAACTTACTTTGTCTAGCTGTTCCGCTGTATCCTCCATGGATATGTCCGTTTTCATGCGCATGTGCTTGGTGATGGTCTGGAATAGATTCATTGATGCCATCCTGATTCGCCCTAGTCGTAGAGTGTTCTCTGCAGCTGTGTTCTGTATTTGTGCCCAGCGTGACTCCTGTAACATATTTATATACAAATCATATCCTGGCAATATTGATAACTGCTATGTTATCCTGGCAATATTATTAAGTGCTATTTGTTTGTTTTACCTCCACTTCTACATTTGAGTGGATTGAGCACTTTAAATAAGTGGGACATCCAATTCTGGAACATGGTCATTACATTTATCCTTATAAGGATACATTGGAGATTATGTACTTGGATACTAAGAAAAACAGCAGGATGCCTGAGATACATAAGTCATATTGGCAGATCATATGTAGATCACTTTATTAAATATTAGATACACTGGATCACCCATACCCACTGAAGAACCACAGCTCTTGCTTTCTCCAGCTCACTCTGCAGCTCTGCGAGCTGGTTATTCTGCTCCAGAATCTGGCTGCTCGTCTCCTCCTGGTAGTGCATCAAACGTGCTTTCTCCTTCTCGATCTTCTCCTGGTTCTTCAGTTCACGCTGCAGGAGGTTTTCCTGCGTGGCCATGAGTGTGTTGAACCGGTCTATCATTTCCTGTACTTCTTGGAACTGGAGACAATGGAAAGTAAAGTTATATAAGTCCGGAGAATGTTAACAACACAGAACAGTACAAAAACATTCTTAAAGGGACTCCATCAGTTAAACTTTGTTTATATTGTAAATGTTGAGCATAAAAAGTGATCCAAACATTTTAATAACAGAATTGTCTATAAATTAAAAAAAAAATAAGATTAAAATATGTTTTAAATGCATCTTTGGTGTCTCCTGTTTATGGCATCATCTCTGGTCTGATATGCAAATTAAATATTTTCCATTGAAACTAGTTCATTTGCATATCATCTACAAGTGATGTCTTAAACAGGACACACCACAGATATTTAAAACAGACTTTTCTAACGTATGCATCAGCTACATTCACAGCATAGGCAATGTTTAGGTGAAGGAGTCCCTTTAATACTACTTATTTCCCATTTCATTCCTATGTATATGAAAGTCCCATCCCAGTGTCCAAATCTTTAGCTTCCTGGACATCAAAGTTGAAGGTTCACTAAAAGTGAACTGACAAGTGAAAATCAGACATTAACAGCTACTCAGCAACTCGGCTATTGATGCCTGATTTTTGCAAAGTCTCATCAGTTCAGTTTTACTCTTTAAGCCATGTGAGTTGTGCAGAAGAAATATGCATGTATCCTCTAACAAGCAATATTATAAAAAATATAATAGTGCGAACAACGACAAACACCGGTGGAAAGCAAAGAAACTAAAACACGGACATGGAAGAAATAGAAAAAAAGGAGAAAGTGCTGGATGAGCAATCAAAAAACGGTCTCGAACTATAACTAGTCACTATCTGTACTTGCTGCCAAACCAAAAACACAGACACAGCGCTGTGTTTAGTGAACAAAGTGAAAAACAGGGGGGGGTGATGGAAGAAATGTCTATAAATCTAATAGAAACCATGCTAGAGTGTAGTTTTGATACCCATAATTTTTGTGGATCTTCATATACTTTAGGACACATGAAAAATACATACTTCTGGGCCTGCATTGGATAGCATGAAGACTTCAGTGTGCATTTTTCATAAGCAGTCCAGAATAACACTGCACTGTGGTCACAGCTTTATTACCTCATCTGTCCTTTGTAGCACCCTCTGCAGGTAGTGTTTGTATACACTATTCTTCTCCTGACGGCGTAGCAAAGCCTCCTTTCGGCACTGCAGCTGTGCATTTTCCATCTGTAGACGAAGGGATTCCCGCTCTTTTTGTGCTGCAAGTTGATGTTCCTCATTTGCCTTGCGCATTGCGCGCTTGCGCTTTGAGTCATTTTCCTATAGAATACAAGGAATAATTGGTTAAAAGAAACAGAAAGTAAAGCAGAAGAAGTGTCGCAGGGAGTAGGTTGGGAATAACAAACATCACGTTGAAATACAGATACAGGCAAATAAACCATATAGCTCTGTGCAACAGTAAGATTGACCTTAAAATGGTTACCTGAGCTGTCAACAACATATAGGATTAGCTGCACAGCTAGCATAAATCACTGAGAGAGAAAAAACAGTGATTGACTTCTGTAATTAATATGGTTAAGAGAAAGGCCAAGATCAGAAAAGAACATGAGGATACCAAATTCCCCTGCTCAGTCACTTACTGACATCAAGAAACTACTGGGTGATATTATTAGAGTAATTGTTGCAAGATGTTTTAAGAAGTTTAAGCTTCAGTCTTTTCTCAATGACTTGAGCAATTGTCTGTGGAGCAGGCTAAGATTAATACCCGATCTGGACTCTGCAATTGAATATTTTCAATCTGAGTTCATGCAGGTCTGTGATAAACATGCCCCCCTGCATAGAGTGAGAGTAAGAGGTGCACATTTTCCCTGGGTCTCAGCTGACCTCCTGGACTTATTCCATTTCAGGGATGCTTTATGGTCAAAATGTAACCAAACTGGCTCTGACCAAGATCACAACGCTTCTCGGCACGTCCGCAATAGATGCAAGACTCAAACCAAACTTCCCAAGACAACTTATTTCTCTGAACGGCTGAATAGAAATCTAGCCAACCCTACCAAATTTTGGAGCGTCATAAAAAACATGTATGACCCTCTGTGCCGCTCAGAACCTACCACAATTAAGACACATAATGAAGTTCTAAAATCTCCAGTGGCAATAGCAAATGAATTCAATAACTACTTTGTAGGATGCGCCACAGCTCTTATAGCAAAACACCACAATGAAGATCATGCCACTTTTTCTATGGCAGACGATTCACTACCGATATCACCCCTGGCCAAACACATTGCTGAATTTGAATTTACCTCTATATCAGATAGTGAAATAGCAGTGCATCTCCTCAATCAAAAAATGAAATTACAGTGTGGGCCGGACCTACTTCCATCAATGCTACTGAGGCTGAGTGCGCCTGTTACTGCGTGACCCATTGCGTGCTTAATCAATGCGTCCCTGTCCTCCGGTTATGTCCCCAAAGCCTGGAAAAAAGCCAGAGTTATCCCCATTCACAAAAATGGGGATGTAAACTTAGTGTCAGACTACAGGCTTATTTTACTGCTACCCATACTTTCTAAAATCCTGGAAAAATGTGCCCATGATCAACTGTGCGAGTATTATCAATGCTCCAAATTTCTAACCTTGCTTCAGGCTTGGTTTCAGCCGCCCACATCACTCCACGATAACTGCCCTCTTAAAGGTCAGCAATGACATTCAGAGTGGTATGGAGAGGGGTGAACTCACAGGTGCAGTTTTCCTAGACTTTGCAAAGGCCTTTGACACGGTTGATCATGAGCTGCTGCTAAACAAGCTAAGTTGTTACGGTGTAAATGAGAGGTCGCTCTGCTGGTTTCTTTCATACTTGTTTGATAGAACTCAATATGTGTCCATGGTACTGCCTCCAGGCGTACTCTCCACCTAGCTTGCTTAGTGCATAACCACTTCTCTGGAACGCTCCCTCCCTACCTGAGCGGCATGCTCACTCTTACTCCCTGCACATCCCACAATCTCAGATCCTGCACCAACCCTTCACTAGCGATTCCCCCCTTCAAAAAGGAAGCAGGTCGAGGTGCGTTCTCTTTCAGAGCTCCTCATATGTGGAATAGCCTTCCCGTTTCTGCCAAATCATCATCTACTCTAAGATCCCTGAAAATAAGTATCTCCCAAATCCTCAAAACAGATTGTACCTGTTATTAGTTTAAAAACTCTTTCGTATACTGTACATGTTGTTCCTTTTTTGTATCAATAATGATTTACCCTGTATGTTCTCCTTCCAACTTGTTTAATATATGTATGTATTTATTTTTGAATCTACTGTTAAATGTGTAACTCCATTCTGGACTGGGTCCCCAGGATATACTTGAAAGCGAGAGAAATCTCAATGTATTCTTCCTGGTAAAACACTTTCTAAATAAATAAATAAATAAAAAATATAAGCACATCCAAGAACATAAAATATATGCCATTGATGGATAGCCTTAGCACTGCAGATGTTTAGGAACAACATAGAATGGCTTGGCAGATAAGAACCATCTAGTTTGTCAAATTTCTGTCTACCACTTATATCCTTCTCAAAACTCTCTAAATTATCCGAGTACAATACTCCAAGTGAGTTCTCACCAGTGCTCTGTACAATGGCATGAACACTTCCCACTTTCTACTGCTAACACATAGCATTCTGGTAGCATTTTCTGCTGCTCTATTATACTGTCTACCCAGAGGCGTCACTAGGGTTGGTGTCACCTGGTGCGGTAACTCAGGGTCTCACTCCCCCTGGATTTCCTCCAATACCATGCCAAACAGATTCCTTAGTAATGCCAGTCAGATGGCCCATTAAATATGCTATGCAGGAGCCTCACAAATTATGCCACATACAGGAGCCCCGTTAAGAATGCCACACACAAGAGCCCCATAAATGATGCCACATACAGAAGCCCCACAAATTATGCCACATAATATGCCAGTATTATTTTGCCATTAATATGCCAGTATTATTTTGCCATTAATATGCCACAGTCAATTTGCCCATTAATATGCCACCCTCATCCCCCCTGCCCCAGTACTCACCTGGCTGCTCCATGTCCCTGGTCGTCTCCTCTGTGCAGTCTTCCCTCCCGCACGAAGGACATATGGGGATGCCACCAGCACGGGTGTCACCCCCACCTCCCTTGTGACACTGTGTCTACCTACCTTTAAGTACTATGAAATAATTGCATGGAAATCCCTTTCCTCAGAAGTTGAGGTTAGGACTGTATCAAATATACTATACTCTGCCCTTGGGGTTTCACGAAAAAGGTGCTCATGATGCTCAATGAGGCTTATGACTGACTGATTATCATGGGATATGTATTTCTTAAACAAATGCAATGCCAAGGTTAGCCATCAAAGGTAAGTAAGAGCTATTTAATACTAACAGCTATTTAATATAACACTCCTTTGCTTTAAATCGAACTTGTAAATATCATACCTTAAGGAACTTATCAAATTTGAACAATGAATCCTTCAGTTTCTCCTCCTTGTGCTCCAGTTCAGCACGACGTTGCTGCAGACTCTCTGTCTTCATCTGGAATTCCTGTGATATATTGTTAAAATAATCTATTTTTTTTAGTTTAATATATTCTTAAAATAATGCAGGTAAAATGATTAAATACATCAGTTTCGATATTTTATAAGATAAGTAGAAAATTGCATTAACATAACAGTTAACATATGTAGAAATAACACAATAATTACATATCGTTGTAGTGAGAGGAGCTCACACCCGTGAGGCAAAATATCTGGACAACCCATGCAGGAAAGAATTTAGTGAATGCAACACGTATAAGGTAGATCTTTGTCTAATGTCATAGCTTTATCACAAGCAAGCATCATGTTGTCCCATAATACCTTTCAATGTATTTATTTAAAAAAAGGAGATGGGGGGGGGGGGGGGTATAAGGAACAATAGCAAGAAAAACAGAAGAGAAAAATAATGAACAGTAAAATAAAGAGAATCATAGGAAGATAAGGAGAGTAGAAGATAAATGACATAGCATAAAAGGTCGATAAAAATGGGGCATTCAGGCCACCAGTAGTGGCCAATATGTTGCACATTCCAGCTCCGGGATTGCAACAGGCCATGGGGGGCAAGGTAACACTATAAAAAAAACAATCTCTGGTGCGAGTAACTGTTAAAACTGTGACGTCATAGCAGATTTGCAGACCACATGGCAACACAGATACACGAATGTTGTTACATAACAATTGACTGTAGCAGAATCCAGCAGGGCCTGTTCCTCATATTGTATAGGCACATGGACACAGTCCTCAGATAGTATATAGTCTCCTTGATTTATTTGTTGTTATTGTTATTAATTTATAGAAACACTAAAGATACCAATAAAGCTGAAAATGAAAGCACAAGTGAAGATTTACCTCTTTTTGACTGTTTAGAGCTTGTTCCACTTCCACCATCTCTCTCCTCTTCTCCAGAAGACGTGTCGCTGGTGTCAGAAAGTCATCCTCCCGATCTGGCATCTTCCTGCATCAGATATTAGACAAGATTTATATACATAAAAAACTGTATATTTTGATGGTGATTCCTTGAAACACGTTTCTCCATGTGATGCTGTTCCCTTCCTTGTCTACAATCAGCCTCGTCTGACAAGTTACTGCAGTTTATTGCACAAAGTACTATTTTAAGGTCTACTCTACAAAGAGGGAATTGAGATCAGAATTTCAAACTTTAAACCCAATGTATCCGAGTTGAAAAAATTATCCAGTGCAGCTGAATGGGATAATTTTTCCAACTCAGATACTTTGGCCTTAAGTTTGAAATTCCCATCTCAATTGCCTGCAATTCTCTCTTTATTGAGTAGACCCTTTAATGTGTTTTAGGTTAAAGGAAGCAAATGTGCTCCCCCTACTGGGTAAAATAAGGCAATTCACTGTCATTGAGTTAGCCATGTATTTTGCAGTCATTTGTTACCATTCATCTAAAACCCCTTTTGATTACAGTCTCCCAAAAGGCCTTGTGATATCACAGTGCTTTTTTTAATTTTTTTGCATGGTCCGTGATATACATCTCAATATCAGAGCTCTGCCACAGCACTTACATGCCATTCCTCGCCCATGACAGGTTCAGTTAGGGGAGGGCCTTCCATTTATAGCCCATGAAGGTAAAAACTATTTAGTGTTCCACAGCACATTTATTATCATAGGAGATAGATACAAATAGGGCAAGACAGATACGTTGACAGATAAGGTAAAGATATTGATGGACAGGCAAGACACCGTTTTATTGCCCCTTCTCTATCTCAGATACAGAAATGCAGACGGGAAAGAAAGGCTCTGAAGATGGAGACAGTGAGGGATTCTCCTTTCCTACAACTGAATGCCCATGCGATCTGCATTTTAAGCCAAAATACTGACCAGACCTGACCTTGGGGCTTTTTCTATCCTTACCTCTTGATCCTAGACAGAACCTCATCTAAGGAAGATGGCTGTATAGCCTACACAATGGTGCATCTAGAAGTGAAAAGTGGTGCCCCAGTCCATTGAGTCAGGTTAGAGAGCAGAACGATGGGAAGTTGCTGCCCTGACCCCATTGCGTTCAGTAGATGGACATGATGATGATGGAGGACAACACGACAATGTTCAAGTGCATGTTGCAGTGCGGATTCTTGCAAATGCAATAAACATACTTTTAATAAAGTCAATTTGCCTATACCAGAGTGACACTCCTGTATTATACACACATATATATATATATATATATATATATATATATATACAACCATTCCAAAAACATATGCCCCCCGTGGGAAGGCAAATAAAACCACGCACTCACAGGGTTAAATGGATGAAAAAAAGTCGATGTATTAAGAAAGGAGCATAAATTGCATCAAAAAATATGCTCCTTTCTTAATACATCAACTTTTTTTCATCCATTTAACCCTGTGAGTGCGTGGTTTTATTTGCCTTCCCACGGGGGGCATATGTTTTTGGACTGGTATATTATAGCAACACAGCACCCAGGTATTTTTGTCTTATTATTTTGTGTTTGGACTGAGTGCTCCACTTTTGGACATATATATATATATATATATATACCGTATATATACACACACACACACACACACACACACACACACAAATACAACTAAAATCTACAGCATTATTGTTTAATTAATGTTTACAGTTTTGGATAATCGAGTGTCTGATTCCTGAAATAGATATTGGATCATTTTAAAACATGATTCCTTTTCTGAAGCCAGTAGCCAATTTTACAGGATTCTGCTATAAACTGTTGCCAATTATATTAAGGAAGCACATAGTAAAATAAAAAAATATTGCAATCAGCAAAGATTTAACTGACCCATGCATGAGTAAATGGCTACTAGTGAAACAAGGATCAGGCAGTGTATTTAATATAACTACCGTATAATTGATATCGTTTGGAGGATAGAAAAATGCCCTGGTGGAATTTCATTGGAAAAATATTTGAAGGAACTGAAAATCTGTAAGCATAAAAATATTTGCAGATAAGCAGATATCATGTAAACAATTTTATCTTCAGAGAATAAGAAGCTGTTAGGTATGAAGGCAGTGATGGATTAAAACTAACATCAGCATCAGACACTTTTAGTCCAAATAGAACTGCCACTTCAGAATAAAAAATAAATACACAGCATAGCATAGGTTTTCATTAAATCTTTGCAAGATTAATTAATCAGTAAATCCATCTGTGTTTTGGGGACTTAGCTGCATGTATTTCCTGAAAGACTTATAGAACGAATTATGTAAAAGTGCATACAGACTCTATCTAAAGGTCTCTGTAACCCAAACATTGCTTTATACTGTGAGTAAAAAAAAAGATCTATACAACGTGTAAGGACAAAAACATGGGTTTTACATGTATCTATCATATCACCTCTAACTTAATATGCCAAATAACTGCTTCCGTTAGGAAAATGTGTAATTTGTATAGCAGACGTGTGTATTTCTCCTCTTTCTTCATGCATTTGCCTGCAATTCTGCAAAAACAATGAATAGATCCATTTTGATCATTCTTTTGTCATTATTTACATTCACAGTAGAGAAACAATATTTGGTGGGCAGAGTCCATTTCTCTCCTAAGTACTACTGCCAAGAAGGCGTGCAAAACTTAAGAATACACTGAATACACATATTTTATGTAACACTATGCCATTTTAAAAAAAGCTTACAGTTCAGTGTGATAGAACAGTAACATGTGATGCAGCAAGTAAGAGGTTAATACAGATAATAAGCATCTTAATGATAGAAGTAACATTTGACATATAAAATGGGTGCTTTGTTGCTCTCACACAAGCATCTTGTCTTCAAACGCTGCCCGGAAATATTCGCTTAAATCAAACTCCATGATGAACGGGAGCCGGACACCAGCCTAGTCCCTAACAGTGCTCGTGTAACCAAGGATACCGAAGCCCCTCCCACCGGCCTGGGAGGATTATCGCGTGAGTTACTGTGATCGCGTTATGTGATGGACAACTGGTATAAACACAGATAGAGAGGTGAAGTCAGTAATAAGTCTTCCATTGCCGTGCTGTGGGGCAGAGGCGTTGCAAGGAAGGCAGAAGGGAGCATGCTTCCCCATTCCAACATAATATCCTGCATCACCAATCCAATTAAAACGGATCAGAGACATCCTAATAGATTGCCCTTTGCTCCAAGCGCAGAGCGTTAGATCGTCTTGATTCACGTGATCTGTAGTGCTGAGATGTTTAGGAAGCTGGGTTGAATCCTGGGCGCTATCTGCATTTTGGGGTAAATTCTGGGTGGTGGGGCAAGTCATGTGGGTGCTGGGTAAAATCCTGGGTGCTTTGGTAAGTCATGGGTGCCATCTGCGTGCTGAGACAAATCCTGGTTGATGGGTCATGTCATGGGTCCCAACTGTTGCTGAGGCAAGTCTTTGGTCTCATCTGAATGTGGGGCAATTCATCTGGGTGCTGGGGCAAGTCCTGTTAGTGCAATCTACATGCCTGGGTTAGTAGTAGCTGCTTGGTAAAATCCTGGGTGCCATCTGTGTGCTGGGGCAAGTCCTGTGGGTGCCATCTGCCAGCTGGGGCAAGTCATGTGGGTGCCATTGGTGTGCTGGGACAAATTCTGTGACTGCCATCTGCATGACATGGGTCCCATCTGAGTTCTGGGGCAAGTCCTGGGTACAAGGACAAGATCTACATGATGGGACATATCCTGGGTGCTGGGGTTAGTCTTGTGTGTGCCAACTTCATGCTGAGTCAAGTCCTGGGTGCCATTTGTATTCTGGGGAAAAATCCTGGGTGCTAAATCAAGTCCTGTTGGTGACATTTGTGTGCTGGGCAAGTCCTGTGGGTGCCATCTGTGTGCTGGGACAAATTCTGTGAGTTCCATCTGCATTGTGGGGCATGACATGGGTCCCATCTGAGTTCGGTGGCAAGTCCTGGGTACAAGAGCAAGATCAACGTGATGGGGCATATCCTGGGTGCTTGGGTTAGTCTTGTGTGTGCCAACTTCATGCTGAGTCAAGTCCTGGATGCCATTTGCATTCTGGGGCAAAACCCTTGGTGCTGGATCAAGTCCTGTGAGTGATATTTGCTTGCTGGGGCAAGTCGAGTGATTTTTTTTTCCCGTGCTGGGACTAAGTCCTGGGTGCCACATGTACTAGTGCTTAAAATATTGCATACTGTTCACATTGCTCACACAATGAAAAATACACATTTATTATCAACACAAGATACACCTTACCTGTACAGTAAGTGCAAACCAAAATGAAATTTACTTTGTATCCTCATCTGCGAAATACCTCTGTGTTACGATCCATGCCTTAAAAGTCTAATAATGGTGCATCTAGACACCTTACAAACATCAGGATATATTTTGTGCTGTTGTGCACAGTCCTGCTAATATAGTGGAGGATAAAATTGACCGAGGAAATATATCCGTGATCAATAAAAGGCAAATCATGGCTAATTGCATCTGTTGTGCAATAATGCTCATTCAGTTGCTAGCTTTGTGTTACAACAGAAGCAGTCCGCAACAGCTAAAGTAACAAGACTTGGCAATGAGTGCTTACATGCATGTCTCATGATACCCACCGAACGGTGAAGCCATAGACCTGAGACCTGTCCTGTTTACAGGATGTTGGGCCACATAAATTCCCTTTAACCTGGTATCCCACAGCACTGATTCAGCACCCACAGGACTTGCCCCAGCAGGCAGATTGCACCAACAGGACTTGCCCCAGCACTCAGATGGCAGAACTTGCAAATGGCAGTGGTATGGACAGGGAAGAGGAAAGCAGTGCAGATTTGGAACCCAAAAAATAGCGCCCTATTGCCGGGCGATGTAATAGTAGTGCCAGCTCTGGTACCAATACATGGTCTCAGCAGTTGTCGGCCAAGTCAGGTTACAAATTGCAACCTTGGTAATTATGCCACCTACTCCAGGCCTGTAATCAGTAAAATGTAGACTGGTATGCAGTTTGTTTTCTACCAAATGCAACTCTGGAGTATGTCTTTTTCATGTGTTTCCCTGACTAAAATGGTGATGTTGTCACTCTAATGCCCAACTGATGGCGCTGAGCATCAACTTGTGCAGCAAAATATTGACCCCTTCTGAAAGCCTGTCCCCAATATTCTCATGGTTTATAACAGGGGTGTCCAATATGCGGCCCGCTGGACATGCAGGGCATGTAAAGATTTAAGCGGCATCGGGCACTAAACTTCGACCAGAGCACTGCAGATAGATTGGAAACTTCGACCAGAGCACTGCAGATAGATTGGTGAGCATAATCTCTCCTATGTCTTGCGCATGAGGTCATGTGCAAGGGTAAGGAGGAGGGAAAAAGCACACCAGGACTGCGTTGAGAGTTATTTGGGAGAGCAACCTCATCTAAAGACTTCAGCACCACAAAAAGGAAATCTGTGTGACTCTTTGTGTGTGTATTTGTATATGTGCAACTGTATTTGGGGTTTTGTGTGTGTGAATGTGTGGCTGTGCAAGTGTGAATATGTGTATGTAATGTGAGTTTTATTACTGCGGAGTTTGTGGTGTGTGATACACTCACACTACACTGATTTTTATATGTATATATATATATGTGTGTGTGTGTGTGTGTATAATTTTCTCCCAATGAAAAATGTATTTCTTGTGAAGTTGCCCTTTGCAGAAATAACTTGAACACCCCTGGTTTATGAGAGAGACCTAATTTTGCCACATCAGCCATTTCTTACTGGCTTCATACAACAATTGCATGCTGCTTTGCAGTATGTAGCAGTCATATGTGTCCAGATGGAAATCAATTAACTAATCAACAAATTACAGGTGGCCAGTAATAAATGGCTGAGTTGGCAACTCTCATGTGAGTAGGCAGCAAACCTAAACAGACCTCATGTGTTTCTTAGGGGTACATGAAGGTTTGGTCCTTCTCTCTGATTAAAATTTTCTCTTTAGTTTAGTCCCTTTTTTGTCATTTCTACTCTAACAATAGTTTCCAAGATAAACCACTAAAATGCGTTATATAGTTTTCCAGTGAAACAGATTAAGGTTTCTAGGAAAAAGTCCGGCAATAGTCTACAGCACAAATATTGGTAAATAAACTGAATACAGTGGAATTGTTGCATTGAATTGGACACCAAGGTTGCAAATACCTTCATAGTTTATTCACTCTATTTTGAACCATACACCCTTCCATCAATGTATTGCTGCGGTACAGAATCCTACTTTGTTTCCGTGGTAACTACTTGTTAGGATGCTGAGAGACAAGGACGCATACATGCTGCAGTTCTCTGTTACAAAAGAGACGTGGGATAAGCGGAGGCAGAGAACTGAGAAGTACTGTATTCAGAGCATACATTTTTTATTTTAACGTTCACGTAATCGGTCCTTGACACAAGCAACAGTGCAGACGCCTACATGTTCTCACTTTCTCACATAAATAAGGCAATGCACTAACTCATGATTTTTGTTGTTATGAAACATATTTTGAATTAAATTAAAAATATGCCTACATAGGTTAACTACTTCGTGACACAGGACATACATGTATGTAATGTGTTTTTAAGACGGTCCAAGGCGATCTTCATGAGGAGGCATCTGGCAAGACTGAAAATGGCCTGGCGCACACAAAATCGCTCCTAGGAGCGTTTGCATAAAAGCAGAACGGAGCAGCGCCATACCAAAAATAGTGCTGTCCTGTTGTGGTCAAGAGCTTTGGAAACTTCCCTTTGAACGACAGGGTTCAGATCTACTGTTAGGGATAGACTGTTGGTACTTAGCTATTCACAGTATCAAGACTTTGCAACAAAATATTATATATATACTGGAAATAGAATTATCATGAGTACCGAGATCACATAGTCAATTCATATCCCTGCTACATAAACCCAAACCTGAGATATGAGATATCACCAACAAAGTTGTATCCAGGCATTGGACCACTTTGATGCAGTTCATATTGTTCTTGTTGACTAACTTGCTGTTCTGCATATATTTTGTCAGGTGCTGTTTCTGAATCCTACGCATAGTGATGGTTAAGCTCTATCATTATGTGCGGGGAGCCAGAGGCAGCTCTGATTGAGCTCTGAGTGTGTTTAACACACAGAACCAATGCTGCCTGTGCTTCCAGTGGTGTATCTTGATTTTGTGCTGCCCTAGGCAGACAAAATCCGGGCACCCCCCTACCCAAGCTGCACACCCACGTTACACACCTAAGACATGCCCCATCATTCAGACTCACATCAAGCTTACACTCCCATCACACTCAGTCACACACTCCTACTCCCATCACACTCAGTCACACACTCCTACTCCCATCACGCACACTCTGACTCCCATCACACTCAGTCTGACTCCCATCACACTCAGTCACGCACACTGTCTCCCATCACACACACTCTGACTCCCATCACACACAGTCACACACACTGTCTCCCATCACACACACTCTGACTCCCATCACACTCAGTCACACACAGTCTCCCATCACGCTCAGTCACACACACTGTTTCCCATCACACACACTCTGACTCCCATCACACTCAGTCACACACACTGTCTCCCATCACACACACTCTGACTCCCATCACACTCATTCACACACACTGTCTCCAATCACACACACTCTGACTCCCATCACACTCAGTCACACACTCCTACTCCCATCACGCACACTCTGACTCCCATCACACTCAGTCACACACACTGTCTCCCATCACACTCAGTCTGACTCCCATCACACTCAGTCACACACACTGTCTCCCATCACACACAGTCACACACACTGTCTCCCATCACACACACACTCTGACTCCCATCACACTCAGTCACACACACACACACATCCCATCAGCACTTACCTTTCCCTGGCAGGCAGGCAGCATGGTCCCTCCATGCTGCCTGTTCGGCTTCCCGGCGATTGTGCCGACAGGTCACGTGACCGGGCGCGCGTATGACGTCAGCGCGCCCGTCACGTGACCTGTCGGCACTTCCGTGTCGGCACACTGCACAGGGAGCCGAACAGGCAGCACGGAGGTTTCTCTGTGCTGCCTGTTCGGCTCCCCGTGCAGCCTGGCAGGCAGAGCGTTGGTGAGGGGGTATCTTGCGATCCCCTCTCACCTCCGTCTCTGCCTGCAAGCGCGGTGGGGTTTTATTTTTTTTAAAGGGCCAGATTTTTTTTTTTCCAGTGCTGGGGGGCGCTGCCGCCCCCCAAAATTTGCCGCCATAGGCATCCGCCTAGGATGCCTCGCGGTAAATACAGCACTGTGTGCTTCCCCATCAGTGCTCTGCACTGCATAAGGTAACACTATCGGGGGAGGGGGGAGAGAACACGGGGGCGAGTAGAGGGACAAAGAGAAGTCATAGGAGGCAGAGGGACAAAGAGACAGTCATAGGACGTAGAGGAGATAGACATGGGAAAGAGAACAGAGAGACAGACATGGGAAGGCAGAGGAAAGAGAAAGACATGGGAAGGCAGAGAAGAGACAGACATGGGAAGGGAGAGGCTACAAAGACAGACATGGGAAGGGAGAGGCTACAAAGACGGACATAGGAAGGTAGAGGAGAGCAACAGACATGCTAAGGGATAGGAGAGAGACAGGCTGACATGGGAAGGGAGAGGACAGCGACAAAGGCATATAGGGAAGAGAAAGGACAGACTGACAAGCAGTGCCTTTCCCGAGATCAGACTCTGGATCCGCCCCTGGAGGGACATATGTGGAGATTATAAAATGCTTACAACTGTTGCCAGTACAAATGAGTTGCACTCATTACCCTAGCTGTAAAACGGTTTCTAGTGACATTATCTCCATCATGAGAGGAAAAGTAATTCTTAAATAACATCACAGAACTCTAAAGTAACACATATAAAAATGTCATTGAATTGAAGAAAAAGAAGAGATTCTCCTCAAATAGTGTACAATAATAAGTTAACATGCACTAGATATGAATTTGTGCTCTGCATATTGACTATGCATAGTACAGTCAACATGTAGTGGTTTAGTTACAGTGGCAAGAAAAAAAAAGTGTTTCTCTCGGAATTACCTGGTTTTCTGAAGTAATTTATCATAAAATGTGGTCTGATCTTCAAGCTTAGATGAAGACAATGTGCTAAAGCTAATAACACTCAAACAATTATAATCGTTAATGTCTTTATGTAATACAGCCATTAAACATTTTCACAGTCCACCCTTGGATTAAATAACCAGTAGATCCTCCTTTGAGAGCAATAACCTCAAACAGGCATTTCAGACCTACACAACGTTAAGGAGGAAGTTTTGGACCATTATTTGTCTTAACCAGTCAATTATTGGTTAAGTTCTGGGTTTTGACTCAGGTACCACAAAAGGCAGATTTTTTGTTTAAGCCATTGTGTACAATGTTTAGGGTCATTGTCCTACTGCATCACCTAGTTACTAATTAGCGTCAGTTCCCGGACAGCTTCCCTGACATTATCCTGTAGGATATCTTGATAAACATCGGAATTCATTGTACCCTAGATGATGGCAAGTTGTCCAAACCCAGAGGCAGCAAAGCAGCCCCAAACCATGATGCTCCCTTCACATTTGGGATGATGGTTTCATATTGTTATGTGATGTCCTTTGTACAGGGAGTGCAGAATTATTAGGCAAATGAGTATTTTGACCACATCATCCTCTTTATGCATGTTGTCTTACGCCAAGCTGGATAGGCTCGAAAGCCTACTACCAATTAAGCATATTAGGTGATGTGCATCTCTGTAATGAGAAGGGGTGTGGTCTAATGACATCAACACCCTATATCAGGTGTGCATAATTATTAGGCAACTTCCTTTCCTTTGGCAAAATGGGTCAAAAGAAGGACTTGACAGGCTCAGAAAAGTCAAAAATAGTGAGATATCTTGCAGAGGGATGCAGCACTCTTAAAATTGCAAAGCTTCTGAAGCGTGATCATCGAACAATCAAGCGTTTCATTCAAAATAGTCAACAGGGTCGCAAGAAGCGTGTGGAAAAACCAAGGCACAAAATAACTGCCCATGAACTGAGAAAAGTCAAGCGTGCAGCTGCCACGATGCCACTTGCCACCAGTTTGGCCATATTTATGAGCTGCAACATCACTGGAGTGCCCAAAAGCACAAGGTGTGCAATACTCAGAGACATGGCCAAGGTAAGAAAGGCTGAAAGACGACCACCACTGAACAAGACACACAAGCTGAAACGTCAAGACTGGGCCAAGAAATATCTCAAGACTGATTTTTCTAAGGTTTTATGGACTGATGAAATGAGAGTGAGTCTTGATGGGCCAGATGGATGGGCCCGTGGCTGGATTGGTAAAGGGCAGAGAGCTCCAGTCCAACTCAGATGCCAGCAAGGTAGAGGTGGAGTACTGGTTTGGGCTGGTATCATCAAAGATGAGCTTGTGGGGCCTTTTCGGGTTGAGGATGGAGTCAAGCTCAACTCCCAGTCCTACTGCCAGTTCCTGGAAGACACCTTCTTCAAGCAGTGGTACAGGAAGAAGTCTGCATCCTTCAAGAAAAACATGATTTTCATGCAGGACAATGCTCCTTCACACGCGTCCAAGTACTCCACAGCGTGGCTGGCAAGAAAGGGTATAAAAGAAGAAAATCTAATGACATGGCCTCCTTGTTCACCTGATCTGAACCCCATTGAGAACCTGTGGTCCATCATCAAATGTGAGATTTACAAGGAGGGAAAACAGTACACCTCTCTGAACAGTGTCTGGGAGGCTGTGGTTGCTGCTGCACGCAATGTTGATGATAACAAGATCAAAACACTGACAGAATCCATGGATGGCAGGCTTTTGAGTGTCCTTGCAAAGAAAGGTGGCTATATTGGTCACTGTTTTGTTTTTGTTTTGTTTTTGAATGTCAGAAATGTATATTTGTGAATGTTAAGATGTTATATTGGTTTCACTGGTAAAAATAAATAATTGAAATGGGTATATATTTGTTTTTTGTTAAGTTGCCTAATAATTATGCACAGTAATAGTCACCTGCACACACAGATATCCCCCTAAAATAGCTAAAACTAAAAACAAACTAAAAACTGCTTCCAAAAATATTCAGCTTTGATATTAATGAGTTTTTTGGGTTCATTGAGAACATGGTTGTTGTTCAATAATAAAATTAATCCTCAAAAATACAACTTGCCTAATAATTCTGCAGTCTGTATGCCATACATAGTGCTGCCTGTTCTTCCTGAACAATTTAACCTCACTTTCACCACATGTTCTACACAAAATTTTCCAAGACTATCCAGATGAATGTTGGAGATGTGGTTTGCCGTCAGCCACAATGCTCCACATATAGTGGGAATGCCCCCCTCTTTTTTCATTCTGGAAAAGAATCCATACCTACATAAGTAATTTTACGGACACTCCACCACAGTTCCTCCCGGGAACATATTTGATTCACATAACACCTCAAGCAGTATCTAGCTACAAAAAATCCCTAGTACGCCATCTGATTAACGCAGCAAGACTTCTGATTCCAAGGTATTGGAAAACACCCACAGTACCGACAATGAGAGTATGGATACTACAGGTGGAACATATCCGAAAGATGGAAGAATTAGAAATGATTTCCGAAAAACAGCAGACCCAACACAGACACCTGTGGTATTACTGGCTGATATTCCTGGAAGACCCAAACAACAGCGAGCAATTGGGTTGAGTTTGAAGAGGATCTGGTAGAGGAGAACGGCGGGAGGGGAAGTCGCACAAACCCAGCAACCCCCCCTCCCCCATTCGAAGACCCCCGACACACTCTTCTTTCCCTCAACTCCCCTCTACCCCCCCTTTCTCCCCCCCCCCCCTCTTCCCCCCTTCTGTATTTTCCCTTTATTTTTACATGATAAAAACAATAACATTTCCAATTTACAAAAAAAAATGTAACTTCACTTTCACCCATCCACAAAACATCCCTGTATTGTTGTGGTGTAATTTGGTAAGCGCAATTTTTTTTTTTTTTTTTTCAGAGTAGCAACTTCCTCCATAATTTCCTGCCATGGTCTTCGTCCCTGTTCAATGTTTTGCATATGGTGGATTAATGAAGAGATGTGAACCTGTTCCAATGATTCCTTCAAGCATTTAGTTGTTGCTCTGGGATTCCTGCGATGCTGCGTTGTACCTTTTGAGTCATCTAGGTTGGGCGCTCACTTCTAGAGAGGGTAGGCGCAGTACTAAATCATCTTCATTTCTAAACAATTTGTCTAATTGTGGACTAATGAATATGTAAACTCAATACTTTCCAACCCTTTCCATCTTTATGCAAATCAACAATTCTTGATCGTAGGTCTTCTGAGATTATTTATTTGTGAGGCATGGTTCACATCAGCAAATGCTTCATGTGAATAGCAGAGTCAAAATGTTGTTTTTTTTTATACGTTAAAGTAGCTCTAATACTCATCCTTTGGCTTGCAAGCTCCTGACTCCAATTAGCTTTTGTTGAAGTCAGTAGCCTTGCAGTTCACATACATTTTTCAACCCACACTGTGAATGTTTGAATGATGTATTCAATATAGACAAAAACAATATACCGTATATACTCGAGTATAAGCCGAGTTTTTCAGCACAATTTTTGTGCTGAAAAATGCCCCCCTCGGCTTATACTCGAGTCGGTGGAAAAAAAAAAAATCTAAAACTTACCTCGTTCCTGCTCTGTCCCCCGGTGCTCTGAAGCTGCGTGGCTGTGAGGGAAGCGTTGTGAGCTTCCCTCCAGCCGCGCGGTCAATAAAGTGTGTTTTTTTTAAACAAACTTTATTGACCGCGCGGCTGGAGGGAAGCTCACAACGCTTCCCTCACAGCCACGCAGCTTCAGAGCACCGGGGGACAGAGCAGGAACGAGGTAAGTGCTGGGGTCTGGGGGAGGAGGGTGGCATAACGAGCATACTAAGGGGCAATATCCTGGCATATTGGGGGCAATATCCTGGCATATTGGGGCAATATCCTGGCATATTTGGGGAAATATCCTGGCATATTGGGGCAATATCCTGGCATATTGGGGGAAATATCCTGGCATATTGGGGGCAATATCTTGGCATATTGGGGGAAATATCCTGGCATATTGGGACAATATCCTGGCATATTGTGGGAAATATCCTGGCATATTGGGGGCAATATCCTGGCATATTGGGGGAAATATCCTGGCATATTGGGGGCAATATCCTGGCATATTGGGGGAAATATCCTGGCATATTGGGGGAAATATCCTGGCATATTGGGGGCAATATCCTGGCATATTGAGGGCAATATTCTGGCATATTGGGGCAATATCCTGGCATATTGGGGGCAATATCCTGGCATATTGGGGCAATATCCTGGCATATTGGGGGCAATATTTACCAGTAGCTGCCTCATTTTCCACCCTAGGCTTATACTCGAGTCAATATTTTTTTCCAGTTCTTTGTGGTAAAATTAGGTGCCTCGACTTATATTCGGGTCGGCTTATACTCGAGTATATACGATAATCATTTTTGTGTCAGTAGGGGAAGATGCAACCCCCCCCCCCCCCTTTATATTCCGCAGCTGAGACTTGTGCTGATATAGCGGTAAGGGAATAATGGCAGTTAGCATAAAGCACCTATTTCCCCATCAAATGTAAGCTGGGGGATTGAAATAGCCATCTCCAGTCCCCAACACTCCATCCCCCCTAAAAATAATGTGAAAGAGTCAGCCAATCAGACTCTACCAGTCCTCCAGATTTTAATCGGGCTCCAAGCCTAAAGGGAAGCTATTTGTGTACAGCACAGAACAGTGGCTCCACTAAACCTCCATTGAAAGCATGAAGGCAGCGGCCTCCCGATGAAGGTGTGGACCACACCGGGTGACGGAGGGTGCTCTAGACTTTGTGAGGCCTTGGGCGAAAGTCAAACATGAGGCCCTCACGGACAGCATTATTAAATAAAATATATGCAAGTGATAATAAAAATAACCTGTATAAATAGCTTATTTGAAGATCAGACTTAAATACCAGCTTCTAGGAATTTACAGCTCCTAGAATTTTAATTGTCTCATAATTATTCTACAAATATCTATAAACATTTGGTATAGATAAAAAGTGTATGGCTGACTAACTCACATTCTTATTGCTGTGTCCTAAATGTGAACACTAATACATATCACAGAGTCATTCATAGACACTCAGCAAGCACTGACTCACAGACACACTCAGCCAGCACACAATCACACACTAACAGAAACACTCAGTCAGAAGGAAAGATGCTCAGTGTTGAAAGTGGTCTCACAGACCACATTGTGCTGGAGGCATGGCACTTTGTTCTTCCTCACAGCACCGGATGCCCTGTTATGTAACCATTCAATATGCCAGAATTTTGCCACTCAATATGCCAGGATTTAGCCATTCAATATGCCAGAATTTTTCCACTCAATATGCCAGGATTTAGCCCATCAATATGCCAGGATTTAGCCCATCAATATGCCAGGATTAAGCCATTTAATATGCCAGGATTTAGCCCCTCAATATGCCAGGATTTAGCCCCTCAGTATGCCAGGATTTATCCAGTTATTATGCCAGGATTTAGCCATTTAATATGCCAGGATTTAGTCATTTAATATGCCAGGATTTAGCCCCTCAATTTGCCAGGACTTAGCCATTCAATATGCCAGGATTTTGCCCCTCAATATGCCAGGATTTTTACACTCTATGTGAGGATTTTGTCCCTCAATATGCCAGGATTTTTCCCCTCTATGCCAGGATTTTGCCCTTCAATATGCCAGGATTTTTCCCCTCAATGCCAGGATTTTGCCCCTCAATATGTCAGGATTTTGCCTCTCAATATGCCAGGATTTTGCCACTCTATGCCAGGATTTTGCTCCCCTCCTCCCCCCTTCGCTAGTACTTACCTTCTTGTTGCTGTATCTACGGTCGTTTCCTCCGTGCATCTTCCCTTCTGCACGGAGGAAGGAAACTCCAGTTGCATTTTATTTTTACTTTATAGGTTTCCTTCCTCCGTGCAGGAGGGAAGATGCATAAAGGAAACAACCAAGGTTAGTGTAACAGGGAGCTTAACAGCAGTGTTAAGCTCCCTGTTACATCAAAGGCTATAAGGTGAGTTAGGCAGCCACGAGGCCCCCGTGAGTGCGAGGCCTTAGGCGGCTGCCTAACGCCCCTAATTAGAGAGCCGCCTCTGCCGGGTGACACTCCCACTGGTGCCCCAAATGCTACCAGCATCCTCCAGCAGCGCATCACGCTGCTGAACTTTTTTTTTCTTCTGGCAGGAAAAAAAAGTTAAAAAAAAAAATCATTCACACCCGATATGACCTTACGTCATATCCCGTGATTGTATTTCCCACCTCCGTGCAGGAGGGAAGACTGCAAGGGGGAGACGACCGGGGACACAGAGCAGCCAGGAGGTGAGTACTGGGGAAGGCAGGAGGGTGGTAAATAACGAGCACAATAACGCTGGCATATTAAATGACAAAATACTAGCATATTAAATGACAAAATACTGTGTTATATATTTAATGGCAAAATACTGGCATAATAATTGACAAAATACTGACATATTAAATAACAAAATACTGGCATATTAAATAACAAAATAGTGGCATATATTTAATGGCAAAATATTGGCATATTAAATGACAAAACACTGGCATATATTTAATGGCAAAATACTGCATATTAAATGACAAAATACTGTCATATATTAAATGACAAAATACTGGCATATATTAATTTGCAAAATACTGGTATATATTAAATGGCATGCCAAATCGTGTAGGTGCAATATGAGTGCAAGCCAAGTGCTGTGGTTGCAATATAAGTGCATGGCAAGCAGGGCTGGACTGGGAACAAAAACCAGCCTTCGTAAAAGGGAAAACCAGGCATTTTAAAAGCACATCTGAAGAATATGTACACAAAGTTATATGAATTGCCCTGTGCAGAGGTGTATATCAGGGCAGTGTGTAAAACATAACCTTATGTACATACTGGCTGGATATATTGACCTACCCCAGCACTCAGATTGCCCTCACAGGACTTGACCCAAAACCCATATTACTCTCACAAGACGTGGCCCAGCACCAATATTGCACTTAGAAGATTTGACCCAGAATCCATATTGCACTTACAAGATTTGACCCAGCATCCATATTGTACTTACAAGATTTGACCCAGCCCCCAGGACTTACCCCAGCACTGAGATTGCACCACAGGAGTGGATCCATAGTCTTTTTTCCGGGAGGGGAACTGCCCATGTTGGTCTGTATTGTTCTCATATCTGTAGTCTCTCTCTCTCCCTTTCATTTCTGTAGTGTATGTCTCTCTTTCTGATTTCTGTAGTGTGTCTGTCTCGCTCTCTCATTTCTGTAGTGTCTGTCTCTCTCATTTCTGTAGTGTGTGTTTCTCTCTCTCATTCCTGTAGCATTTCTCCCTCATTTCTGTACCGTCTCTCTGTCTCATTTCTGAATTGTCTCTTCATTTTTCTCTCTCTCTCCTCCCACCCCCTGTAGTGTCTCTCTCTCTTCCCCCCAGCCCTCTGTCCCTCCTCTGTGTCTCTTTCTATTTCCCCTCAGCCCTCCCTCCCCTGTGTCTCTTTCAAACCAGCCCTCCCGCCTCCGTGTCTCTTTCCCCCAGCCCTCCCTCCCTCCTCCGTTTCTCTTTCCCCCCAACCCTCCCTCCCTCCTCCATGTATCTTTCCCCCAGCCCTCCTTTCCTCCTCCGTGTCTCTTTTACTGCCTGCCCTCCCCTTCCTGCACGCCGGAATGCTGCCGATGCAGCAACATCAGCGGTAGCAGGGACAAATTAATTAAACCAGTGTGGCCGCCACCTAATGCTTTAAAGTGGCCACAGCGGCCCAAATGAAGGCAGCCCACCGGGATTTTTCCCGGTGTCCCGGTGGGCCATTCCGGCCCTGATGGCAAGTACTGTGGGTACTGTATGGTGCTGTGTTAAGTCATTTAGGTGCAATGTGGGTGCAGAGGAAGGGAATAAAAACAAGGAATGTAATTTAATAACATTTTTATTACAGATGAAAATAGTTGAATATAATATTAAAAAGTTCAAATAAGTATAAATGCAACTAGTTAGAGAGAGAGAGAGAGATGTCTGTTTATAGATATTTATCGTTTTAGAATTGTACAATTGTCACCTCGTGGGGCTCTCATGTTGCTTAATTAATGGCGGTCCCATGTGTGGCATAATTAAAGGGCTCTTTTGTGTGGCATAAATATGGGGCGCTTGTGTGTGGCATAACTATGGGGTGCTCGTGTGTGGCATAATTAAGGGGCTCCTGTGTGTGTGGCATAATTAATTGGGCTCCGAGGTGAGTCATAATTAATGGGGCTCTTGTGTGGCATCATTTATGGGGCTCTTGTATTTGGCATAGTTATGGAGCTCCTATGTGTGGCATAGTTAATAGGCTCCTGTGTGTGGCATAATTAGTGGGGCTCCTGTATGTGGAATATTTTGTGGCTCTCCTGTATGGCATATTTAATGGGCCATCTGACTGGCATTACTAAGAGTCACTGTCATGTTTGTGGAACAAAGTGAGATGATGCAGACTCGATGACAAGATCCATTAAGCTGCTGGACTTATCCATGTGACAGTCCATAAAACTATACACATGGTCAGCAACAATTTTATCTGATATGCAGATGATGATCTTCAGTATTCAATAGCTAATATGTAGCAAGAAAACATGCAATTACACCACAACCAGTATGTACCTGTGATAAAAGTTAAAAGTGATCACTGAATTCATGGGGTGCATGTGAAGATCTGAAACTAGCACTGATGTGTCACGTTTTGTTATAGCAGGCACCATTTTTTCCAGTCAATCTTCTCGTTTTGATCACTTTATTTTCTATACTTAACTGACTGGAGTGGCACCTGGTACGGTCTCTTGCTGCTGTAGCCCATCCACTTTGAGATTCAGAGATGCCAACCTGTTGTTGTATAGAGAGGTTACTTCTATGGCCTGTTAGCTTGAGCAAGTCTAACTATTCTGTTATTAACAAGAATTTTGTGTTCACACAACTGCATGTGTTTTGTTTATTGCAGTATTCTGAGTAAGCTCTAGTGACGATAGTAATAATCCAAGGTATTCAGCTGTAACAACCACCTCTGACATCAACAATCCTATCACAATCCACTAATCTACATTATAATGTTTGGTCAAACAGCAAGCTAACCTTTTCGCCATGTCTGCATGTTCATTTATTGAGCTCCAACTATGATTTGCTGTTTGGCAATTTGCATTAAGGAGCAGGTGCAGTAAATTAACTGGCCACAACTGTATACATTTGTTGCTATGTTTCATCTGAACACTGGGAATCTGGCAGCATGAGCAGAAGCAGTACTCGATTATTATAAAGTGCAAGTAATAAACATATTGGGACTTTAGTGGCCAATGAAGATAGACTTGTTCAATATTGTTGCTATTATGGTTGCAGTGGAAATCCTGATCCTTGAAAAACAAGACAAGTAATACTGTATGGACAAGACATATAACTGAGATGATCAAGATATTATAGGACAGAGACAAGTTGGTGAGAATGGAGATGGTAGTCCATCAGCAACTGGATGTCTGTAGTTTGTACCTAATCTCTACGGTAACCTTGACACAGAATTAGCTTCTGTGAAAAACCATAATTAAATCACAGCTCCCATAAACCTAATCACCTGCGCCTACAGGTTGAAACATGTAGGGGGACAAAGAAATAGCCAGCAACCATGGCATTCGATTAGGTCAAACTAATCCTTTAATTTAGGATAGGGGTGTCTTCCTTTAATGCATTTTAAATTAGATCTTCCTATAGACAGAATCAGAACAAAACCACACACAAAACAGTGTATACCAAAGTGTATGAATATACCGTATTTGCTCGAATATAAGACGACCCTGATTATAAGACGACCCCCCAAACTTTGGATATTCCTTTAGGAAAAAAACTAAAAGCCTGAATATAAGACTACCCTATAGAAAAAAAGTTTAACTTGTATATAGTCACATGTAAATTACTTTTTAATAATCAATAAAAATTATATTAAACAAATGCATTTCTTGTATTTATTGTGCCAATGCTGACTCTCTCGCCATTCTTTTGCCATTTAATATGCCAGTATTTTGCCCCTCAATATGCCAGTAGTTTTCCATTTAATATGCCAGTGTTTTGCCCCTCAATATGCCATTCTTTTCCCATTTAATATGCCAGTATTTTGCCCCTCAATATGCCATTTAATATGCCAGTATGTTGCCCCTCACTATGCCATTCTTTTGTCAATTAATATGCCAATATTTCCCCCCTTAATATGCCAGGATTTTGCCCCTCAATATGCCAGGATTTTGCCAATTAATATGCCAGGATGTTGCCCCTCAATATGCCAGGATTTTGCCAATTAAAATGCCGGGATTTTGCCCCTCAATATGCCAGGATGTTATCAATTAATATGCCAGAATTTTGCCCCTCAATATGCCATTCTTTTGCCAATTAAAATGCCAGAATTTTGGCCCTCAATATGCCAGGATTTTGGCCCTCAATATGCCAGGATTTTGCCAATTAATATGCCAGGATTTTGCCCCTCAATATGCCAGGATATTGCCATTTAATATGCCAGGATTTTGCCACTCCAAAATGCCAGGATATTGCCACCCTCGTCCCCCCACCCCAGTACTTACCTCCTTGCTGCTGTGCAGGTCCTCGGCTGTGAGGGAAGCATTGTGCGATCCCCTCCAGCCGCGCGGCTTCAATAAAGTTTGTTAAAAAAAAAAAAAAATGCTACTAGAGTAACTCCGGTCACATTTTTTTTTTTTTAACAAACTTTATTGAAGCCGCGCAGCTGGAGCGGCTTAATAGAGAATTTTCTTTTTTTTTGCTGGTGTGACCGGGGGACGCCAGTATCGCCTATCACCCTCTGATGGCGGGCCTGGTCACCAACCCGCCCAATGCTCAGTCTCCACAGAGGGAGGGGGAGCGCACAAAGAAAGCCAGAAACTGTGGTGAGTCCTAGGTGAAATCTGCTTGTTGGAGTAAGTCCATGAGTGCAATGTGGGTGCTGGGGTAAATCCTGTGAGTGCAATTTGGGTGCTGGGACTAGTCCTGTGAGTGGAAGGAGCACTGGAGCACATCCTGTGTGAGTGGAATGTGCAATCTTGGTGCTCTGGCAAGACTGTAGATGTAGATCTATATATAGAACTACCAGAGAAATGCAATGCAGGCTGCTTTGGTAGGCAATAGTTAATTCTTTGAGTGAGCAGCTCAGTGGAAGCATTAATGGAAGGCAGGCAGCATGATTCCTGTCACACATACAGCAGGGAGCTTGTTTCGTGCAGCAGATTCATGCAGAGATTTACACAGGTAAACAGTGACTCCTTCTCATAGCACAAGACTACCTGCAGGGGGGTAGTGTGCAGAGCTGTCCCCTCCCCTGCTCCTGCATGCAATTCTCACTGTGACAGTTTGGAGGCAGAGAAATTCAGCAGAGAATCATTAATGCTCATCCCTTTCTCTCCTTGCAACCTGTAGCTGGTGTCTCCTCGGGCTAAGAATTGATACGGTATACAATTCCCTTTTACCACTGTACTGCTTGTTAAGAAGACACCTCAGGCAGTTATACTACCTTAAATGTGACTGTAAGATTCTATAGTTTTGCTGGTAATTTAGGTAGTGATCTGTGAGTTTAGCTGTCACTCATACAAGCAGTGAAGGGATATGGAGAATACGGACTGCTTTTCCACGCACTGAAGAGTCTACGTTTCATGGAGCATGAAAGAAAGGTATTGTGAATGTTCTTTTAGAAGAGGACGATAAAGAACAAGTGATAGAAGAGAGGACCCACACAGGATGGCTTTGAAAGGAGCTCAGAGATCCTTGGCAACAGAGGTGGTGATTTACAGAGACTGGTGATCTATCTTCTCGATCTCCAAACCTGCTACAACTTTACCTTAGAAGACTCCGTCATGGCCAGGAATACTGCTCTGTATTTCAGACTTGTGGAAGGGAAGAACCTACCAGCTAAGGATGTGTAAGTTCTGTCTCACCGACTGTTTGATTTCTCAATGTATTCTTCTGATACCGACTCCTGTTAGCTTAGATCATTCATTGGATAAATCTACTATGGATTAAAATGAGGGTTATGCATAAAACGCAATTCCGAGGCAAAGTTCTAAACGTGGAGCAGTCACCATAGAAAGCGATCGGATATTCCTAATAATTGGTTCAATTGTAGAACTTTGCCTCAAGATTGTAGTTCTGGCTATTATAACAAGTATAAACTGCAGGTTAGAAATAGCTAAATGTGGACTCCCAGCATTCCAGAGCTGGTTTTGTCTCCAGTAATAGAAATAAAAGTATGAAATCTGCTGTTAGCTGCCCTCCCTTTAACAGAAATATATTTACATTTATCAAGCAGGAGCCTGCTGTCGGATCCATAATGGCATTGGGCCCCTGATAAATTGCACCCCATGCTTCAAAGATACTTCAGCCACTGGTTTTATACAGGCTGTATATTTGTTTTTCATTTACCAACACCCCACACAATAAAACATGAAGTATGTCTGAGCAAATCTATCTAAGATAACTTTGGAACAGAGCTTGGGTGTAAAAGAAACCTATATTTACACAAAATGACACCTTTTATAAAAATAAAAAAAAACATTTTTCATGGATGTGTTTACAGGTGCTGGACAAAATAACCAAAGCATAGTATGAAAAAGAACCACATTCCAAAGAAGCCAAATAGTCAGTGATCAAATATTTAGTCTAAAAAATGGCACAAATAATTATTGCACAGGAACAGCCTGAAAACAAATGACAATTTATACAAAACATAATAAAACTGTACATGCAACGAGAGACAGTGTTATTATCTACAGGATAGTTGCTAAATGCTGAAGAAGTCTCATATATTAACGTTGGGGTCTATTCAATAAAGAGAGAATTGTAGGGAATTTCAACCGTTAGGCCAAGGTATTCGAGATGGAAAAATTCTCTAATGCAGGAGAATTGGAGAATGGGAGAATTTTATCAACTCAGCTACTTGGCCTTACGCTTCCCATCTCAATTCCCTGCAATTCTTTCTTTATTGAGTAGACCCTTAAGGATTGAATCAACACGTTTGTGACCCAGTCAACAAACACTCTGATTTCACATTGTTGGGATTTATGTCAGGGCTGCCATGTTGAAACTCATAAACTGATCTAAGGAACAGAAAGCCTGGACCCCTGAGAAATGGATCAAACTAATATGACACGATACGTTTTATTTTATCTGAACTCTTACATCTGAATATCTACTAAATGAATAAAACCAAATGGTTTCTTAAAGCCACAATGTCCATCTCATGGAAGTCATTAGGTCGATTGCTCTTTAGCAACCAAGGAATTTGATTTTACAAAACCAGTTCAGATGTGCACACTGCTAAACAAATTCAAGAGTGATTTTTATAAACACCACTGTAATGTCAGTTAAGGTTCCCTTTGCTGATCCCATGCAAACATGAGGGTCTTTTTCTGTCCTAGCAGAGAGAGCCATTTGTCGACCAGACTGGGCTTCCCATAAAAGCATGGCAGCTGTCAGTCAGAGGATACACTGGCATGTACTGTACCAGTTTATCCTCACACTAGGGACAACTAACTTTTCACTTGTGCGTGTATGTTAGAAGCACAAGTGAATAATAGATGTTACTGTCCGTTTAAGGACTTGCACGCAAGCATTCCAAGAAGGATTGAAAGAGTTTAAGGAAAGTGTCACATAATCTACCTAGGTAGCTTATTATAAATTCCAGTATTTTCCATAATAAAAATATTATCGTCATGCTATTGTTATAGTCAAATAATTATTTACAGGTCAGTTTATGTGTGTATTTTTTAGGGGCTGGTCTAGATATTTACTGTACCCAGTAAATTAACAATATTTCCTGGTACCTAATGTGGCATAAGTCAACAATTAATGGAAGCAAGTCATCCTGGTGTATTATAATGTATAAGAACAAGTTCATTCATTTAGTCCTAGTGCTATTTCTGTTTAACGACTGCAATATAAAATTGAGGGTGCATTAAGTAATTAGAATATGGACTAAAGTCACACCAAACTATAGTCATTTGCAAAGAAACTCTTGTTTTAAGTGATTTATATTACAATGGAAAGGGACTCATGGTTTGCAAGGATCGCTTCATTTTGGATCCAAATCCTTTGTTCCTCTTTCTTGCAGTGGTAGTGGCCTCTTTTCCTGGGACTCAAGATATATTATTTGGTGGAAAAGCTATATATAAGTTTATGGATAAGCTCCACAGCAATAACATCAGCAATCTGGGTTTAAAGTATGGTAAATGTGCATACAATTATTTGTTTGTTCTAACTGACTTCTATAATTACATAAAAACTCTGATGTAAATGTACCTAGATTCTTGAGATTGTCACTGGCCTGGCCACACCCAAAGCCATTTTCCTACAGTCAATGTAGACTGACAGGTGCCAGATAGGCAAAAGTTGAAACGTGAAAGTTTATGTGACATCACGGAAGTTTCTTTTTGAAAAGTTGAATCAGTTCTCTAATTTTTCTAATATTTATTCAGAATGAGTCCTAGAAGTTGCTGTTTCCTTAAAGGACAAGTAAACTAATATAGAAGTACACGTGAAATGTTAGTTGTCCCTAGTATGAGGGTAACTATCTCTCTCTGCTAGTTCAGAGAGAGACCCTTATTTTTTTACATGGATTAGCAAAGGGAACCTAGTTATCCTCTGATCGCCAAATGGGAATAGGCCCGGACTAGCCATCTGGGAAAACCAGGCATTTGCCCAGTGGGCCGAGCCGTCTGTAATTGCACTGTGCCGAGGCGCTGCTTTCGGGAGCTCTCTGTCTAACAACACCTTGAGGTCCGGGCCACATGTGCAATAACCGCACCGCCCAGCCGCATAGGGGTGAGTGATCTGTGAGGGGTGGATGCTGTGCCCATAGTGCTCTGAGACTGTACCCAGAGACAGAAGAAGCTGAATTCTGGTGTTCTGGTTCTAACACCGTTGGAACCGTCCCTGCATTTAAAGGTAAATGAGCAGGGAGTGGGACAAACGGCTTAAAGTTTGTTTTTTAAAAAAAATGGGCTGCTGAGTCTAAAATGCCTGGGTCTATTTTTGGCATGCCTGGGAAGCATGGCAGTTGCCGGTCAGGTCATAGAATGATGCTTTTTGATCGATGTAAAAACGAGCATCTCTCTCTGCACCAGAAGAGAGAGACAATTTCCACCCTGACTGAGATGCCTCCCAGGGAAGCTTGGCGGTTGCTGGTCAGAGGATAAACTGGCATGTACTATTAAAACTACATGCCAATTTATCCTCAGACTAGGATCCCTTAACTAGGCACCTAGTGACCTGTACTATCAAAAGTACATGCCAGTATCCTCATACTAGGTCACCTTAACTATGGCCCCTCTGCTGATCTAGTGCAGAGAAAGACCCCTGCACAACTCAGACCCAGATCAGACTGGTGGAGCAAGCACCCACTTTCATTGATTGTATGTACAATGACAATGTCAGCGCGCCAGCTTACCGACCAGCTTGGTTAAAAAATGTTTAACTGTACTTTAAGCAAATAGTTATTTTGGTTGAAAACTTGTCCCAACTATAACACCTGCTATTAATTCCTTATTGACCACTGACATTCTATGGTGTCAAAATAATAGAGCCCTTAAATAAGCTATTCCAACATGGAATGTCCTACTCATGTAGCATCGGTTGCCAGGGAGAGCAAGGGTTACTGTGGAAATAGTATACCATCATCCACTGACCATTATCCCACAAATACAACCTGTGATCCAAGGGTTGTTTTTATAATGTTTGGCTGCAGTGTAACTGGAGTTTGCTCATCCATGGCAGTGTGGTTGTGTTTTTTGTTCAAAAGCAGGACAGTGAATGCTGGCATTGGGACTCCAAAGTCTAGATTGCGATTACAAGTATACTATTGGTCCAATAAGCGTTCAAATTCAATAGTGAGAAGAATACACTGGAAATGGCACAATAAGGAGAAGTATAATACAATCAACTCATAATAGAGGCATTCATAGAAGAGGTAATGTTCCTATATTTAAGGACTTGTTAGAAAATGTACTGATGTGGGAGAACCAGTGCCATAACCAAGAGCCCCACAGCTCCATGTTAAGCCGAACCACTATTTAAGTATATCAGATGAATATATCAGCCTTGAATGGCGCTCTTTTACATTTTCAGCAAAGGTTTATGTGCTATGGCTGCTAGGTGGAGATAATAGAGTTCTGTCTGGCAAACTAAACATTTATAAAAATAGAAATAACCTATGAACAGGGATTTATATGCAGCTCGGATATTCTCTCCTTTTCTCACTAGTGGGGGTGAGAAATGCTGGCTGACTGGTGTTCACTGGGAAATGCCTTTGTAGGTCTGATGGGAGCAAGAGAGTTAGCAGTGATTGATGTGTGGGTTCTGGACTATGCCTTAGGCATTGTTGAAGCATGGCACAATTCTGCTTCTTTCAATGCTATTTGAGACATTTTCAGGATCTATGAAAAGCAAGTGTCTTATTCACTGGTGGATCTAGAAAATTCTTTCTGTTTAGCCAGTGGGTTTAAACTACCACTTTCACCAGTAGGGTCAGAAAAGTGACTGTTTGTGTTTAGGAGATCCTATGGCTTATATGAGTAGGCTTAGGACATCATGTGCTATATGATTTGTATATTTGATGTGTTCTCTGCTTTTTTCATTGTTTAAGTCTGCTATATTCAGTATGGTGCCTTCTTTGGGATTTGGTATCAATTTAGTATAGTGTGAGAAACCTGCTATGGAATTATTTAGTTTCTCAATGGATGCTTAAAGATGGGTTGTCATATAGTGTTGGAAGGTGTCAGGATGCTTTCTTTATTGTTCACCAGTTAATATAACTCTATCCAGGTTTAAAATAGATACCAAAAAAGATGTAAATAGAGAGCCATTGACACATTAGTAACCTCAGTATAGACATGTCAGCTAATCTATAGGTATGGTTAAACAGACGATACAATGGAGACAAGCTACTGGTACCATTTTGTGTGGCAATAGACCCCATAATCATTCATTGACAAAGTGTCAAACAACAGTCATGATATTGTGTACAAGTGGACAAAATATTGTGCCTTATCCAAAGAAATATCTGTAATCTCTAGGTTTGCATGCTGCTTAACTTAAAATAATGGGACATTTCAGATATTTTTTTATTTCTTTGGTAAAGAAAATTGCATGTGTTTATCCCTGTTTTTGTCTTCTTATTTTTTTGCATGCTTAAACATACATAGTTTGAACAGAAAAATAAAATAGAAAATTAGAGAAACAACTCTTAACACTGGCCAACTTTTGTAAATTCTGAGTGTACAGCTGTATGCTCAGAATTGTGCGTGCTAAATGGTTCCCTCAATAAAAAAAAAATGATAAGGCCTTGGTCATGCTCAGAGGTAATGTTGTGTATATACACAGTACTTGCACAACTCATTCATTGGTCCACTTGTCTTTATGATCTATATGCATTAGAGATCACCATTTGCCTCTATTTAAGCCCTGTTGCTGACTTTGAAGAGGAGGAAGATCCAGTATCAATGGATGGAGGAGGATCCATTCTTCGGAAGAAAACGTCAAAAATAAGTTTTAAAAGTATTGAAGAATTAGTTTGGAAAAGGGATTAATATTTTTTTTAAATGTTAGGTGTAATGTGCTTGAAAGTCTGCAAAAACTTTTAGTTACTCTCTAAGTCAACTGAACTCTTTTGTAAAGAATTCATTTCCTTGATTGGATACTTTTAGCGGCCTCTTTTCCCCCTTAGTGTGTCGCTCTAAAATATGTTGTGCTATCTTGTGGTGCTGGAGACTTGTTAATAGACTCTACCTATTTTTCTAGCATAATGTTAATGCTACTTTGCCAAATGTAAAAAAAATACCCAGGCATTCTCAATAAAGAACAGACAGATAAAAGAGGCCACCAGAAATTCCTAACAGTCGATGTCATTTGTTGCTCTTGTGGCACTGTTCACGATTATCCCTTACATTTATCAGCAAGAGTAAAAAGGTCTGTCTAGAGCAAGGCTAATCAAAGCTGCAACCTCTACATTTAAATCTATAGAGTTTGTGAAAACTATCCAAGGTTGTCCGCTGACTAGACTGGGGTGCCTGCTTCCCATGGGAAGTACATGCAAGGCTATCCTAACTTATCACTAGTGCTCCTAGAAGTAAAAAAAATTAATAAAAGTTTAGTGCTCCTTTAAAGGAATCCAGTGTTATATATAATATTCCAGTAAATATCCCATGCCTTGGTTGAAGATATTTATAATTGCATCTACACCTTCGCTGAACTGCAAATATATAAAGCTCTGTCAGGATATAATCATTTGTACATATACATCAATTAATGTTTCAGAAAGGGCTTTTATATTGGAGAAACGCTTATTTTATCTCTATGATTTCTCTTTAAAGACTTTTGCAGCTGGGTATTGATTCATTTTTGAGCACTGTTCTGAAGTCTATTATCAACAAGAACACTTAAATATTTCTCCATCAATGATTCCCCTATTATTGTGCAATTTAGTGGATATTGACATGAGTAACTGCAAGCTGCACTTTCATAGCCGTATATTTATCTATTTTAAACCGCATCTGCTCTTTACTTGTTCATGCTCTATAGTGGCTAATTCCCCCAGCAGAAAAAATCCTCATTATGGTTGCAGCTGAATTATTTTTTGGAAGGGATGTTTCAGCAAAATGGACTCTTGCCTCTAGTGTGGTTGTCCAAGCAAAGAGACACACAATAATCTAAAGCTGGGTCTCAATGCAACAGAAATTGTAAAGGTGGCGCACAGACTGCTGTGCAACCATAAAACCTATAAATGTCGATTATATTTTCATATGTACTCTTTTGCAAGATCTGTAAACACGCCATGCCTTTCTTGAACATTAGCATTGTTGTAGACAGTGGAGGAAGGACACATGAATAGAATGTATACAAGAGTGAGAGCTCCTAATAGTGACAATATCACAGAAGGCACCAATGTTTAACACAAACCCCTGACAAATATTCTGGACTTCTGGGCTGCTACAGCATGCTGAGAGCCAGCGCAATCCATGGATAAATATTCCGCCACTTTTCATGCGCAATGAAAGTTTTCAGTTGCAGAGGTGCAATATCTTGCACACAAAAGGGTTCTGATTTTAAAAAAACAAACAAAACAAAACTTTTCAACTTCCTGAGATTTGCATGTGCTGGAGTCTTTATACACTCTTCCCATTCGTTCTTGGCTACATGTTAAACCGTTGATGATATTTTCTCTTAAAACATGAAAAGTGATTTTTTTTTTCTTTCACAACTTGTTCTCATTGTGTAATTTTTGTTATTAATCAATTTGCCCATTTTGCTTAATCTCCCACTGGTTGTATCTTAAGACAGTTACAATCGAAAGCAGTAATAAATATATTTAAATTAAAATCTTGTTTCTAGAGGACATCTATGTATCTTTTCAGTACAATTGCAGACTCAGCCTCCAGCGGATTCACAGGATGCTATCATTTATATCTATTAGCTGTTGCAAGCTTGCAGTCCTCCAGAAGAGCACAGAATCACCAGCTAATTGGAATTTGTGTTTTTCATGCTCCTCAAGTGAATGGCTCAAACCACTAAAGGCAGAAGACCGATATTGGTTGAGTTCTAAGCACTACTTGACGAATCATGTTCAATACAAAATTTATCAAGAGGTAAATTCATATAATCCTAAGGGAGCCTCACTCTAAGTTGAGTTTCTGACTTGTGCTCACTGCCATTGGGAAGAAAGTGAATTGCAAATTCAGACATCTTTCCTCAGCCAATTTTGTGTTCTCTGTGTTTTCTCTCTTTTTGCTCTTCTCTTTGTTTATCTTTACACCAGACCCTAGTTTTCTGTCCATCCATTTGCCCCTGTGCCTCCTCTACTCCTCTTTCTGTGCATTACTTTCCTTCTATCCATCTCCTACATTGTCTGTCTTTATATCGAAATTCCTCCATTCCGTTAAGGGTGGTTTATAATGTTATTTCATCAATTCCCTGGCTGTATATATTTTAAGCAGATTCTGACCGGCTCAAGCCCCAAGTAACAGTGGAGTGAGTAAGATTAACTTCCAGGTGCTGTAGCACAGAAAAGGGGTCTACTCACACCCCAGGCAGACAACAGGAACAAACAGAGGTAGTGCCAGCTAAAATCATCCGGAAGTTAGACAGCATCAATCCATAGTTGGTTTGTAAAAAGTAACTTTATTAAATCAAAAAAAGAATAAAACCATCGATACAGGTACAAAACAGAAACGACACACGCTTGACGCGTTTCGCACCAACTGGCGCTTTGTCAAAAGAAGTCTCGTGTGTCGTTTCTGTTTTGTACCTGTCTCCCTGCTCGATGGTTTTATTCTTTTTTTGATTTAATAAAGTTACTTTTTACAAACCAACTATGGATTGATGCTGTCTACCTTCCGGATGACTTCAGCTGGCACTACCTCTGTTTGTTCCTGTATATATTTTAGTCTAGAGCAGGAGGCCACCCTATAATAAGGTATAGAGACTTTACGCTAGGTAGAAATATGCATTAAGTTAGATTAAATGCTTTCTTGCAAAGGGTCAGAGAGTACCTGAGAGAGAGGGGATAACCCTCGAACACTTATAGAAATGGGTGCTCCCAGTTAAAACATAATAACGTTAATTCGTTGATTTAAAATGTTCTCAAACACATAATAATAGTGCTCAAAAAAAAATAAGAAGTGAAAAATAAGATATAATGACTAAAGAATAAAAACCAAAAAAGGTCTTGGTTGTTGGCGCTAGATTTAAATAGCTTCAAATTAGGTAAATGAGGTACACTTTTGTAAATTCAAATCACTAGTGATAGCTTAAAAGATGGGGGTGAACCCTTAGTCAAGTGAGTTCCCCCTCCTTAGAAAAAATAGGACCACAGTAAGTCTAGACTGATGACCTGCATATAAAGATTCCCTGTTTAACTGAAAATGAGAGTAAATAAATTATAATATAGGAATAAATCCCTGTGCGTTCCATTTCACCCATACACAAAGTGGAATACCAAAAACAAAATACAATATATTGCAGTGATCCTATCTTTCTTGAGAGCTGCAATATAATCAGAATGTCATTCCAATAAACACTCCAAAATGTTGTTTATAATATATAACAGAACTATCATAACAATAATAAATTTTTAAACTATAATGGTCAGTGAAATTCCCAAACTCTGCTCTGTCTACAGATATACACACTACAGATATAGCGCTGTCTCAGTAATCTTCCATTATATGGAGAGAGGAGATATAGCGCTGTCTCAATCATCCTCCATTAAACGGAGAGAGGACATATAGCGCTGTCTCAATCATCCTCCATTACATGGAGAGAGGACATATAGCGCTGTCTCAATCATACTCCATTATATGGAGAGAGGACATATAGCACTGTCTCAATCAATCATCCATCATCCTCCATTATATGGAGAGAGGACATACAGCGCTGTCTCAATCATCCTCCATTATTTGGAGAGAGGACATATAGCGCTGTCTCAATAATCCTCCATTATTTGGAGAGAGGACATATAGCGCTGTCTCAATCATACTCCATTATTTGGAGAGAGGACATATAGCGCTGTCTCAATCAATCATCCATCATGCTCCATTATATAGAGAGAAGAGATATAGCGCTGTCTCAATCATCCTCCATTATTTGGAGAGAGGACATATAGCGCTGTCTCAATCATCCTCCATTATATGGAGAGAGGACAAATAGCGCTGTCTCAATCATCCTCCATTATATGGAGAGAGGACAAATAGCGGTCTCAATCATCCTCCATTGGAGAGAGGACATATAGCGCTGTCGCAATCATCCTCCATTATATGGAGAGAGGACATATAGCGCTGTCTCAATCAATCATCCTCCATTATATGGAGAGAGGAGATATAGCGCTGTCTCAGTCATCCTCCATTATATGGAGATAGGACCTATATAGCTCTGTCTCAATTATCCTCCATTATTTGAAGAGAGGATATATATAGCGCTGTCTCAATCAATCATTCATCATCCTCCATTATATGGAGAGAGGACATATAGCGCTGTCTCAGCCATCCTCCATTATATGGAGAGAGGACATATAGCGCTGTCTCAATCATCCTCCATTTTATGGAGAGAGGACATATAGCGCTGTCTCAGTCATCCTCCATTATATGGAGAGAGGACGTATATAGCTCTGTCTCAATCATCATCCATTATTTGAAGAGAGGATATATAGCGCTGTCTCAATCAATCATCCTCCATTATATGGAGAGAGGACATGTGACAGTCTTGCCACATTCAAGACAACAGTTTGATTTTCCTAACTCTATCAATAGTAGGCATCAAAATGCCAGTTTCAACACAGCTTGCTATTCACCCAGACAGACCTGCTGTGGGAAGCATGTTAAAAGAATAATCTTTCTGCCAAAAGTCAGCTTTTTTCACATCCAGATGGGTCCTTCCCATTTCTCCACTATCACTCTCCCCCACCATTCTAATCAGCACTTATTATTTAATTAGCATTCCTAATTAAAAAAAAAAAAAAAAAACAGCTGATGAAAGCCGGTGGGAGGCAGAGGGTTTGAGAAACAGGGAGCTGATGAGATGCGCATCATTCTGTGCAGAGTGGGAGGGTGAGAAACTACAAATATTAACCTTTCATCTTTTAGATGGGGATCTGTCAACACTCAGCAAGAAGCCAGAGTATGCTAATTTAACCCTTCACTTGCCAACTGCAGATGACTCTTGAAAGGAGCTATATCATCTGACATAGGGTTGCCACCCAGCCGCTATTTTACCGGCAGGCCGGTAAACAAATGGCTTCCTGCCAATGTTAGGTATTTTTTTTGGTGGAAAAAGGGGCAACAGTAATACAATTGGAATGCAATGACCTGGAATGAAAACAAATGGAAAAATATACCCTATGATCATCAGTATCTTTGAGATTGTTAGCATTTAAAAGTCCAGCTTTAATAATGTCACCCCAGTGATGCGTGCTGTATGTTTTGCAGGCAAGCAAGTCTATAATGTTATATAATAAACATTACATCTTTGCAGTCATGTGATTTATAGTAACAATACTACGTGATTATTTTTGTATATTATAGTCTTTTACATGGACAAATACAGTTATATTAAATAGCAATACAATGTAACAATATACTTATTTGTAATGTTGGGCGTTCCTTTATTAGTCTCCTGTCCGTCTGCACCACTGCTATGATGATGTGATTTGTACATTAATTTGGGATTTTGCTACAGTACCTGTCCATAAGTTACAATGACGTATGTACCTGCTAGTCGCTGCAGCCAACCATTTTTTCATCCGTCTAGATTCCCTGTATTTAAATCATATTATAAATCCATTTAATATATATCTGCTGGGATGTATTTAACATCCAGTTGAATTGAGTGAATGCAGGGTAGCACTTGGTGTTGGGGTGCAAAAGAGCAAAAAGAAAAAACTCGACTCCTTCAATTAGACCTAAAAGATACTTGACACTCCATTATTTCAAACTTTAAACTTAAATGGGTCTTTTTTTCTCTCCTTTTTTTTTCTTTTCTCTTTTTATCCCTCTAAATATACTTGCTACATATTTGTCTACTTGTGTTTTTATGTACAGTTATATATTTGTATGTAATTTAATTGAATAAAAAAATCTTAAAAAAGAGAAAAAAATAAAAAAAATATTAGACATAGTTTCTCTTTCTATAATATCCCAGTTTAAAATAACATTGTGAACCTCATATCCACCACTCACCTCTAAAATAAATAAAGCTGGCAAGGACTAAAACTGCCTCTGGGCTAATGCTGCTGAACAACTCTGGATTTTTTTCCATTGTTTTTCTCCTTCACGTATCCGGTTATTTGATTTTTAGCGTTGTCAGAAATGTTGGAGTCCGCAGAAAATTCCTCCTAGTGGTAAAATGTTTTGGCATCATCTAGATACTTCTGGGCCAGTTTCAGCTGTTTGTCTATGAAGAGGGCTTTCCCACTGCTTAGCTGCAGTTCACAGTTGGGTTCATTAAGGAGAAGATGGAGATGTTGGAATCCTGAATGAATTTATGCTTCACTGATCTCAGAGGTGTTGAAGGTCAAACCGACTAAGATCTGCTCATGGGTGTTGGATTTAGCACCCAGGGAATGTAGAGCGAGGGCAGAGGAAATACTGTGTGCGGAAAAGATAATGTTCTCCTGAGCCTGTTCCGCTGAAAAAAAAAGGTAAACAAACTTAAATGTGTCTTTATATGTTTTGTATCTAAAGTCCTGTGACACATTGTGCATTAAATCAAGAACTGGGAAAGTTCTTTGGATTCAGATCACTGAGAATACAATCAAATAAAATACAATGAAAGACATATGTAAAGCTTTCATCTTGGCCCATAATTGATGCAATACTGCAAAGAATACATTTTAAAATTAACTTTCAGTAAAGTGTCTTAGTTTGGGCAGCTCTCTCAAGCCACCACTTGTCTGTTAATGGATATGTCCTTTAATAGTAGACAGGACCTACTTTCTTGGCTCAGCCTGGCACATAATTCAATAGTGACGGAATTAGGTTAAACTTGATAAGAATAGTAGAATATTAGCTAGAAAATGTAAGTGGATCTGTCTGCTGACCATCAATGTCTGATCTCAGCCCTCTCTTTCTCAAGGTCTGGCACCAGTGACCCTTACTGCATTGTCAAGGTGGATAATGAAGTCGTGGCTCGGTGAGTACTGTAACACCGCTATCTCTCCTTCTAATAAGTGTTGGCTGATTTCATGCTACATGAATCATTTTGCTAATTATGTTCTACCTTACAGACTGAAATGTTTTATGAGTACAGTGCTTAGATCTCTCCTTAAACCAAGAGATGGGCAGAAAAGCAATGTATTATGTATTTTTTACAATTCACATAGAGAACAAAGGATGCTTTGGAAAAATAGCAAGTGAATTGAGCACATCATAATTGTGCTCCTTTACTGTAGCAAAGCTTTATCTTGACCAGCTGTAGAGATCAATTTGTAACGATTTTTCCAATCTTTCACCACTGACGTACAATAGACTATTATGTTAACATGACTAGAAAGTGCCATTGAAACTACAATTTAGCATAATAGAATATAAAGTATGCATTTTATAGACATCCTTAATCTGACCAAATACGGTTAAGGAGGTTCCTGTTTGTATGGGATGGCCAGGCTCAACCACCTTCTCCTAGAGATTGAGCTCCTAATGTTGATGGTACGTTCATACTCAATGCCTTTTTTACGTGCACAGACATTCTGGCTGCTCCACTCAGGGTTTCCACCTTTTCCTCAAAAGAATACCTGTTATATCATTGTTGCCATACACTTAACATTAGCCTTAAGCCAACTTTTCCCAGCCAGCCAATAGCACATTTCCTGGGTGGCAACTCTAAACCGACGAGATCACCTGGCAGCAACTTGATGCTTTGTAAAGGGATGTGGGGGTAATATGGTGCAGTGGAAATGGATGTAGGTGCAAATGATGCAGTTGAAAGGGATGCGAGTGCAATCTGGTGCTTAAAGAGGAATGTGGGGGATGTCTTGTGTAGTGGAAAGTCTATGTGAGGTGTAACCTGGAGAGGATGGAGTGCGACAAATGAGTGTTGGAGGTATGTGCGTTTGGTCTGGTCTATGGCAGCACAAACCTAAATACACCACTGTGTTTAACAGTCTCCTTTTCAGCCACTTAGAGAAGTTGTTCACATCTGACATAGGGCTGTGGATTTAGAAAACATGGAGAGAGATCTTTGTTTTTACATGTAATCAATAGAGGGACATAGTTAGTGGTGGCAGTCAGTAGTCAGATGAACTTGCATGCTTCACAAAGAATCTGGTCAAATGATATTGTGTCATGTATCTAAACAAAATACATGCCATTTTATACACCCACAAAGATCAGTGACCTTTTTACTTTTCATTTCATCAAGTTGCATTTGCTACAACTTTAGTTACGTCAATTAAGTGCTCTCATCTGTCAAAAATAAATGTGTTATTGATGACACATGATCCGTTTAGCACAGGAGCAGTATAGCCAAGAGTGAGAAGCAATAACATGGAGTGTCACCTAGTGCACCAAACCTCAGGGGCAGGGCCACCATCAGGGGGTGACGGCCCTTTAAACAAACAAAAAATGCGTGGGCAATTGGGGCAGCTGTCCAAGGCCCACTCATTCCTGGGGGCCAAGGCAGCTGCCCCGTGGGCCCCCTCTGCCTTGTCTGACTGTCTCACATCGGGTAGAATCTGGCCAGGGACTCTCTCCCTGATCCCTCCTCCCTGCTAGCACTAGCCGCACCTCCAGCCGCACCTCCAGGAGTCACACGGGCAGCGGCGGGGCGGCAGTGTTCAGCCTATGCAGACACTGCCGGAAATGTCCTCCTCCCTGCAAATTAAATTAACTAAGCAGGGAGGAGGACCAGTAGTAAAACATTTTTTTTTACTTTTTTAAATAAAGTGTGGGTGTGTTAATGTGTGTGGGTGTGTCAATGTGTGTATTTCTCTGTCTGTGTAATTGTGTGTTTTTCTCTGTGTGTGAGTCAATGTGTGTGTTACTGTCTGTAAGTGACTGTGTGTTTAAGTATGTAAGGGTGCCTGTAAGTGTGTATATTTCTGTGTGTAGTCTGTTTGGCTATGTAAGTGTATGTATGTGTGTGTGTATAATGATGACTAAGTGTGTGTTTGTGTAAGTGTGTGTATTTATGTGTGAGTGTGTAAGTGTGAGTGTGTATGTGTGTCCCCCCTTGTTAGTTTATCAATTAATATGTGACATCCAGCGGATGCAGACACCGGCTTTTAGTCATATATTAACTGATAAACTATCGGGGGGGGGGGCGCAGAATTTTTTTCAGTAAGGGGCCCTGAAATTTCTGATGGCGGCCCTGCTCAGGGGACCTTACCGGTCATATACAAGGGAACAGGGCTCGAGTCCTGCAGGAACGCGTGGGAACGGCGTTCCTGCACTTTTTTCATGGCAGGAACACCGTTCCCTTTGCTCCTGCAGGCAGGGCCGGCCCTACAATGGGGCAGAGTGAGGCAACTGCCCCAGGCAGCATTTTTGCAAAGGCGGCCTCAATAAATGCTATTTCGGACGCTCGCTGAAACGCTACTTCCCCGACGCTGCCCATACATGCGGACAGCAGCCGGCAGCCACATCAGAAAAGTTAAGTAAAAAAAAAAACCTCCTTCACACCGGATATGACGTTACGTCATACCCGGTGACTGAGCTTCCCTCCTCCGTGCAGGAGGGAAGACTAAACGGAGGGGACCAGCATCGACTGCACGTAGCATCCAGGAGGTAAGTACTGGGAAAGGAGGGGGGTGTAAAACTAGCAAAATCTCGGCATATTGAGGAGTTAAATCCTGGCATATTGAGTGACAAAATCCTAGCATATTAAATGGCTAAATCTGGCATATTGAGGTGTTAAATCCTAGCATATTAAATAGCTAAATCTGGCATATTTAATGGCTAAATCTGGCATATTAAATGGCTAAATCTGGCATATTGAGGGGTTAAATCCTAACATATTAAATAGCTAAATCTGGCATCTTAAATGGCAAAATCAGGCATATTAAATGGCTAAATCTGGCATATTGAGTGACAAAATCCTAGCATATTAAATGGCTAAATCTAGCATATTGAGGGGCAAAATCCTGGCATATTAAATGGATAAATCTGGCAAAATACTGTGATATTGAGTGGCAAAATTATACTGGCATATTGATTGGCTAAATCGTGGATCTTGGGTGAGTTCCCACACTTTTTTTCCCAGGACTTGACCCCTGCAAGGGAATTAGAAAAGTTTGGTTCTGGTGGGGGAAACAACAAATTCTCTATCTGCATATTTCTGTCAAGTTAAAGTGAAAAAATAAAGCCAATTTGTCAGATGTCAATGAATGATGACAAAAATATGATGTAAAACAGCACAGAATCAAAGAGAGGGCATTAGTACACAATTACAATATGAATCTTCAGCTTAGTGTTATCTTTATTTGAATATCTCCAAAACAATTTATTTCAACTTCCCAAATTACAGGCTCTGAGCTAGGAGACATCTCTTATTGTTTTATCTCTTTTTGATCTTATTATGGCATCGCTCCAAATATGATAAGCTACACTAGGATTATCTGCTTCTCTTTTACAGATGTGGTTTGCTCTACATATTAATTAAAATGTCAAAATTCCTTCATTTTTCTGCCAGAGTTTCTTTATCTCTCTTTGGTTTCAGCTACATCAATTTTTTTTGTCAGGTTTTCTAAATTAATCTTTAACTTTAAGACCTAAATCTAACCTTTTTTGTAACCAAACTCTGTCTCCACAAGCTTGTTTCTTCTGTTGTATTTTGCTCTAAAATAAACTTAAGCTATTATGGATATTGGTTCAAAATCCATAGATAAATTATTCTAACAAATACAAACAACTATCAGTTCATCTATGAGCATGACCCAAAGAAAAAAATGATGTTCTATTTCTATTAAAATACATTTATGATCTAAACCATTGATGTCCAACGGCCGGCCTGCAGGTTGTATCTGCCATCCTAGATTTTTGTCCAGGTCCTGTCTTTCTGAAAGTCCACAGACATCAATGCTCTAAATAAATAAAACCATGCGTAGACGCCTCACAAATCTAAGGGTAGATTTTCAATCTATTCCTGAACTGATTACTTGGTCATGAACTGCATTAGAAACAGCCATGTAGGATTAATAAGACTGGGTGAGGAACAGCCAAACTCGGTTCACAAGGTGAAGTTGCTGAAGACGGTTTAATATCAAAAGTCATACACCATGATATTTGGAAGAAGCACAAATATGCAGGCAATGCAAACATACTTCCCAACTGGCCTACTTTGCATGGGACAGGCCCGATTTGGTAGGTCTGTCCCTCCGCACTCTACCTCTGTCCCGCTCTACCACTGACAGCAGGAACCAGGACCGCAATCCCGTGGTCCTGATTGCATACTCCAGTGTCCCATACACCGGAGAATGCTCACTGGGCATGCACAGCATTGTGCGCATGCGCAGTAGTGATCCTGGCTTCAGAAGCCAGGGTCAAAAATGGGTGACAGTGTTACCGCACATGAGAAAAATGGCAGCAGGTGCTCTAGCCAAAATGTGAAATATTTAGTTGCAGCAAAGAGCAGTTTGTTTAATGAATGGCTGGGGAGCGGTTCAAGAATGAGTGTTTGCAGGCATGGTGGTTCCTTGCAAGTATAATAATATACAGGATAATTAATATACCAGATAATGGATTTTCTCATATCAGAACTTTAAGGTTTAGCCTGAAAAAAAGATAGGCTAGTAAACAGTTTGTGGATATGTTGACACATATAGTTAGTCACTTTTTACACACATTCTGAGCAAACAAAAGATTACGTAAAAAAATATTTTCAGTTAGACTTTGTTCACACACTGTCACTTGTTCCTATTCTGTTCAGATTGCTAATCGGTACAAACAGATCTTTTTTTGCAATAGTCTAATTGAAAAACAGTGCACCAATATTATTGGCCCGTAATATGGTTTGCACTGTGCAGTTTGTGATTTGCTGTAGCAGCTTATGATGAGGGATAGCGAACATGTTCTCTCTAATCATCACAAAACTGGGGTGTATTGGCAGTATCCTTGGCCCAATAGAAAAATCATGACATAGACTGCTTTGAGTCTTGGCTGCACTATTTTTGTAAAAAAAAAAAAAAATGACCCTATAAAAATACGACAGTAGAAATAAAACTTATTAAAAAAGATAAGTACCGTATTTATCGGCGTATAACACGCGCCGGCGTATAACACGCACCTCATTTTAAGAAGGAAATTTCAGGAAAAAAAACTTAAATTTCAAATAAAGAACTTTGAAGCCCAATATGCCATTTAATATGCCAGGATATAGCCCCCAATATGCCATTTTAATATGCCAGGATATTGCCCCCAATATGCCATTTTAATATGCCAGTATATTGCCCCCAATATGCCATTTAATATGCCAGGATATTGCCCCCAATATGCCAGGATATTGCCCCCAATATGCCAGGATATTGCCCCCAATATGCCATTTAATATGCCATTATATTGCCCCCAATATGCCAGGTATTGCCCCCAATATGCCAGGATATTGCCCCCAATATGCCATTTTAATATGCCAGGATATTGCCCCCAATATGCCAGGATATTGCCCCCAATATGCCATGTAATATGCCAGGATATTGCCCCTTAGTATGCCAACCTCCTCCCCACCTTCCCCAGACCCCAGTACTTACCTCGTTCCTGCTCTGTCCCCCGGTGCTCTGAAGGTGCGTGGCTGTGAGGGAAGCGTTGTGAGCTCCCCTACAGCCGCACGGAACAATAAAGTTTGTTTTAAAAAAACACACTTTATTGACCGCGCGGCTGGAGGGAAGCTCACAACGCTTCCCTCACAGCCACGCACCTTCAGAGCACCGGGGGACAGAGCAGGAACGAGGTAAGTTTTAGATTTTTTTTTTTCCCCCAGCCACCGATCGGTGTATAACACGCACCCATCATTTGCTCCCTATTTTCAGGGAGAAAAAGTGCGTGTTATACGCCGATAAATACTGTATTTTTCTATAAATTTGTTACTATTCATCTTACTGGATATCCTGGTTCAGTCCCTCTCAAGCAGTTACTTTGTTTGTTTCCCACCTTGTATCTACCACAATAAATGTAGTAATGAAGGGGTCCACTGATCTGTTAGTCCAGCATGCAGTGGATTATGTTTTCAATGATGCACAGTTGTAACAATGCTGACTAAGCATCATGGGTAAAGGTAGTCCTCAATATTTGGAAAGCATTTGTTGACACTCCATTTATTGTGTACTACCTTATACATGATGCTCAGGCAGCATTTTGAAATATTGAAAACAAATGACAGCAGGATAGAAGATTTAGAGGTAAAGGGGCACTATCACCTAAACATTGTTTTACTGTAACTGTAGAGAATAAAAAAAAAAATCTATAAATTGTGTTAGCAGAATTGCGAGCAAATGGCTAAATTAGGAGAAATGTGTTTTAAATGTGCCTGTGGAGTCTCCTGTTTGTGACCTCACCTGTGGCATGATAAGCAAGTGAATGCTTTTCAGTGGGAATTGTGTCATTTGCATATTAAGCAACAGGTGTTGTCATAAACAGAAAAATACAGGAAGGTGATCTTTTTAAACCCATACAGAAATATATTCGGGGTACATCGGGATCAACAATATGCCTCAATATGAACCTGAAAAGCCCTGCCTTTCGGACATCCTGGCCAATTTCACACCAATTGAGTCCGAAACAAACCAAACTGAAGTGAGAGATTTTGGACATACAAAAAATAGCCCAGAAATATGGAAGGGAAGCCTAAATCAATAAGCAAAGATGAAATACATTTTGAAAGAAGAAAATAGTATGGCAAGCCAAGGATCAAGGCAGGAAGGGGATCAGGGCAGTTAAAGAAGGAGAGGGGGAAGGCAACGCCTACAAGATACCAGTAAAGTTTCTCAGCAGAGGAGAACTTCATTGGTACATAAACTGTGCCAATATTACAATGGTTGATAGGGGCAGCAGCTAAGAAGACAAGCCCGAGGAGGAAGAACGAACTATGGCAGCAGATTTTGGATGCTGTCAACATTGGTGGGAATAATAGGTCTGAAGAGGTGGTGAGGAAACGGTAAGTGCATTTAAAATACTAGTACACCATAGGCAGCATGTTATATCACACTGCAATAACACATGTGATTCATGTAATACATGTATTTGTAACCTGCAACGCAATGTCCTCATGGAGCGTAGGACGCTCGCACTCCGTTGAATCCTCCTACACCTCTACCTGCACGTCCTTCTGTCGCAGAGGACACCCGCGTGGTTCCCCTCCAATGGCAGCTCCCTCAACCACACCTACTGAAGCCCAGACCAGGCTACAACATGGTTGCCGCGATCGTGCTACTTAAAGGTCCATCACCCAATTTCATACCTTTTCCTGTGTTTGTTCCTAATTCCCTGGGGGTGTGGCCTAAAGTTCAGGAATACTTAAATACCCTTTTTCCCTATCTCTTCTTTACCGGTTATAATGACTGTGTCTCCTATTTTGGAAGGTTTCCTGTTACCGACCCGGCTTACTCTTTGACTTCGTATTGTCTCCTATGATTCCCATTTCCAATCTGGCTAGTTGACTATGTTTTCCACTGCTGCCTCACTGACTTTGGGTCGTTTTATGGCTCCACTGTTGTTCAGCTTGCCCTGACCTTGGCTTCGTTCATCCTCTATGCCTCCGTCTGTTCCAGTTCTGCCTTGTTCAGTTAGAAGTTCTTCTGGTTCCAGTCCTATGCCTAATTCCAGCTCCGTAAGTTCAAGTTCCACCTGTTCCTCATCTCCCTCCTGTTTCTCATCTCCCTCTGGTTCCAGTTCTCCGTGTTCTCCAGATACCCATTGTGCTCCTTCAGGCTCTCCATTAAGTTTCGGCACCATCAGAGATAGTTCCTTGTATTGTGGTTCCATCAGAGCCGCACAAATACTCAGCTGCTCCTATCTTGGACTCTACCCTTGATACATAACAGTCGCTGTGAACACCTCTGTAGTGGCTCCCGGATCTGGGTAGTTGTATTAAGAATACTCATGGGGAATGGTGAACATGGCTGCACATGTTAAACTGCCACACACATAGAAGCTGTAAAGGTGTGTGTAATGAATTGTAGCTGGGCAGAAAATGTTGGCTTGAGTGGGGAGGGCAAGTAGCACATGGTAGTTGTAGTACAAAGTTGCAGTAAATAGCAATATCTGTGTAGCCGTAGAACTGTACATCTGTAGTAACATGTACATAGGTGTCACATATTTGTATATATACATCAGTATGAGCATGATATATACGTGTACAGAGAGACACATGTATATGTGTAAATTGGATAACATGTACAGATGATAAAAGACCAATAGCAATTTTCCACTGTTATATTTCAGGTATTTAGATATCAAGAGACAGGTTAAGAGAAAGTTATCCAAGGCAGCCCTCCTGAGCCAGCTGACCTGATGGATTCATAGTGTGTGAGATTCAGGGGTAAGGAGCGTAGCGCTGGGTGGCGGGGGGAGAGATGAGGTGACTCCAAAAGTGACACAACAAAAGAGTAAGGCAATAGAGTAGTCTATCCAAAAAGTCAATGCCGGTAGCCAGGATACACAAAACAGGTATAGAAGTCCAGGTAGGGATACAGAAATAAGGATAGTCCAGGAAAAAAGCCAAGGTCGGTACACAGGAAGATCTTCAATAAATGTAGCAGGTAAATGGGAAAAAATGGTACTGAGAACAGACACCACAGCTCAACAAGCAAGCAATGATTGAGGTGAGTGTGGGGTTTTTATAGAGCTGTTGATAAAGGACCTCTCCCCTTTACACCTGGGGACCGCCCCTGCACCATGTTGTAAATAGGGAGAAGAGGTACAGCCTCTTCTTCCTATTCTCCTTGCCCCTTGTCAACAACCAATCGCGCAACGTTTCTCGCGAGTAAGCTCCGCCCCCTAAACCTCTTGGAAGTAGTTGCATTCACTGTTAGCGGGTGAATAGCAACTCGAGGCCGGGGATTCGGCCTACCTTGCGGTCACGCTAAAGCGCGATAGCGGCAAACAGGGACAGAGGATAACTTTGGCTGTGAGGGTCCCCTGGGCAAGGTAAGTGAAGGTCCTGGGACCTGACATAGTGGTTGGGGGTTCACATGACACAGGCTTGCCTGGTTGTAAGTATAGAACATCTATTATGTGCTATGTATGTCAATTGATTTGTTTTAACACTGGTCTCTCACTTTACTCATAGCATTTGGCAAGGGCCCCGTCAACCCCTATCATCATCATCTGAAGATGAGGCCTCATGGCCTGCACAGGACACATAGATCTTCCAGCTCCTCCTCAGACTACACCAGATCAGAATTCTCAGTTGGCCTTGGTGGTAGCTTCTTCTTCACATGTCTTTTGTGAGTAAAACATACCAAGACATGTGCATGTTTTTGCATATCACCTGTAGTAGAAACATGTGCAACAGATAGAGCTTCATTCGTAGGGAATTGCATGGATAGTGAGTGGATATCCCAAGTTATGGCCAAAATAGCTGACTTGAAACATTCTCAATATCAGCATCTCTTCAGAATGATTACAACTCGGCTACTGTGGCCTTAACATGGGAATTCCATTCTCCATTACATGCAATTCCCTCTTTCATGGAAATGTTCTGTACCCAACTGTATGGACTCAACATTAACAATGCATTCTTCTTCATCTCCAAGAGACCTATCTACACCACCTCCCGTTACAGGTTCCTCCCACCAACAGCCAGCTCCTGATATGCAGGCCCAGGGATCCACTGCCCAAGTTAGATACACATGTATAGCCCATCATTCTTGTTTGATGTTAATGCAAATTTAGTTTTCTACCTTTGGACTGTAATCTACTGTACATCCATATACATGGAAATATGGACATTGATGTACAGTTGTATGCAGTTATTGAAATGTGTAGGCCCTCATAGTTTCAATCACAGGATTAACATTCAATGAGCATGGGCTTGTGTTATGTAATATCTAACTGTTTCTGTAAATAGCTATAATAACTGTAGAGTGACAGATGCTCATTGGTATTAGGAATGTCAATGTACAATAGTACAGGATGACCATGCACATAAATTGTTAAGAGCATGTGATTCTGTATTGCAATATCCTAAACATCTTCCTCTTTTCCTGCAGCTCCATCTGTGGTGGCGACCAGCATCACCCCTAGGCTGGTTACGGTGGCCATGATCTCAACATTACTGGAGGGTTACCCAGTATATCATGCTCCTTCTCATTAGATGCTGATGAGTAAATCATACTGTATCGTCTTGTTAGTAGCTATGGAACCTTTGGCTACTTACCATTCCTGTCACTCCTCCACTGACAAACTCTGCACCCCCTCTCCCTGCCCCCTCTGTTCCCTGGGCTTGTTTATTTTTTATTATTTAAAATTACTGTTATTTTAAAAAAAGTTAAATATTTGTTTCAAATTTATTTTATTTAAAATTAAACAAAAATTACTATTTACTTGCGTCTGTGTTGTCATTTAGGTGAATCAACTGCTCCTACACTTCCATAGTTTATATGTAGCTTGTTAAGCTATATATTTGGTGCATAAGAACTGAGAACAGAGACTATTCGTGTGGTTTCCTTCATACGAACAATCTACATACATCCAATGAGGGGAGGCACGAACAGTTCCATTCGTGCATTTGACAGCTAATAAAACAGGAAAATAGACTGACCACAGGGACTGAAATAGTGGAACTATTTTGGGCATACAAACATACGAACAGTCGGTCTTATCCACATTTTTACTAACTTCTGAACCCCTGGTCCAATTCGTGCCATTTTTGGATATGTTGTTCCCATGAATGGATCGATTATGAAAATGTAACTTTTGTTTAAAATCCCATGCATAGTTTTGAAGTTATAATAAATGTGAAAAAGTATATTTTTTAGCTTGGAGATAATTGAGCTGATACAAAGTTTAACTCAATTATCTCCCAGGCAGAGGGGGGGAATGTACTGTAATTACTGGGAGTGTTTCTATTGTAACTTTGTGCCTGATTGGCTTCTGCACTTGCATTGTTGGTGCCCCACAAGGTCCAGTGGGTGGTGACAATACTGTAAAATCCTACATAAAAGAAGCAATAAACGCTCAGTGGAGTCAGTTTTTACTTCACCCTTAAAAACGTAGCCTTGTCTCGTTCTTGAAAGGGAACCTGCCCAGCATAAATCACTAGCTCTTTTAAGAGCTCTGCTTTACTCTCTACTTGGATCCAGCGGATGGGATAAAGCAACTCCACTACTGCACAGCATCTTGCCAGGAAGAAGGACGTCCCCAAAGGCTGATACCCCCTCTCCCATTGGGGTAGCCGTTACAATGTTCCCCATTTATATCCAGAGTGTTGTGTCATTCTACATAGTTACACCTTCCATGATTGTGGTTATTCATTGTTGTGTGTTCTGCACATGTATTTATCTGCATGACTCTTTTAATGATGTGTTTTTTTGCAATGTCCATAGTTGCATATATGTGGAAATATATCTTTTTTTTCCAAGTATGCTAATTCTATATATTTGTACTGGAAATGATATTAGGGTGCGTATGTAGTCATGACCTGTAAAAAATAGTTTTAATATATTTTGTAGTATCTTTAATGTTGAATTCTCCTGCTCATTATAAGAGAATTAAAATGGTTATAATGCAGCTATTATCCCCAAATCTGAATTGTATTTGTGGCTGATCGTTGCATATGTAGCCAAAACTGTACGTTTTTATAGCGAAAATGTTCAGATCCAAACACCTCTGATGCTTCGGATACCAAACGGCCACTTCATGGGCAAATTCCTGTTTATTGGCTAGCTGAATTTCAGGGATTGGTTCGATTCAGCTGCTAGGCCTGAGCCAAATCCAGTTTGGAAGAAATCACGCTATACCCTTTAACCAACAATTTAGAAGCAAACAATATCCTCTTACAGTTTAAATTAAAAAAACACCAGCAAACGTCCTCTGTGGTGTACACTAAATGTATATTCCTCCAGAACTTCACTGAAGTGTGTGATCAGCACTTCCTGGGGATCCACACAGTGGTGACGTGATGCTGTTCTCAACACCATCATGTCACTGCTATATGGATCCCCAGGAGAGAGAGTCTCGTTTTCAAAGGGGATCAACAGACGGCACCTAGGAAATAGCAGAGAGAGACCTGACCAGGCTGCCTTCTCAGAGCTGCTGGTCAAAGGATAAACTGAACCGTACTCAGTGCTGTATTTACCGCGAGGCATCCTAGGCGGATGCCTAGGGCGGCAAATTTTGGGGGGCGGCAGCGCCCCCCAGCACTGAAAAAAAAAATGTAAAAAACAAGCAAAATGTAAAAAAAAAAAAAAATCCGGCCCTTTAAAAAAAAAAAACCCACCGCGCTTGCGGGCAGAGACGGAGGTGAGAGGGGATCGGAAGATCCCCCCTCACCATCGCTCTGCCTGCCAGGCTGCACGGGGAGTGTGATGGGAGTCAGAGTGTGTGTGATGGGAGACAGTGTGTGTGACTGAGTGTGATGGGAGTCAGAGTGTGTGTGATGGGAGACAGTGTGTGTGACTGAGTGTGATGGGAGTCAGAGTGTGTGATGGGAGTCAGAGTGTGTGTGGTGGGAGTCAGTGTGTGTGTGATGGGAGACAGTGTGTGTGACTGAGTGTGATGGGAGACAGTGTGTGTGACTGAGTGTGATGGGAGTCAGAATGTGTGTGACGGGAGACAGTGTGTGTGATGGGAGACAGTGTGTGTGACCAAGTGTGATGGGAGTCAGAGTGTGTGATGGGAGACAGTGTGTGTGTGACTGAGTGTGATGGGAGTCAGAGTGTGTGTGATTGGAGACAGTGTGTGTGATGGGAGTCAGTGTGTGTGTGAGACTGAGTGTGATGGGAGTAGGAGTGTGTGACTGAGTGTGATGGGAGTAGGAGTGTGTGTGTGATGGGAGTATGAGCTTGATGTGAGTCTGAATGTTATGTGTGATGTGGGGTCATGAAATGGAGGTGATGGGGCATGTTTTAGGTGTGTTACGTGGGTGTGCAGCTTGGGTAGGGCGGTGCCCGGATTTTGTCTGCCTAGGGCAGCACTAAACCAAGATACACCACTGCATGTACTATCAAAAGTACAGCTTATCCTCCTACTAGGGTGACTACATTTTTCACTTGTTCTTCTATGTTAGAAGCACAAGTGAAACAAAAAGGTAGTTGTCCTTTAATATTATGAAATACAAGAACAGAGTTTGTAATTGTGATATCTGTTGTAAAAGCCAGATTGTACCAAACTAGAGAATCCTTTTTTATCAAATGAAACAGTTCTGTTGTCCCCTTTACTTCTGCTGGCAATGCAATTTCTGCCATTCACACTGTAAAGCACTGTAACCCTCCAGACTCAGAATAACATGTCTATGGTTACCTCTTATGCCTTTTATTGTTTCTGACTACACTAGGGATTGACACACAAGTCTGCAGACTTCAGACATTTGCCAAGCCCTGGACTACATTTAAGTTTGCTACCTTTTCTTCAGAAAAATACTGATACTGCCTCCATAGACTTAACATTGGCCTCAAGACATTTTTTTTTTTACTAGTCTTCTGATAAACTACCGGCCAGGTGGAATACCTAACTACACTATTATAGCACAGAATACAGAGCCAATTTTGTTACCCTCACACTTCTGCCCAGTAGAGTTTCAGCGTCTATTACCCTCTGTGTTGCAGTTAGAAGTTATATGCACATATATCCATTGCAATAAGGTGAAAATGTTTCTCTCTTTCAGCTCTGCTTGAGTTTTCTGTCCTGGGTGCCACAGGGCAGCATGGAGGTGTTATTTGCTACATGTGTATTTAGAGAAGGGGGAGGTGTGAAGGACGTTTGCCCCCCTTCTCTGAAGTTTGCTTTTCACAGCATCCCTTCATCCTGTTTCCATGGAGACAGGATGGATTTATAGTCCTTCCTAAGCCTGTTACCAAGCTTGGAATAAAGCCTTGTTATACACATGGGACACATTGCACCCTTGATGTGTCTGCACATCAAAGGGAGAGGAGGGGATTTGTTTGAGAGCTAGTTAACCCGTGTGTGCCATTATGTTGCAGGTACCCTGACAGTGTTTAAAATTAAATTGAAAGTGCTGCAAGACATTGCTGATACACCTATGCTTGGGCTGAATAATTAACTATTGCAGCACTACTGTAGTGGGATACCCTTTGTGTTTCACAAATCATCTACACATTTATTTGTGTTGTACCGTACCTTTAAGCGTATGTCTGATTTTCCCTGACCTAGAATCCTTATAATATCATTCCTTATAATATGTAACCGACACATCATTATAAAAGGAAACTTTAAATACTAATAAGACATGTATTCAGTCCACTAATAAATAAGGGATGACAGGTTTAATGAATAAAAACAGCATTAAAATTGGAAACAGGAGAAACGATTCTCTTAATAAAAGAAAAGGAAAATATTCCACGCAAAATACATTTAAAACTTAATGTTTCCTAGTATATTTATATCTATGTGTAGTCTTTCCTGGCATGTAATTCACTTGTCTTTACTCTTAGTTACCATTTATAGTGTATTTTTGCAGAAATGCCACTAGAACACTCTCCATGTGCTGCTGGCTCATATCACAGGTTAAAGGGACACTACCTCTTACATAAGATGTAACTAATTAACTTGGTCATTTAAAACAAACACATATATAAATCATATGCCACTGTGTTTTTATATGATTGAATAAATTGCATATAAAAGGAAAAATACAATTAGGTGTTTATCTCCTGGCTCCATTTTGTGAACATTTCCGATGATGCAACATTGTTCAAAATCTTCCAGTCAGTCTCACTTTACAACTGTGGCCAAAGTCTGCATGGTGATGTCATAAGATACTCCCCTGCTCTCTTACTGGCTCCTGGTAGTGGGCAGAACTAAAGTGGCTGTGTACAACTTTTTTTTTACCTGCCTTTCAACACAGGAGAGGAGATTATCCTGATCAAACAGGATTATAACTCAAGCGATGTAATAGTTACATTACCTTGCCATTCAATGCAAGTCTATCATCAGAATTATGATTTATATACTGAATTCTGTGTCCCCAGCCCCAAAGTGAAATACTAGTGCGGTAAAGTCACTAGGGGGTGGCACCCAGAAATACTATATTTCACAAAATGGTGGAACCCAGTGACAGGTGTTTAGTTGCATATTTTATTAAATACAGTCACATACCAAAAACAAAAGACATACCTGAAATCAACAATACAAAATAAAAAAAAATAAAAACCTTTGCATTTTTGGGTGGGAGTGTCCCTTTAAGTGAATGCTCTCTAACTTGACTCTATGGGTTGGGCTGCACTACTTTTCATCTCAAAATGCCCCAGTGTGCTGGCTTGGCAGCCAACTTCCTCAGATGAGGATCTGATTAGAAACAACAGGTTGGCAATGGGATAGAAAGCACCAGGGTCAGGAATGCTCCATAGTTTGGCTTTCCACTCAGACCCAAAAGACATACACTTCGGTGAGAATCCCACCCTGTCTCTAGAGTCTGCATTTTGGGTTCTGAGGTAGAGAAAGGCCAGTGAAAACTGGGTACAAATGCATTCAGGCCCAACCACACTGCTCTATCTGTCTTTCTATAACTTTTAGTTATGCTTATCTGTCATATTGTTATGCTTATCTGTCATGCCTGTCTTTTTGTGTCTATCTCTGATGATAATGGGTGTTAGAAACTAAATAGTTGTTTCCATCGGGGTAAAAGTTCCGAGTCCTCCTCCAGGCGGGCCATCGACTGTGTACAAAAGAATTTATCATGCATTGACTTGCTCTAACTTAGTTCTTTGGTGACTGGGTTCAATATAAAATCTTTTCAAAAAGCTGGTGTGCAGCTTTTCTAATCCTAACCCATCTGTAACCCTAAATAGAACTCTAACCCTACTCTTTCCATCTTGGGAGATCGCGGGTCCTGGGGGAGGCAGGCACATCAATAGTCATGAAGTGCTTGTTTTCAAGTGATGTGCCTGGCATGTCACTTGTAGTGAAGGGTTTCATAATAATAACTAGTATTTATATAGCACCTTTCTCTATTTTTAGTGCACACTCTTGGCATTAACTAAATTGGCAGCTCAAAAATAGATGTCATTATTACTAATGGTTACTAATGAAGGGCTGAGTTGACCCTGCTGAGATTTGAACCTGAACCTAGATGTTTGAAAAGGCTCTACAGTCATGGGCTTTACCAGCTGAGGTATCTCACCAGCCTATAGCCAGGGACCACTACTCTACTTTACTGTTGCTGCTAGGGGCATGTTTCAGCCTTTGTTTTGTGTCAGTTAGTGACACAAAATCATCATGTCTCAAGACTTGCCAATAAAACTACCAGGTGTCTAGTGGGGCAGCAGTGCACACAGACATCCTCCAATGCTGCCTGACACTTCCGCCGGGACTTCAGAGATGGAACACTGGGAGATCACGTGTACTCGGCGTTCCATCATAGAAGACGAGCATATAGGAAATTAAGTTTTACTAATAAATATGCCTTCATTAAAAACATTTCTTGTTTTTAATTTCCTTGTATTTTCCAATGCATCCCCACACTTGCCAATATGTCCCCAGACTTGCTAATGTGTTCGCACACTTGACAATATGCCCTCAGACTTGCCAATATGCCATCAGACTTGCCAATTCATCCTCAGACTTTCCAAAATGCCCCCACACTTACCAATGCTTTCCCACACTGGCCAATGGGTCCCCAGACTTGCTAGTGGTACCGCAGTTATGTCATCATTCCTCTAAACTCTGCTCGGTGCGCACAGACATCCTCCGATGCTGCCTGACACTTCTGCTGAGACTTCTGAGATGGAAAACTGGGAGGTCACATGTCTTCCATCTCAGAAGCTCCTGCAGAAGTTTCGGCCGGCATCGGAGGATGTCTAAGCAAAGTGCACACACATCCATTAGTGCCTGCTAGGAGGATCCAGGTTCGTTGCAGCTCTGTGAGGGACCAGGATCTTAGTCTTATACTCAGACCTCTATTTGAGTCAGCATGCCACTCCAATATGGCATGCCATGTTGTGGGCAAGAGCTTCGGAAGTGATCAGTGTCACTTCCATCACTCTGTTGCTGTTGCTAGTCAGCAACATTACTGTGAAAATTTTTTGCTAAATTAGCCTTAGATCTAGGATTTGGGATAAAAGGTTACATTTCTTAGGAAAAAGCAACATGCTACTTTCAGTGCCTTATTAATAAATAAAAAAAAAAACAACAGAAAAACTTGTATACAGTCGCTATTTCCTATTCAGGACAAATATTTAGAAGCTATTAAAAAGTTTTATTAGCATTTTCATGTAAAAGTTTTTTTTTTTTTTTTTACATTTTTCATCATATTTACTTTTTTTTATAGCAAATTATATGATGCAGATCTTATGCAGATAAAAAAACCAATATATAATTTGTGCGGGTACAGAAAAAAGAGGAATATTATAGCTATAAACAAACACAGCAGAAGTGTTAAAACAACCTTTCACAAGGCCAAAAAAGTTATGTCGCCTAGTGGTTAAAGGTTGCAATTACACATTTTTCACTTATATTTATTACTTTTCTTCATCTCTCTCGCTCTCCACCTTTTTAAATGTCTATATTTAATGATTATTTTATTATCTGCCTGTATTGTGACTTTAACCAATCTGTCAACACTAAATGGATATGTAGGTAATTTCTTCCACACGTTTACCAACATTTTGTCATTCGGGTGAATAGAATAGGTAAATAAAATCTTATATTTCTGTCCCGTGTAGCACCGCAACTGTCTGGCGGGACCTGAACCCATTTTGGGGTGAGGAATTCACGTTGCACCTCCCACTTGGCTTCCATACATTATCTTTCTATGTGATCGATGAAGACACAATTGGGTAAGCAAAGAATTAAGATTTCCTACATACCCTTCGCACATTCTTCCTGCAGAGGACAATGTATTTCCAACACTCCTTGGGCTATTGAATGGATTGCAGTGATTAAACTTGTATTCATGCCTTTGAATTACTGCTTAACTCAGTTCTATTAAACTAGTCAAATAAAGAGAGAATTGCAGGGAATTCTCTTTAGTGAGAAGACCCCTAAAATGGAAGTCTATCTGTAAGAATCAAAAGTGGCAGTGTATGGTTTATCCCTTGCTGGACAACACATTGCCACTGCTCTCTCACTAGAAGGGTTAAAAAAAAATAAAAATCAGTCTCTGGTAAAATTGAGGCTCTATACAAGGTGTGGTATAAATACATTTAGTTATTGCTCAGCAGAGATAGCACAGACTAATGTATAGTAGGAAGTGAAATGCTAATTATTTGTACCTATAGCTATAGTATTATTAGTCAATTTCTGTTCAGTGTTTTATTAAAAAATGTTGTCCATTGAATACAACATAGTGTGAACTTTCAGTGCAGAGACAGTATAGACTGACTGTTCTATGTTGTGAAATATTAATTGACCTAATATTTTTATGGAATATTCTCCATCAGTCAATTAATCGTTGCAGCTAGATTTTACCGGAACATTCTGCAGGTTCTGGTGCTCCATTTATATATTTCATTTTGAGTTATTTTTTTACCTATGGCACTGTAGGCTTGTACCTGCATTGTCTAACATATTGTAGAACTTTATGTTACACTCCATGAATATTTATCATTAAAAGAAAACTTTTGTTTTTCTGACAGGCATGATGATGTTATTGGTAAGATTTCACTCAGCAAGGAATACATCGCATCACAACCACGAGGTAACTACTCCAAAAAAAAACAACAACTCCAAACCATCTATTTCGTCATTAATTTAGCTTTTTCCCCTCCAAACTGAATAATGATTATCAGAAAAGGTCATATTGTTCTCCAGTCTGTTCTTCTAACTTAGTTTATAGTCCCACTCTATGCTCTGTACCTAAAGCTACGTAAATTATTGGTGCTATATAAATAAATGTTAATACAATCACAGTAGAATAATATGTATACATTGGTGAATAAGGCTGCTCAGATGATTGTGCTTCATTGTAACGAACAACTATCGTAAAAAAAAACAAGTCGGAATAAGTGTATGTATTTTAAAATGAAATGCTTTAATGAAAGAATACATATTAAGTACTTGAATGGTCCTTCTTTGCTTGCATAGCTCTATCAGGTGGCAGACATGTTATTTAGAATCTTGGGTCAGATGAATGAAGAACTGAACCATATGAGCCAAGATAGTGTTATACACAGCAACGAGGGTTTAATAAGGTACTTTATTTGTATTCTTTCATTAAAGCATTTCTGCTTGAGATGTTAACACTAGACACAATCTTTAATTTTAACATAAGTTAAAGTAGTCCTTTAAAAGTAGGTCCTAACTACCATGTACTTGTGTTCCCACAGGTATAGACAGCTGGCTTAACCTGAGCCGTGTAGATCCAGATGAAGAAGTCCAAGGGGAGATTTATCTTGAGTTACATATAATGCAAGACCAACATAAAAGCAACCTGCACTGCCATGTTCTAGAAGCCAGGTACCTACATCTCTGCTATAACAGCCTATAGGTTCCGTTTCCCAAAAATGCAGGCATTTTTTTTTATTCACAAAGAAATGTAGGGCTAATTACTTTTACTTAAGACATTATTCATGGAAGAGGAAATTGCAGGTAATAGAGAAGGGAATTTCACACTTAAGGCCATTCATATGAATAGGAGAGTTTTTCCAACCCCACTTCCTTAGCCTTACGTTTGAAAGTTTTTTTGTAGGGGATTTCAGTATTGAAAACAGAGCTTGCAATTTGCTCATAGGTTAAGGCATTAAAAAATGAGGTGAACAATCATTAAACATGGCACCTTATGTAATGCATGTGACTTAAAGGGGTAGATTATATGCCGGCCATTAAGGCTGGCAAATGTTCAAGTTAGAATACCGCATGTTATTCCTGACAATTCAACTACAATGGGGACTGCAAAAAAAACATGCAATAAAGCATTGGTGCTGTGGTACGAGAATGAAAGGCTTTCAGCATAAAACATGTAGTTCACATTTTCCCTGTTAAAAGTATGCTAGAGGACTTGGGGAGTAATTACACCCCCAGGCGACTAGTAGTGTAATAGCATCCTCCTCTAGCCAAGACCCCCCCCCCCCCCTAAAAAAAAAATGTTTGGTTTCCCTTGAAGCCAGCAGCCTCCTTCTGGTCCCATGAGATAAAAGTAAACCCCCACACACACGCTCCATGCCCAAAGCCCAGATTAAATCAACAAAATGCCCCCCCCCCCCCTTGGGTTTTGGGGTGCACTAATCTCCAAGCCCTGATTTTTTTTTTTTTTAAATCCACCCTTGGGTTTGTGGCACGCTAAGCTCGGTGAGGGCAGACTGAAAAGAGGTAGTTCCGCATGTTTTTTTTTTTCACGGCATTGATTTTCTTTTCACAATCTATGTTTCTCCATAATTATATGAGGCTTAGGTGTATTTTAAAAACAATTAAAATCAATAAGAGGGATACACAATGAGGCAATAGTTTAGAAAATCATTAGAGCAAGTCAAGGCATTGTGGGTAATGGTATAGAAATAAGGTAAATACGGTAATGATTGCCTTTTTGCCACAGTATCCACTTTATACATGGCTCTCTTGGACACTGTTCAAGACAGTCTTTCAAGCATAGCCAAGGAAAGAGTTGCAGTGCCAGTAAACCCACGCATGGACAGCTGTTTCATCCTTTATGGTACTCCTCGGTTGGTTTCTGGCAAAGCTGCCCCATTTTTGCAGCTAGTAACCTCCTACTGCAATGATGTGACCTTCACAACTATAGGCATTATATAGCGGTAGCTTATATAACCTGCACAATAGCAAGAGTAAGGCATGTTTCACAACAGATAGCACAGGTTCAGTATGACTAGATCAGCATGCCAACAAAATGCCCCTTTTAATCACCATAGGCAATAACACTGTGCCCTATTATAGAACCATCATGTACTATGCATACCATCATGTCCATCTGTTGTGGTTCTGATGTGTCATGGTTGTCGTGTGTCTAAGCTATGTCTTTAGAGGTATAACCACCACTCCACTTATCTGTAAACCTTGGTAGGTAATATGTAGATTTCAAATACTAATTATGGCAAGTGTAATCCTGTATCTCAACCATACACGTGTAAAGAAATCTCCAGTAGTGGCTTATTGAATATGAAGATACTTCCGTGTGCTCATCCAATTGCCATATATTGTTGATATCTCAGAGGTTTTCACAAGAGGTTTCCCTGATGTCCTTTTAATGAATGGATCTACTGGGAAAACATAACCTCAGACCTAGACATTTAATGACAATTTCCAAACTCGGAGCGTGGAGCAGAAAAGATTGCGGTTTCCTAGCAACAAGTTTATAAGCTTAGCAACACTATAACCATTTGAAGCAGGGGGTAGTGAGTCTATGATGTGATGAGAAGACAGGGGCATAGAGTGTATTACTTACCGAAGTGGAAGAAAAAAGTAAAATGGATGTACATTTAATTTATGTTGGTTGACAAGATGTTTAATGCTGTCTTGTAATATAAAGGGTTGATAGCTCTAAGGTTTTTGGAATAGAAAAGTGTGATGAGTGTGTACAGTCGAAAATTATTATACATGTACACTACAATAAATGTGGCATGGTAGGTTGTGTTGGAATGTATATTTGCATAATGGAGTTCTTTGGTAGTTTGCATGATGGCATACAAAAGGTTGTACTGAAGTTTAATTCATGCAATGTTTTTAGAAAATGCATTTATGTTGAATGATATTGAAAACATGTACGACAGGGGTGTCCAGTGTGCAGAACATAGGCCAAATGAGGCGCATCTGACGGACCTAGTGATTTTACTACCTGTATTCTCATCAGCCTTCTAATTGTGTAGTTTAGTTTGAATAAAGTTGATTTATACTATTTTGTGACTGCTTTTGTATTACTGCTAAATACTGCCCTTCTCCATCATTACTGTAAACAAAAAAGAAATGATGTGGCCTAAACAACAGTACATCTCTAATCATGTGGCCCAGTTCAGAAAAAAACCTGAATGCCCCTGACATTGGGATATTTCCAGGATTATAAATTATTAGGATGTCACAGACGTTCTTTCTTCCTTAGAGATCTAGCACCTCGGGACATTTCTGGAACATCTGATCCTTTTGTCCGAATTTTCTGCAACAACCAGACTCTGGAGACCTCTGTAAGTATAGTATATTTTAATATGTCACACACTAATGTTGTGTCCATTGTGTATACTACCACTTCCTCAAACTTCAAGAAACTCCACTCCTTGCCTCACGAGAGCAACGAGTTATTGTGTATACAGACCTTCATTAGGATTTAAGCTGCATGACAATGTTTGGTAAACATTGTTATAGATTAAGTCAAAACAGAGTAAACGATTAAGCAAGAGTAACCTCTAAAATGTTAAACTATTCTCAAAGTGGTCCTTAGGAACTTGTATAATACATGTTATTTTTACTTGGTATCCTTACACTGAAAGATTTTTTTGTGTTGTGATATTTCTGTCATTCTTGAATGTGGAAACATAGTACTGGTCTGCCAGGCTGCACGCCACATCCTTGTTGCTTCATGTCTAAGTAGAATATATCTGATGAATTCTGATACTGTCCAGTAAATAGTACATGAAGATCAGATTGTGCCCAACCTTGGCTGTAGCATTCAGTAATGAGTGTACTATTAAATACTAAAAGAACCCTTCACAAATGCCAACTGAATGCTTTCATGATGAAAACGGACTGATGCAGAACGTGTGGACAAAATTCCTAAAACTGGCTCCAGATTGATCCCTAACAGTGGCATTAAACAGTATAAGACTACCTGCAGAATGTCATCAAAGACTGACTCAAATAAGGCAAATGATTAGAAAGACACATTATGCCCATTTGTGAAAGTTACTTCATTATCAGTTGCATGCTTGATAACTGGGTGATGGACTGATACATTTAGTGAAAGCTCATATCCTTAACTTGCCAGGGTCATATAGCATGCTCCATTTCTAGGCCAATAAACACCAACTGACAGATGCTAAGAGCAAGATGCCACTCATGAACTGAAAGGAGTGCTGGGCATTTCTCTTTCTATCCAGTTATAGGCCAGTTCCCCTCCTCCAGATCCTTGCCAAATAGCTGTGTTGGACAAATTCTCCAGCCTGTCTATCTTTCAAAAATAGCTATTATTATCTGATTTTGACAGCATGATTGTTAGTGTGTAGCCCCAGTGTGCAGCAATCACTGACATGGCTCATGTCTTTTTCCTTTTTAAGGTAATTAAAAGAACACGGTTCCCACGATGGAATGAGGTGCTAGAGTTTGACCTCAGAGGAATTGAAGATATGGATCCTGGGGATCAAGTGATTAGCATTGAGGTTTGGGACTGGGACATGGTTGGAAAGAATGACTTCCTTGGTCGCGTAAGTAGCTACCAGTTCTCTCCTATTAAACATTTTTTTTCTTTTTTTACCTCCCTTTTTTTTTGTTCTTTAATCTCTAAACGTTTGATTCAGCTGATTTTCTTTATTCACCAGCTCCCCTATCTACTTTGATAATGCTTGCTAGCTCTCACCCTGTCTACATCCCCTTAGGTATGGTTCCCTTTGGAGCCCCTGCACAGAAGCCCTGCGGTGACTGGCTGGTTCCGTCTCTTGCCTTTTGGAAACACGGAGGAGGAGAATGGGTAGAAAGATGACAGTTGTGTGTGACATAACTGTGTGTGTGACATCATACCATAACATCCCCAAGGGAGAGGGAGTGGCACAGTTGGTTAACACTCTCACCCTAAGTCTGAAGCAGGGGAGCCCGGTTCGATTCCCTTGTCAGCTCCTTATTACTTTAGGCAAGTCACTTTAACTCCCGATTAGCAACATTTGCAAAGACTTACACTGCCCGGAACCATTTTTGTTTAGAGCTGAACACTGAACATTGAAAATATTATAATTTGTGTGACATTATAGCCATTTCTGTGGGCATATTTTTTCATTGTTTGTGGATGTTATCACAACACATTTGTCTTTATGTATTTTCTCTCTGTTGTCTCTTGATTTGTATGACATTGTGACACTATCTCTCCTAGAGGGAAGCTTGGATCTCTGCGTGTTAAAGTGAACCTATCAGAAGAGAGAATCCTTCCTTCTCTTTATTATCAGACCCTCAGCCAACTACTTGTGGAATCTGTTCAATCTGCGGACCAGGTTGGCACCTGTGTTGAATGATTTTGCATCATTTTCATTAAAGGACAACTGTTGTCAAAAAGTTATGAATAATTAAAAAATTGCATCATTTTGTTTAGAATCTCGGGTTAGATTAAGGAAGATCTGATCCAAGATGTCCGCACCTCATAGGGGTTTCATTAAAACATTTCTCAGTAAAATAACTACACTTGATCCAATCTTTCAGTTAAACATAACTTCATTTTATGCTGACCGTTGTCCTTTAAGGTTATTTCAAACTTTTTCATGTGAATGGCTACACAAGGCTAACCTCCAAGCCTCCCGTTGGCTAAGAATAATGCTAACATGAATATAAATGCATCCTGCACTGTTTGTTTTTGTCAGTGTAGAAATCAAGAACATTCTATTTGTTTCCGTGGTGATTGCTCCACTATTAGAACTTATCCAAAAACCTTGGTATACTGTTCAATAATTTCAACTGTAAACTTGCACTATAAAGACTTTGAACTGTGTTAAATGGTTGCTATGAAGCAAAACATAACAAAGTCCCAATTGTGTTTACTCCTAATTTTATTGATACTAATTTGATAACTTTGATAACTTGATTGCTATCAAATTAAGAGTTTATAATCTATATTAAAATAACAGTTGTTCTTTCTTCCAGTTCCAGTTGGCACCTCTGTAGAACTAAAGATTAATATGATTTTGCTTTCTGTGCTCCGCTATAGACTGACTCCAGCTTGATGGCTATCCTGGAAGAAATGTGCTCCGCTGAAAGTCGACAGGAAGTGGCTGTAAAGCTGGTGAAGATTTTTCTGGGTCAGGGCCTAGCAGTCACCTTTCTTGATAAACTTAACATGCGAGAAGTTAGCCGGACTGGTAAGCTCAATCCAACCTGGCCTCCCCATTCAGATACCCACCATGTCAATTTTTAGATTGTGGCACTATAGTCTAATGTTTAATGTGTAAAATGTATATGATTGTGTCCTGCACATCAAGTCACTATAGCCAATGTTTCCTATTGTCTCTATTTACATTTATAGGGTAATGGGGCCATAAAGGTCACATGTGGTGCAAAGTTATAAGTGTTTAGTAATCACTAGATACGTTCCATTGGCTTCCAAGGCATGACTTTTACAACTTTGCTTATAATGATCCTATATAAACAACTACTCATTATGTATGAAAGTGTGTTTGTTATTATTCCACATGTTTCTCTGCCTTAATAAATGGATATTGTTGTTCTTGTTTTGTTTTTTTTCATTAAACACGTAGGTGACCCAAATACACTTTTTCGATCAAACTCCCTTGCTTCAAAATCCATGGAGCAATATATGAAGGTGAGATTGGATATCACTTAGGCCTTGAGGGAAGGCTTATTTACCATTTCTGTTTACCATTTCTTCTTTTCATACATAAAATACCTCTGCTACCTATATATAAAACATATTTTTTATTATTTCTTTGGTCATAACCTCTTCATTTATAACATACATTTTTTGGGGATTTACTGCACTGTCAAACATGACCTCTGCCTTACTGTTTTCCTCCTCTCCTTGTCATTGGCTGTTAGATAGTGGGAATGCCATATCTGCATGAAGTGCTACGTCCTATCATCACCAGGATCTTTGAGGAAAAGAGATATGTGGAACTTGATCCCTGTAAAATTGATCTGAACCGTAGCAGGTGAGCATCTGTGCAGGATGGTAATGTTAGCGTGATAATCTGCTTCCTGTCAGGTGTACATGAATAGAGAGATGCTGTTTAATCATGCTATGGTTTTGCTATTCTTCATGCCGTAGACGTATCTCCTTTAAAGGCTCAGTGTCTGAGCAGCAGATCCGAGAGAGCAGTGTAGAATCTCTTAGGGGCTACCTCAGCGACATAATTGATGCCATCCTTGGTTCGGTTGACCAGTGTCCACCTGGTATGCGTCTCTGCTTCAAGCAATTGCATAAGCGGGTTGAGGAACGCTTTCCTGGACCAACCAATCAGGTTAGTTCACATGATATGCTGCAAGTGTGGCATTATTTATCATAATCTTCTGCTTGTAAAAATGTTAGGTGAAAGTACAGAATGGCTAAATGTAAGGGGCAGGGGGGCACATTTGGCATTCCCTGAAATAATATTTTCTGCTTGAAAACAGGATGTGAAGTACGCGGCCATCAGTGGTTTCCTTTTCCTGCGCTTTTTTGCTCCTGCCATCCTCACTCCCAAACTGTTCCACCTCAGAGAGCATCACGCTGATCCCCGCACAGCACGCACCTTGCTTCTCCTTGCCAAGGTATAACCAGCCAGGCAGACCTTGACCTAAGTAGTATTTATATTAGGAACTTATACATTGCAAAATATAAAGCAAATGCATAAATTAAGAAAGGGAAAAGTTGTTTAAAATGTGTCTCTGCTGTTTCTTGTTTGTCACATTGGCTTGTGGCAATAATTTAAATAAGGCACTAAAAGGTGATGTGAAAACTTAAGTTAGCGCAGACAGTTTTCAAAAACTTTTTTTTCTTCATCTGTACATTGGAAATTCTGTTGTAAGGATGTACAATTTATTTTCTAAGTTAATTTGTTAATTTTGTGAGGTGAGGCATGTTTAGATGTCTATAGGTGGGGGGAGGGGTTACATCCCAGAGCATCCACTTTTTGCACAGGACAAGTGGAAACTAAGTCCCACATGAAATCTGGGTGAACACTGTCTCATTAATGCCAACATGGTCTATGGTTGCAATGCATGCTGCTTCCTTTATTCCTGGACTTAATCCATCCTTGGTACCTGCTGATGTGAGCAAACAATGCCATGCATAAAACACAGTTGTTGTTTTAGCTCATCTATTGGCTCTAAAGGGTGATAATGCATGATGAACCATGTAGCCATCAACACTGTCCATGACCAAAGGATGCAATCCGTATAGTGTTTTATGAATGCCTCTGTCTCTTGCTCAGGCGGTACAAAGTATTGGTAATTTAGGTCAACAATTGGGCTATGGAAAAGAACAGTGGATGTCCCCTTTGCACCCTCTTATTCAACAAAGTGTGGGTCGTTTGCGGGATTTCCTGGATAGACTCATAGACACAGAATGTGATGCAGGTGAGTGATATAAGTATTATTAATATATTTTTTATCCTGTATAGTGAACATGAAAAGGAGTAAAATAGTAATTGATAAGCCAAGATCAATGTGGAATTTTAACTATCCCTACTTTGTAAAAAAAAATCTCTTTTATTCCTCGTGTTATTATATTCTCGTCTTATCAGTTATTATATTCTCGTCTTATGCTTTTCAGTTCCATCCTCATAGCTGTGCCCTCCTGTTGTGTCATTCCAATTATGTCATCCTTCCAGTTTCTTCTTTTACCATCCAGACCCTCCTGCTCCTTGTGGCATTCTATCTTCCGGATACTTTCAATTTCTCCTATTCTTTATTTTCTGTAGTTGACACCTGTAAATTGGATCCAGATGAGTGACTGTTGCCAGGATACTGGATGATGACCCTTAGCTGATCATCTTTGCATTTGTTATTTTAACCCCATCCTAAACAGGCCAGAAGGTGTATGTTTGGTCTCGAGACAAAATATTTGTTTTCCACAGTGCTTTGGGCAGCTCACCAGGGCTACTCATTATCAGGAGCTCAAATCTGTTTTTTTTAAAAAACAATCTTATGCAGGCATATTGGTATTTTTAACTTACTATGCATATGGCGAGTAGCATCTGTGCGTTCCCGCTATATTTTGCATCCATAATTTCAGTCAGCAAAAGACATAAAAATATACTTTAGAATTTATTGTTCTGCAATGGACATCATAAATACAAATAGTAAATATTGCATACATATCTTTATTGCTGTAATAACATCTGTCAGGTAATATGTATCTCACGGCTAAATCTCTTCTACTTTTACATCACTCTTTTTTTTCACTTACATAAGTCCGTGCTTTTGTTTCTTTCACTGGTTCACTATTCCCTTTATAAACGTCCATCCAGTTAATTCTTTCTGTAGTTCTGTGCTACCTATCCATCCTTTTCATCCTTGTAACACTGGAATGTAATTTCCTCTCGTTTCCTCTGAATTTTAGAGTGTGCTCAGATGTCTCGCACCCTTTTCCATCCATCAGTTACTATAAAGGAAGGGTTTTTACACAAGAGGAAAGCTGAGGCTGTGAATCTCGTAACACGTTTCACTTTCAAGAAGAGATACTTTTGGCTCAGCAGCCAGACTTTATCTTACTCCAAATCCCCAGACTGGCAGGTAAGTAATTATTTGATTCTTAACATAATGGGCGGTGGGTCACGGCTGTATCACTGCGGCGGTTAGAGCACTGACAGTTCAGTTTAGGGTGGCCGTTCAAATGCTAACCATTTTTACACCCCATAGTAAAATAATCCTCCCAACTCTAAAGCTAACCCCTAACCCCAATACTAACTCTAAAACTAACCCCTAACCCTAATACTAACTATAAAACTAACCCCTAATACAAACTCTAAAACTATCCCCTAACTCTAATACTATCTCTAAAACTAACCCCTAACCCTAATACTAACTCTAAAACTATCCCCTAACCCTAATACTAACTCTAAAACTATCCCCTAACCCTAATACTAACTCTAAAACTATCCCCTAACCCTAATACTAACTCTAAAACTATCCCCTAACAATAATACTAACTCTAAAACAAATCCCTAACCCTAATACTTACTCTAAAACGATCCCCTAACTCTAATACTATCTCTAAAACTAACCCCAAACCCTAATACTAACGCTAAAACTAACCCCTAACCCTAATACTAACTCTAAAACTAAACCCTAATACTAACTCTAAAACTAACCCCTAACCCTAATACTAACTCTAAAACTAACCCAAATACTGATAACCCCTAATACTAACCCAAAAACAAATCCGTACCCCTATAACCACCCCTAAACCTAACCAGCATCCCCTAAAATGAATCAACAAATCCATGATGTGCTGAACTGTCAGGCACTGTAAGTGCCGTGATGCAGCAGCCGCGAAGAACTGTTCCATTCCATGGAGGGTTGTGTAAAATGTTTAAAAAAATGTTGTAATCACTATGCTTTTATGGATAACAGTAAATCCACTTTTTTGACACATCATAAAACTGTTCGCACCAGAATATTTTTTTATTAATGTTCCCTGGTGCTAAGAGTGCCAGAGCATCTCAGAAGCATTATACATTGGTGTATATGTAGAAATTGCACAGATAGATGTGCCATTTTTTTCACTACTAGCAATATGCATACTGGCATGACCCCTTCATAGCTTTTGTCCAAATGACAGGATTAAACAAATACACAGTTACTTAACACTATGTCAATGTGGGTAGTTATCTGCCACACCCATCCAGATTAGAGGGCATCTTGGCATTGATAACCAGGAAGAAAAGTAAAAAAGGAACAGACAATGAGCTGTGTGTTCAGTAGCTAGTAATTTGTTGTAATCATACCGCTAATGGCACATGGTATATTGTATATGTTTAGTCTAACAGTTACACATATCATGTCACTGTAACTAGACAAATGTTGAGTGTATCTGATCTATATAGAGATGCAGTGCTTTGGCACTAGTCTGTCAAAGTAGCAAAATATTTGTCAGAATTCCCAGATTGTTACTATGGTAACTCGGTTTAACCAGGCTCATTAATTGGGTTCTCAAAATCTCCTCTCCTGTTTTTCATATGGTTGTTGACAGCAAAACACCTACTTGAATGTATATAGTATAGATTACTGTGCTGTCCCAGCATATCTCTCTAGCGTTGTTAAGCCTGTGTGCCCATTGTTCTGCAGGATACCAAGTTAAAGATTTCCCATGAGATTATGCTTTCTTCTCCCATTTCCATTTAGTTCCCCCTTCTCTCTGTTATTCCTCTCTTTCCTTTTGTTGCCCCATATGTGTCTCTGCCATGTGTGGCACTTACCTGGCATGATGATGGTGATAATGCACCCAGATGCTAAGTGCCAACTCAGAGGCTCCTGAGGTGCCACAGATGGCACTCGTGCCATACATTTTCCATCACTGCTCTAACCCAACAACCCACAGTGGCGTCACCCGGCTAGTCAGTGGAGTCTGTGCCCAATTACAGCCATTCCCAACTCTATACACCACAGTGTTCCACAATATGATTCTACTATAAATACTATGTCTGGAGAATTGTACAATATTATGGAGCATTGTAAAGACAGTGTACAGTGTATCTTTTAAAATGCCGAGTGCATTCTATTTATATATACAAATTCTGCCTTGATTGTTTACTTAATGTAGGCCCTCTCTTCACTCTCAGCACAACCACCACCGACTCTTTCCTCCATATACCAAATGTTTTATATCTTCGGACCTGTAACTGAGGAAGAAACTTTCCTTCAAACTAACTTCAACCTGCACTGAAGACCCATATTACCTTTCCCTAACCCCAACTAACCTTATCCTGTCCTCTGAAATTGTACAATCAGCCTACATTGCCAAGGAAAAAAAAGAGATTAGGAGCGTGCACTCACATCATAAACATTCATTTAAAACTATCAAAATAAATACCGTATTTGCTTGAATATAAGACAAGGTTTTTTTCAGAGGTGGAGGGGGGAGAGAGAGACAAGGGGAGGGGGGGAGAAAGACAAGGTGAGGGGGAGAGAGGGAAGAGAGAGAGAGAAAAGGAGGGAGGGAGGGGGAGAGAGAGAAAAGTTTGGGGGGAGGGAGAGACAACATGGGATTGAGGGGGAGAGAGAGCTAACACTGGGGGGAGAGACAGAGAAAAACACTAAGGGGGGAGAGAGAGACAATGCTGGGGGAAGGGGGGAGAGAGAGAGAGACAAAGCTGGGGGGAGGGGAGAGGCAGGCAGCATTGGCACATAAAAGGAAATAAAAACAAGAAATGCATTTTTTTATATCATCATTTTTATTAAATATTGAAAAGCAATTTACATGTGAATATATACAAGCTAAACTTTTTCCTATAGAGTAGTCTTATATTCAGGCTTTTAGTTTTTTTTCCTAAAGGAATATCCAAAGTTTGGGGGGTCGTCTTATAATCAGGGTCGTCTTATATTCGAGCAAATACGGTAATAGAAAACTCAGCACTGCATAGCAAAAATCACAAAATTACTTTAATAGTACACGACACAAATTCATTAGGGAAATTTACAAATGAAAATGAGGGTAAGGGACCACATTTAGGGAAAAAGACTAATGAGTCTTTTGATGCAAGTAAGTTTACAGAGGAAGAGGTTTTACTTCAGTTGTCTAAAGTAAAGACAAATAAGTCGATGGGACCTGATGGGATACATCCAAAGTTATTAAAAGAACTTAGTGGTGTACTAGCAAAACCGTTAACAGATTTATTTAACCAATCATTGTTAACGTGAGTAGTTCCAGAAGATTGGAAATTAGCTAATGTTGTGCCCATTCACAAGAAAGGTAGTTGGGAGGAGGCGGGCAACTATAGACCAGTAAGTCTTACTTCAGTAGTGGGGAAAATAATGGAAACCTTGTTAATGAATAGGATTGTTGAACATCTAAAGTCGCTTGGATTTCAAGATCAGAGACAGCATGGGTTTACTTCAGGGAGATCATGCCAAACTAATAGAAACATAGAAACATAGAATGTGTCGGCAGATAAGAACCATTCGGTCCATCTAGTCTGCCCAATTTTTTTATTTTTTTTTTGAGTACTTTTATTAGTCCCCCGTTCCCGGTCTTATAGCTAGGATAGCCTTGTGTCTATCCCACGCATGCTTAAAATCCTTGACTGTGTTTACCTCTACCACTTCTGCTGGCAGGCTATTCCATACATCCACTACCCTCTCAGTAAAGTAATACTTCCTGATATTACTTTTAAATCGTTGCCCCTCTAATTTAAGACTATGTCCTCTAGTTGTGGTAGTTTTTCTTCTTTTAAATATACTCTCTTCCTTTACTGTGTTGATTCCTTTTATTAATCTTATTGATTTTTTTGATTGGGTGACTAAAATAATAGATCAGGGTGGTGCAGTAGACATTGCTTACCTAGATTTCAGTAAGGCTTTTGACACTGTCGCACATAGAAGGCTTATCAATAAACTGAAATCTTTGAGTTTGGATTTCAATATTGTTGAATGGATTAGACAATGGCTGACTGACAGGCAACAGAGAGTTGTAGTCAATGGGGTATATTCGATGCAAGGTCTTGTTACTAGTGGGGTACCTCAGGGATCTGTACTTGGACCCATTCTCTTTAATATTTTTATTAGCGATATTGCAGAAGGTCTTGTTGGCAAAGTATGTATTTTTGCTGATGATACAAAGATTTGCAGCAGGGTTGATATTAATGGAGGGATAAGCCAAATGGCAAATGATTTAGCTAAACTAGAAAAATGGTCAGAGCAGTGGCAACTGGCATTTAATGTGGACAAGTGCAATATTATGCACCTTGGGCGTAAAAACCCAAAAGCAGAATATAGACTATTTGGTACAGTCCTAACCTCAACATCTGAGGAAAGGGATTTAGGAGTGATAATTTCAGAGGACTTAAAGGTAGGTAGGCAATGCAATAGAGCAGCAGGAAATGCTAGCAGAATGCTTTGTTGCATAGGGAGAGGTATTAGCAGTAGGAAGAGGGAAGTGCTCATGCCATTGTACAGAGCACTGGTGAGACCTCACTTGGAGTATTGTATGCAGTACTGGAGACCGTATCTCCAGAAGGATATTGATACTATGGAGAGAGTTCAGAGAAAGGCTACTAAACTGGTTCATGGGTTGAAGGATAAAACTTACCAGGAAAGGTTAAAGCATCTTAACATGTATAGCATGGAGGAACGACATAACAGGGGGGTTATGATAGAAACATTTAAATACATAAAGGGAATCAACACAGTAAAGGAAGAGAGTATATTTAAAAGAAGAAAAACTACCACAACTAGAGGACATAGTCTTAAATTAGAGGGGCAACGATTTAAAAGTAATATCAGGAAGTATTACTTTACTGAGAGGGTAGTGGATGTATGGAATAGCTTTCCAGCAGAAGTGGTAGAGGTAAACACAGTCAAGGATTTTAAGCATGCGTGGGATAGACACAAGGTTATCCTAGCTATAAGACCGGGAACGGGGGACTAAAAAAAAATTGACAGACTAGATGGACCGAATGGTTCTTATCTGCCGACACATTCTATGTTTCTATGTTACATCAACAAAGTTAAAAACAAACAAAAAACAGGCCTATTTTTCTCATTTTGTTTATGTCCCTGATGAAGACCTTTTTGAATTGTAACACTGGATATATTTTTTAATGTGCTGTTGAAGTAATTTTCGGATTTTCACATTTTAAAAAAAAAGATTTCTTTTTTATTTTAAACTTTCCCAAATCACACCTATCCTGTATAAACCTTCTTTAGCATATGGCACCCCTCCTGACGGGTTCTCATGTACTGATACAGGAAAAATTGGAAACAAGCCTTGAATCTACTCACTGGGGCTGTTCACGCAAAGGTGAGTTGCAGGTGAGTTGAGATGAACATTTTGTCTCACCAATTTATCTATACATTGTGCAGGGACAAACCTGCTGAGTTCCCCCCTCTAAGCAAACTCACCAGGTTTATCCCTGCACAATGTATAGCTAAATTGGTGAAATTAGATGATCATCTCAACTCACCTTTGAGTGAGTGGCCTCTCAGCTTTTACATTCTATTTGATATCCAATTTCACCATAGTTTGTTATTCTTTGTTTCAAACTGGAACAGGAATGAGAGTTAACAGATAGCTTCAATTTGCCTTACTAATCTATGGGTCTATTCTATTAAACCATATTAAAAATAATAACCAAGTATTTTTCCATGAAGGGTTTATTCTCTTGGTTTCATCCAGTGGTTGTTACTATTGCCCATTATTCCAGAAATAGAATATGATCTCCAACCCCTGCTGAGATATGCTGTTAATACCTAATTTCTGCAGTTCAATTTTAGTGAATAGTCCTTTAACACTTTCGATGCTGGCCAAATATTGTGCCCCCTCTCATCTAACGTATACAACAAATAGTAATAGTAAGAAATTGAATAAGGAGAACATATAGGGATGCCAAGAGGGGCACAGACTGCAGACGAGGTTCAGTATAAGTGTGTCCCCATTCAGTTATAGGTTCCTCACCATATGTGTCGCACCCTGGCATGCTCAAAATAAAATTACAACTAAGAACACCAAAAAGAGATCTTTTTTTGTCTCGCTTCTCATCTGGTGTGCCACGGATACCTTCATTCAAGGACTTATAAAGCCACACTGTGAATTATGACTGGCTGTCACTGTTTTGGCAGAATAACACACTAGTGTCTTATCTCTTGCAGGTTCGCTCTTCTATTCCAGTGCATCGGATCTGTGCAGTTGAGAGAGTGGATGAGAATGCTTTCCAGCAGCCAAATATGATGCAGATTATTAGTCAGGATAATGAAGCACAAGGAGGACACATAATGTATATACAGTGCAAGGTGAGAGGCAAAAGACTGACATATAAGTAACTCTAGGTTTTTCTTAAGTCACTACATGTTTAGGCCATTCTGTGAAGAAACAGCTAGTTATCACAAAGAATAGAAAGAGCAATCAGCACCCCTAACCGTCCCGTTCCGATTTAGGACTACGATTCAACGGAGCCAATTTCATCATTCGACACCTGAATGAATTCTGTGCATGCGCAGTTTTGGTGCCACACTGAGTGACTGTGTGTATGCAGTAACACTGACACGCCCCCTCCCAAGCCAAGTTGCTGCTTGGACATATTCAGAAGTATGAGTGTCAGTGCCGTTTAAAGACCAGGCATAGAGTGAAATGCATCCTGGTCCCCATCTGTTACTCCATGGCCAATGGAAATATTTTATTCACTAAAGATGGAATGTTGTTAAACTGTCAAAAATATTGCAAAACTTAGACCAAAGTCAAGTTGGAAACATTTCCTAAATGGATTATTTTTCCAAATCTGGTCAATTATGGTCTAAATTATTCAACTCTGTTGCCAAATCACCACAATTTACTCTTAAGTGAATTAACCTCTAGGAGTGTCTTGCCTGTTACAATAGGCCTACATTTGTTATTCTGATAAATAGTGCAAAATTATATTTAAATGTATTTTTTTTTTTTAGTTTTTTTTTGCAATTTACAAATCGTGTAGTCCATTTTGAGATGGCAAGGTCTGCACCAGCAGGATGAATGACACTAGTTAGGAGCCAAAATGTTGTTTACTCTTTCATTGTGCTGTCTCATGGAGATAGATGTACCTGTAGCCCCCTATATTATGTGAATGATAGACGATGTTCCACAAAACAATATCCACTTTGTTTACAAACAAATATTTACAAAATCAATAAAATATCAGCATTCTTGCAGTCTTTGCCTAGAATATAAAAATGGCAGAAGATGTCTGCATAGCTCATAAAGATAATTACTAGGCAAATCTCCTCTCGTGAATAATTGCATAGTTTTATCAGAATAAACCTTAAAATGCCTCTGTACAACATTAACAAAACAGTAGTTGAGGGGTTAAATCAGCATTAAATGGATTCGGTCAAACTCAGTACTGCTTATACAGTGAATTTAGAGAATACAAATTTCTGAGAACTACTTAGGAGAAAAAAATGTATTAAACATATTATATAGTGACTCATGTCTATGACATCACCTGTGGTTTGATATGCTTGAACTACTTGTTCATGCAAAATGTGTAATTTCCATATCAAGTCACATGGTGATGTCATAAACAGTAGACACCACAGACACATTTAAAACATATTTCCTCTTAAATTATTCATTTGAATGCAATTTTGCCAACACAATATAAAGAACATTTAACATAGTAACATAGTAATTTAGGTTGAAAAAACCCCCCATCAAGTTCAACCCTTCTACCTATCATTCCTGCTTTTGATCCAAAAGAAGGATCAATACCCGGTTTTATACATGCCAATATCTTATTGGCCCTTGCAGCTGCTGACTGGCATTTCACACTATTGCTAGGTCTGTTATCTACAATTATTCCAAAATACTTTCATTACTAGTTTTCCAAGGGACATGCCATTTAAAGTATATGTTTCAGTGTTATTATTTGTCCCATAATGCATAACTTTATTATTGTCTGTATTAAACCTCATTTGCCACTTGCTTGTCCAGTCCCCCACTTTGTCTAATTATTTCTCCAAAGGATAAACATCAAGGTTAATTCGTAACCTTACCTTATTTTGTGTCATTAGCAAATACTGAGACATGGCTCTCAACACAACTTTGGAGATTATTAATAAACAAATTTAAAAGGAGAGGGCCTAAAACAGACCCCTGAAGTGCTCCACTTAATATCCTGGTCCCGTTTGAGAATTTTCCAATTACAACAACTCTCTGCATTCTATCTTTTAGGTAATTTTAGTAACCTGTTGGGTGGAACCATATCAAATGCTTTTGCAAAGTCTATATATATCACATCAACTGCCACACCTAGATCTATATTTTTACTGACTTCTTCATAGAATGTTATTAAGTTTGTTTGACAAGACATGTCTTTCACAAAACCATGTTGACTTCTACTTATTATATTTTGATTCAAGATGTATTCTTAAATGTATACCTTTAGCAATCCTTCAAATAATCCCCCCACTACAGATTTCAAGCTCACTGGCCTATAATTGACCAGCTGAGATTTTCATCCCTTAATATACATTTGTACATTCACAGAGTCTCTTTAACGTGCTCACTACAGAATCAGCTAGCTGCCCAGTATATAATAATACCCAGGAGCAGCAGTTAAAAAACCCTTGTCCAACTTTGTAGCCATCATATATTTATAATTTATGGTTTGTTGCAAAATTACCAAAAAGGCAACAGGAGGATACTACACATTTTCCCTTCTTCCTGTCTCTCCTTATCTATATATCTATCTCTTTTTTATTCATGTCTGTCATCTATTTATCTCCTAGATTTTGTTACATAACACAACATGGTGAGCGTGAGAGACTCCAGATATTTTGTAAAGATAATTAAATATACATATATATAATAAAGTTTTCCAGTATAATTTCCCTTGAACCTTTCTGTGACCGAAAGAACTACTAATGAGCAACAATAATAAAATTGCTTTTGAGCATCATTCAAGACCTGAAGGCTCTAACAATAGAGAACAATGCCTTAAGAAACAAAACTGCTGCTTTGACTTTGAACTGCGCCCATAAAAGCCAATGGTCTGTGGCAGCTGATCAAGTTCATAAAACCCCAAAGCTTCACATGGATTCCTTCACAAACTCCTCCTTCTATTTTATTATACCCTTAGCAAAGGTCAATAACATCTGTCAACTAAAAGCAGCTTGGGTCCTTTGTGCCATTTTCCTCCATTCTGTTTATTTAAGATAATTCTAACCAATGTGGGACACATAATCATCCAGTTTTGCATCATTAGTTTCATCTATGCCTGTATGGTTAGACCTTCGATTGATCTATTATCAAGAGTCAGTGACCACTGATAAGGAATCATTCTGTTCCTTAAAGGGTTTTATTCATGAAATGGAGAATTGTAGGGTATTTGTAGGTCAAGTTTGACATTTTCCCCAATGCAACTGAATGGAAGAATATTTCCAACTATGCTACTTTGGCCTTAAGTTTGAAATTCCTCTGTCTCATGAATAAAACCCAGAGTGTTTGTGCTTATTGGTGGATCAGATAAATGCTTGTGGAACCCTACAGACATAACTGTTTAGGGGGTGTAACACTGACTACTCTGTCATATTTCCAATTTAATTAAAAGTCAATTTATTTAAAAGTCCCAACATACTTGCAAATTACCCATGGACTTTTTTGAATTGGCCAGGGCCATTTAATATTTGTTCATTGGTAGAATCTCACAAGTTTGATAAACTCTTAGGAGTGCCTTGCCTGTTCCAATAGGCCTGCATATGTTTTTCTGATATATAGTGCAGAATTATATTAAAACAATTCCTTTAAAGAACATTGATTTGGAAATGTAATTCTTGAAGTTATGGCAATACTCACTTCGACAGAAAGAATATCAAATAAATGCATTCTAAAAATTTTAATATCATTTGAGTCAATTTGTGCTGTTTTTGCAGCAAACTGACTGGATTTCTTCCCCCACTTCCTGCTGTGCCTTAAAATTGCTTTACCCTGCTTACTAAAAACAGAACATGAGTTTTAAGATATTCTTAAATCCTAGAAGGTATGTAAACTGATATATTTGCATATTTTAGAATGTCACAACATGTTCTATCAGCAGAAAAAGCAAATTATCTTTTAGCATTCATTCCCTTTAATGCTCCCGCAGGGTGAACTTATAAAACTAGTACAGCAAAAGATTATTACTTTTATTGTTTGCATTTTTTATTACTATAGTCCCAGAATTACATTACCAGCTGATAACTAGAACCATCAATCTTATCAATCTAAAAGTTTAAGGAATCTTGAAAGCACTTTCCTAATGATAATTTTTAACTTTTTTTTAGCTTTTAAAGGATCAAACTTGAGAAATAAATACATTTATTTGTTCTAGTTTTAGGTTTTCATTGTTGCAACACTCTTCCTAAAAACTTTCCTTTTGCAGACCTTCCCCTTGGAATGGATTCCACTCGCAATGATATCAGCAACTAAGGCAAAAGATGGCATCTCCAACAGTTCTCGGGAACCAATCAATGGTCTCCTATAGAGAGGAATGGGGATGTCAATGGCATTTGTGCACTGAAATCACACAGCTGGCCTGCCACTCAAATCATTACAGTCAAGGAAACAAAACAGGGAGGAAGTTACTCGCTTCTAAATTAAGTAGCTACATTCCCAGTGCAAGAAGACCCAGTTCATCTGCACTGATCCGCTTGCAAGTAAACCAAAGCAAGGGGAAGGCTAGATCAGAGAACTTTGAAGGATATTCCCATAAATTGTACAATGTACAGGTTAAACACTAACAGATGAAAAATAAGGCTGTGCGATCTGTACATATAATATTAGTTTACATTCTGCATTAATTTATATACTTGCTGTTCATACTGCTTTTGGGGAGTCCTTGTGGCAGAAAATACATATTTACTATTTGGAACATATCTTTGAGTATGTAACATGACCTCTACAGCCAAGACAATTGAAAAACCTTACCTAGATGATTTGATCATTGGCTCACTTCACTACAGCCATTGGTTATCATTATGCCTAACCAAGTGTTCTTAAAGTATCATGACTACATCCTCAATACAGTATGGTAATTGCCTGTGGAGAGTTAAATACCTCCGACTAGAGGTTACAATAATTTCATTACTATTCAATTACAAAGGAGTCTGGGTTCTGCAAATGGCCTGCTTTCAGATTCCTAACCCCTAAGTCCTGTCGATGTGGGATGTTTTATTGCACCTCATTAAATGGTAGATAAAGACCCCTTCATCCACTATGATTTTTAAACAATACTGAGGCTGCATTCTTCACAAAGAACAATGATGGGTTTTTTGTGCTTTGACCCTTTGGAGTTCTGAAGAGATAATGCTGTCTTGTTTTATTGTGCAAGAATCTCATCTATGCTGAGAGAGAAATGCAGCAAAATCATTGTGATTTAACCATTGTGGTACCATTCATGTCCGGTTATAGGAAAACTGTGTGTGAGTCCTGTTTGTCCTACAACTTACTTAGTATCACGGACAGAGAGCGACAGTTTTGTTAGTCTGCCCTTCCTTGGTGCTGAGATCAGTGCACTTTATATTCCATCTGCTCTTAGCAAAGTAGCTGCAGCAAAATGCCTATGTTTGTAGGTGCAACAGCATGCTAGACAGGTTCAGGAGCTATATTATATACACCCGTAGTTGCAGTGCCTTCCGCAGCTTATTATAATGAGAAAAGAGCCGAGTAAGTAGAAAGAGTGTACGTTTTTTGCTTAATCTAGGAGATCATTATTAAATGGATGTTGAAAAACCTAGTAGATATTTAATCAATCAGCTGCTACTGGACTATCCTGGCAATGGGTGATGATGCGTAGTACAAATTGTTGAGATATCCCAGTGTGTATGCGCTTTAACTTGAAAACTCAGGATTGTGGGTTTGGTTCCGATAGTCAGCCCAACCTTCCCAGGTTGATCAAATGAGTATGGCTGGGTAATAATAAAAATCTATTATTATACATGAAATGCTATATCAAAGATATGAGACATAGGGCTTTATTCATGAAAGAGGTAATTGGGAAGATCATTTCAAACTTAGGGCCAAAGTAGCAGAGCATTTGACTCAAGCCCTCCCCAGTGATTACTCGGCATGTTTACTGCAGGTGTGCCAGCACTGATTCTATAGACACTGAGGATATAAAGTTTTGTTTCATATAGTCACTTCCTGTCCTCCTCAAATTGAGTCTATTGAGTGGCCTTTGAGTGACCTTGCTCTTGTAACAGTAGGATCTCTTAAGAGTGCAACACATTGTCTGATGACATCACTAGAGAGACAGGATATTCCATTAATTTGAATGGCATTGTTGTCATTGGTCCCTCCAGCAAAAAAAAAAAAAAGGAAATTACTTTTACTCATCTAGTGTGGGCAGTCCTTGTTTCTTGCAAACTGCTGTAATTTGACAATTTTTTCTAGCTGTATTTTATATTTTAAGCAATGCAAAATGTAAGACATGCATTTTAAAGTACTTTGAAAGCACATAAATATGCATTAATATTCGGAAGATACATTTTGGACACTAGACAGTCCCTTTAAGCTTGCAATTCCTTCTTTCATGAATAAAGCTCACAGTGTTTTTAAATTGCATGGAATTTGCATTAACAGTAATATAAATATGTCCACTTTTGTTACCTTGCACAGAATGTAAACGAGCTCAATCAGTGGCTCTCTGCTTTGCGGAAGGTCAGCTTGTGCAACCAGCGTCTTCTGCCAACCTACCACCCTGGGGCTTACAGAAATGCACATTGGACATGCTGCCTACAATCTGACCGTACAGGTAATATATATAGCATCATTCCATACCTCCGCCCCCTCACACACAATGCCCCTCTTCTATTATTCACTGTCTCTCTTAGTGCGGGGATGCAGTCGCACACACTTGGCTGTGACACTGGGTGATTGGAGTGATCCACTGGATCCAGATGCTGAAGCCCAGGTGCTTTATCGACACTTGCTAATGGCGAAGGACATTCTCAGGTCTGCATTTATTTCTGTTTACCCTCCATTTTCTGATGGCTGTGCCTGTATTTACACTGATGCTGTAGGCCTATCACCTCCTATTCATAACCGAGTTAGTTCATCATTTCCAGTGTTAGTCAGTTTATGCCATCCATTTAATGTATAAATGGCATTTGTATCTGGTTGTACACAATGATTTCTTTCTGCAGTTTCTATGCTGTAAAATGTCAAATAATGTAAACAAATGAGCCCATACTGACATCTTTTGCCTATGATACTTCAAAGTGTTACGTTTCAGTTTGAATTTAGCATGAACATTTAATGTGATTCAGAATTTTTAAATTGTCAATGGGGTGTATTTACCAAAAAGCTGAGATGGAAAGACAGCCAAGTTGGAGAATCTTTCCTACTCGCCTCTTAGTGCCTGCGGTTTATTTGTAGGTTCACTTTCTGTGAATAGGCCTATCTGGTTGGTTACAACAACTGGGTCACAGCATGTCATATTGTGGTTCCATTCAGTGACATCACCAAATGGAGACAAACATAAGATGGGATAAGTACTTACCTACCGCTACACTGTACTAGCTCAGCCCCAGCATAACTTGTAATGTTATCACTATATTTATGGTGTAAGTGCCACACCGAGATTAAAAACCAGCCCTAGAAATAATCGTATACCAGCCCCATAGCATAACGTCTTTATACCAGCCCCATACCCCCAAACCATGCATTTTAAAGCACATTTGAAGAGTGTATTTTTTTTTTTTTTACAGATAAGACTGATATCTACCCCTGCATGGGGCAAATATACCCTCAGTATGTACAACATGTTAGATCTCACACACTGCCCTGATATATACTCAATGGGCAGGTCAATACATAGGCCCCAGTATGTACATAAGGTTATATGAATTTCCCTGTGCAGGGGTAGATATCAGGGCAGCATGTGAGATGTACCTTGTGTATGTACTGGGTGGATATTTTGACTTACCCCAACACCCAGATTGCACTCGTAGGGCTTAGCCTGGCAACCCAGCCCTGTATGGTGTTTTCATAGTATTTTTAATTCACAATTAACTTGAAAATGTTCTGCTCAGTCAAGATTTTATTTAGCCTTACATCTGAAACTCACAGGGCCCTATATTTACCAATAAAGAATTTAATTTGCAGCTAAACAGTTATGTGCTACATGAGGGAAGGCAATATAAATGATTTGTAAAGCAATATATAGTAAAATGTTAACATAACTATCAAATAAAGACCTAGCTATACATGAAAGGCACCCAGACAGCCACTAATGTCTAATTTCTTACTCGCCAGGAATCAGTACCTAGAGGGGGGTACAGAGAGGGCAGCTTCGATGAAGCCAGACATTAGAGGCCATGGTGAGAAGACACATGAAGGTGCGATGATTTGACTTCAGAAGAAACTACTGTAACATGATTTTTGTTTGTGGACAGTCTAGCTCAGCCATTTGTATTATTCATTTTTTTCAGGTGCAACATTCTCTTCCCCAGCAAGACGCCTGCTGTCAGCCATTGAGGACCTAGAAAAAGCACACCAAGCTTTCGAGAAGAGGGAGAGAGAGGAGATTCCTAACCACAGTCGCTGCACCTAGAAGTCTTGAATCTGTGCATGGAATCTCTTTGCTGTATACTTTGAAAAATGCATTAACCAGATTTTTTTTCTATGGTTCCTGAGCATATAATAAATAAGTAAATTAAAAAACCAATAACAAAAAAGTTTACGTGTGGTTTTGCTCTTCATCATCTAGTTCATCATTACTAGTCTTTTTACACCAAGAAATGGATTTGTCAGCAGTTTTCCCTACTCTCTCCAGTCATTCCCTGAGGGTTTCAATTTAGAACATTTTAAATGCCCTTCATTTATCACTCATTGACCTGCAGCTTAACCTCTACGCATCTCAGAGGTAATTCTATTCCTAGAGGTGACCTGTTCTGTATGCTTCCAATGCCAAATTATATATCTTAAGCAAGAAGCCTACATACTGCTCCTGTTGGCAATAATTAATTGCACTCCGGTGAACATGTGAGAGAATGAATGCTTCATCAGCTTTCCTGCCAGGCAAGACCTTCAATTAATCCATGCCATCTCACCTTTGCACCAAACTGCGGGCACACAGTCCTAGAAATATGGCTTTTTTTCACTCCATTCATCATCTGACTCATCTAGGAATTGAAAAGTCTGGGTCTTTGTTCAGCTTCTGATTCATTAGGGGAGACTAGGAATGACTGCCTGTTGTGACAGCTTAATATATAATAATAATTATGTTATTTCTTTTAGCCATACAAAGGAAAAATCTACAAAGCATTTAAAAACAGCATGTATCTCTTTACACAATAGATGAATGCCCCAACCTTTTTTTGTAAAGAAGGGATACTAGAACAAGATGTCTTAAATTCAAGTTAATGGGTGGAAAACTGAGATTTAAGGTGAAAAGTTTTTTGGGGGATTACTATAAGGTTAACGGGTGCCTGAAAAACTGAAAGTGCTGTGTACAAGTCAAATAAGGAGGCAAATTGCATATACAAAGCAGCAACTGAAGGCAAACTTTGCATGCCTGTTATTAAATGCAAAGTGACCTAATATTTTATATCTGGGTTGGTTTTTTTTTAAATCTAAGTACCCAACAATAAGTTCCCCGGGAAACAGGCAAAGCCTAGGTGGGAGGGGGCATGTATGAGTGAGGGGTGTGAGTGGCACCTATGACAGTGCTGGTGGGGGAGTGGCTGTGGGTTGGGGTATTTAAGGACCCCTCCATCTTGGAGTCAGCAGCCATTTTAATTTCAAACGGACACAGCAGGAAAAATCTAACTCTCTCTGCTCGTGTCTTTAGTGAAACGGCCTAAGGGATGGATGTGGAGCACATTCTGGCGGCCCTTAGGGCTGAAGCGCTGCTGGATGGTGGGGCACACCTCCAGCAACAGATGGCTCGGCTGAGGGGGACTCCGTCCGGAGCCCCCGTTCCTGAGGCTGGTCGCGGGTCGGGCAGGCGTGTTTCGCGCCCCCCCGCCCGCCTGAGTCCTGTTGCAGGCCCCAGCGGTGGGTACCGGAGTCGGAGCCCCGGAGATCAAGAGGGACGGCGGCGCTCGTTTCCCGCGAGGCCGGTGAGTACGCCGGGAAGGCCCCGGCCTTCCCCATCCCTGCCCCGTAGTGCTCGCTTGCAGGCCGCAAGGCCTACTGCCTCTCCGGAGGTCTCCCCGCTCCCACCCATTATCCAGGGCGGGCCGTCGCCGGCCGCGAGGCCCGCCCGTCGGGCTTCAGGCTCACGCCAGAGCGCTTCCCCGGCCTTACCTACTTCCACACCGGTCAGGATCCTCCGGTCTGGCGGTGTTGTCTCCCCTGGAGGTCAAGCGGTGGTTACCGCGCCTCCGGTAAGGCCCCCGGTGGTGCCCACGCCTCCTGGTCCCCCCAGCGGGGGGAGGAGGCCCCGTGCACCCCAGGCACGTGGCAGACGGGCGAGAGAACGGAGGGCGTCCCGCTTACCTCCAAGGCCGTCCGGCCCAGCTCCTCCTGCGGAGGGGTCCCTGTCGGGCTACTCAGAAGGGGAGGATGAGGTATGGACCCCCTCCCCGGTTCCCCATTCCTCGATGACAGCCCGTGCTGCTTTGGCTGAGGGTCATGGGCCCACTGGGCCCCACTTGGGGGGGAGGGTCGCTGATGGCACTGTTTCTTATCCTCAGGATGTTCATTTTTCTCATGCTCCGGTGGGGCAACAGGTGCCCCCTCCGGTGATTCAGTCGGTAGCGGGTGCCCTTCCTACGGTCCCCGCTGCGGGTCTGGCGCCTTCCGGCCTAGCAGCGCCTGGGCTGCTACCTCCAACCGGTGAGTGTGGTTTTTTACCGGGGTCTGGTTTGGCGCCTGCGTGGGAGGGTTTGATGCGGGGTTTGCAAGGGGTATTGCTGCATTTGTCTGCGCCCGGGGTTCCAGGGATTCCTTCTGTATCACAGCAGCTGGATGCGCAGCTGCGGGGGGTGTGGGAAGCAGGGGGGTTGGCTGGTACGGGCGTGATGGGTACTGGGCCCGTGGCGGTCCCCGCACAGGCCCCATTGCAGGCTTTATCTCCCCCGGTAGTAGCTGCGGCAGGGGATGCAACGGTCTCTGGGGTGGAGCCTGGGGCTAGTATGCTTGAGGCTCCGGTTACGGTTGTGGCCCCGGTGGCTAACGGGGCTTCCTATATGTGTTGGTCGGGCCCGCTGGGCCTGCACTTGAAGCAGGAGGTTAAGGAAAAAATCTGGAAAGGGGAATTCCTGGAGATATTCTCTTTGATTCCCCTGGAGGATGTTCCTCCTCCTGAGAAGGAGTTAAAAGACTCAGAAAAAGAAAAAGAGAAATACAAGTACCGTAAGATCCCTAAGACCTACGGTAACTGGATTAGGGGGTTTTCTATTTTGGCCAGTGTGATGGGGGAAAAATATCCTGAGCGATGCTCGTCGCTTTTCTGCTATCAGGATCAGATTTGGACGGCGTGTAGGGTTTATGGGGGACTGAGTTGGTGGCGATACGACGAGCAGTTTCGCCAGCGCTTGGCCGTGCGTCCTACGCTCTCCTGGGATCAAATGGACATCGGGCTATGGCTGTCTATTATGACGCGGCCCGCATCGGCCCAAGGGGGTCTATCTTCCTTTCTCGGGGGGGCCGGCGGGATGGGTGGAACCACCCCCACCCCGTCGGCCGTGCAAAAGCGGCCGGGGTCTTGCTGGCAGTTTAATGACGGGCAGTGTAAGTGGGGGTCAAACTGCAGGTTTAAGCACGAATGCTCGGTGTGCGGAGGTAATCACCCCTCCTCCCGTTGCTTTAAACGTGGGAAGTCAGGCGATAAGTCGGACATGGGCTCGAAGGGGGAGGACGCCGGTGGACGTCGCCGCGATGCGCCCGTGGTTAAATAGGTACCACAACCGCAGGGCTGCGGATATCCTGTTATCAGGTTTTGAAGAGGGATTTTGGATCCCTTTCCAGGACCGACCTACGGTGATGTCTTTTCGTAACTTGCGGTCAGTGGCATCTTATCCGGCAGTGGTGAGGGAGAAGTTGGCGAAGGAAATTGCTATGGGGAGAATGGCGGGTCCCTTTCGGGACCCTCCACTGCATAACTTGCGGGTGTCTCCCCTGGGGGTGGTACCCAAGAAGGAGCCTGGCAAATTCCGTCTTATACACCATTTATCGCATCCCCACGGGGGTTCGGTGAATGATGACATTGACGCGGAATTGTGCCGGGTGTCGTACGTGTCCTTTGACGCAGCGGTACGGATGGTCAGGGCCGGGGGAGTGGGGGCCCTTATGGCCAAAACGGATGTTGAGTCGGCTTTTCGGCTGTTGCCCGTGCACCCGGATTGTCATCATCTATTAGGATGTTTCTTTGAAGGGGAATTTTACGTGGATTTGTGCTTGCCCATGGGGTGCTCAATTTCCTGTTTTTATTTCGAATGCTTCAGTACGTTCTTGGAATGGGTGGTGCGCACGGAGGCGGGTTGTGACTCTGTGCTGCACTATCTTGATGATTTCCTGTGCGTTGGCCCTCCCCGATCTAATGTGTGTGCTCACCTATTGAGATCGGTGGAAATGGTTTCGAGCGGGTTCGGGGTTCCGTTGGCTCCTAGCAAGACGGAGGGCCCAGCGACGTGCCTTAGCTTCCTGGGCATCGAAATTGACTCGGTGGCCGGGGAGTGCCGTCTGCCGTCTGATAAAGTGGCGGGTCTCAGGGTGGCGGTGGCTGAGGCACGGCGGGTGCGTAAGATACAGCTTCGCCCATTGCAGTCCTTGTTGGGTAAATTGAATTTTGCCTGTCGGATTATTCCGATGGGCCGGGTTTTCAATAGGCGTTTGGCTGGTGCCACGGCTGGGGTGGCTCATGCTCACCATTTTATCCGTTTAACGAGGCCCTTGCGGGAGGATCTGGGGGTTTGGGATTCTTTCTTGGAGAATTTCAATGGGAAAGCCCTATGGCAGGCCCCTGAGGTGTCCAACGGGGATCTCCATTTATATACCGACGCGGCTGGGTCTGTGGGTTTTGGGGCCATCTTGGGGAAGCAATGGTCCTCGGGTGTGTGGCCGTCGGAATGGCGGACATCTGGCTTGACGCGGAATTTGGCATTTCTGGAATTGTTCCCTATATTGGTGGCGTTGGAGCTTTGGGGGTCGGCCTTGCGGGATCGCAGGGTCGTTTTCCACTGCGATAATATGGGGGTGGTTATGGCTATAAACAACTTGACGGCCTCTTCCCCTCCAGTGATTAGGCTCCTGCGGCGCCTGGTGCTGCGATGTCTTTGTATTAACGTGACTTGTAGGGCTGTGCATATTCCCGGAGTGCAGAATGTCATAGCCGATGCCATTTCTCGTTCGCAGTGGCCGGTCTTCAGGGCTGCGGCCCCTTGGGCGGACGAGGAGGGTTCCCCCTGCCCTCAGGACCTGTGGGACCTTGGGCAGGACGAGTAGCAGACTGGGTTCAGGGGTCGGTATGTCATGCAACTTGGGAAAGGTACGGGAAGGCCTGGGCGGAATGGGAGAATTTGGAAAGGTCCCATGGGGGTTTCCGGACCCTGGAGGAGAGTATTCAGGGTCTGTTGTGGTTGCTATGGCATTGGGAGGCATCGGGGATATCCCCTGGGGCGGTTTCGGGAAAACTTGCGGGTTTGGCCTTTGGATTTAAAATCCGCAGGGTCACGGACATCACGAAGGACTTTGTGGTGCGCCAGGCCCTTAAGGGGTGGCGCAGAGGTAGGGTGAGTAGGGACTCTCGCAGGCCGGTGTCTGGGGCCCTTCTGTTGGGGCTCTTTCATACGTTGCCATCTGTTTGTTCATCTCCTGGTGAAGTGTCATTGTTCAAGGTTGCGTTGGCTTTTGCCTTTTTTGGTGCTTTGCGGATTGGAGAATTGGTGAGCCCCTCCAAGACCAGACAAGGGGGACTCTTGCGGCAGGACGTGCTGCGGGAGCCGGGGTCCCTGCGGTTTTTGATACGGCGTTCTAAGACCGATATGGCAGGAAAAGGTGCTTGGGTGGTTTTACAGGAGGTTAGGGGTTCGGTGGTATGCCCGGTGGCATGCTTGGATTCCTACCTTCTTATTCGCCCGGAGGCCCCCGGCTCTCTGCTATTGCACTCGGATGGGTCCCCATTGTCTCGCTTTCAGTTCTTGCGGGTGTTTAAGAAATCCTTGGATGCTATGGGGATTGCTAGTTCCGAATTTGGGGGGCACTCCTTTCGGATAGGGGCGGCTACAGAAGCCTCCAGAGTGGGTTTTTCGGCACGGGCGGTGCAGCGCATAGGGCGTTGGGAATCGCGCCGCTTTCAATCGTATGTTCGCCCGGCTGGACTAATTGATTCTTCACCTTTCTTGCCCGTTTAGATCATGGCCCATATAGGATTTGGCTGATCGGCCACTCTTATATCTACTGGGCTCGACGGCGTGCAGCTGTCCGCCCGGGAGGGGAACGGATGGGGTTTTCTCCTTTTCAAGCGGAGGTTCGATGGCTGGGGGCAAGAGGGATGAGGTGGATCCAATTCCTGCCTGAGGTGGTTCAGCTGGCTCGGCTGGTGGGTCCCCCGGATATAATAGTTATTCACTTAGGGGGTAATGATTTGGGCACGGCTCCGGTATTGGCATTAGGAGACGCTATCAGGCGGGATTTGGCCAGGTTGCAGGTCTTATTCCCAGATGTAGGTTTGGTTTGGTCTGAGGTCGTCCCTAGGAATTACTGGAGGTGTGCCCAGAATCAAAGGGCCCTGGAGCGTTCTCGGATTAAGTTAAATAAAAGGGTCTCCAAATTTGTGTTGGGTATAGGGGGGATTACGGTCCGTCATAGGGTGTTTGAGAGGAATGCGGCTGTTTTCTTCCGCAGTGATGGGGTTCACCTGACTGACGTTGGTTTGGACCTTTTCAATTTGGCCTTGCAGGAGGCTATGGAACAGGCCATGGCTTTGGTGGGTGGTCACCGCTGATTTAAGGGGGGTTAAACAGCGGTGTCTGTGGCGGGGTGGTCCTTGCCAATACTGTTATGAATGGAGGATCGAGTCAAAGGATGGATAGGGTGGACCCTCTCCTAACCTCTCAAATATTAGAAGGATGGCTAATGGTCGTGCCCACCGAGCTAACTGTCGGCTGGTGGTTAGCATTAGGTTTGGAATAATGATGGAATTAGTATGGACGAGGGGAGAGGGGTGTCTCTTCTAGGGACTCCAGTTTAAAGGATGGTGATTTAATGTTTACAATTGGCAAGGACTATTTGGAGCTGTATGTTAATTATGTTTTGGTGTGTTATTAAGTATTTATATTTTACAGAGTTAATAATTTATAAGAAATAGATGAAAAAGTGGAGAAGGTTTGGCATACAGTTCCTCTTGGTTTGTAAATAAAGAAAGCTGTGGCCTATTTAACTCCATACATGTCTCGTGTCATTATTGGGAGAGGGTATGGGGTTTATAAATAAGTAAGGAACATTCCCCTTTACATCATACATGTGCCACGCTGCGTTATGACATTGCTCTATATAGCGGTGGGTGTTAGCATTTTTTTGTAAGATATATAGAAATCCTTTCTGGGAAAATCAAGGAATGAAACAATGCTTAGAAAAAGGCCAAAGATCAAATACGTATAAGCTTTTTAGTTATATGGAAACTGGACAGACTTGGCCAATCAGATATGTTCTGCCATTATTTCGAAACTCCAAAAGTGCCCGTCATCTCTTGGATAAAATACCCCTAATGCAGTTTCACCAACGCCAACAACAAGAGCCCCTATCAGTGTTACTTTAAGAATCTAGCAGTGAAATCATTAAGACAGTACTTTAAAAATCATATGGGGCAATGAGTGCTAAAATATTACTGTGTAATTTTAATTTTTTACAATGGGCTCTTTCTTTAACTATTGTGTTGGACCACTGGCACTGAAAGTAACTAAGGCACACCTCCTGTTGATCGCAGTTCTGTCACATGCAAGCACGCATATATCTACACACAGTCTAGTAAATACAGACAATACACGATCCCTTCCCAGTTCTTCTAATGAAGCCCTGGTAGTTCAAGCTTCACATACAGATATACTTCTTGCTGAATTCCACAGGGTATTTTTATTCACATATGCAACGACATGCTGAGTGTGGCTTGGGGGACAGGGTGCGAGTTACTCCATGCATGCCCTGGGTACCTTGTGTTGTTGATGACACCAGTGATACAGTCCTAATTGGCTGCTAAGGTTTCAATCCATCCATTCACTTAACAAGAGTTAAAAAATAAGACAATGTAATGGGTGAGATCAAGTTGCAAAATAATAGATGTGGAATTTAGAGTAGGAGAGACTAGGTGCTTACGCTGTGCAAGTGGCTGAGAGACTCAAGCTCTGGAGATGCAACTCACACATTTAGTTTTGGTGTTGTTTTCAATACACAATAATCAGACCGGCTCTTGTACATTATGGTGACAATTGACTGTGCTCTGTATTCTTTAAAGCATGGAAATACCTCCACGTTTTAGGGTTTGTGATAATAGGCCACAGGTCCTGTATGAACTAAGTTTAACAATATGAAGCAAGTTCCTATTAGGTTACTTTACAGGTTTTGTAAAATATATTGAACAGTAAATTCAATGGCAAATTCTGCCCAGTTACATCACAGTTTTGCCTTATCGCACTGATTACCGGTATTTAAGGTTGGAGTAGATTAAAGTGCATACAGGGTATTACAGAGATATTAAAATTACTAGTAGTATTGACTAATAAAGCTATCATTTCCCTTCTTAGAATTTTATCAAACCAGCTTCCATATCATAAGATAAACACCTTCTGCGGCCTCAATAAAGCATGGAGACAAATTTGCAACCAATGCAGAACGTGCAATTTTTAGTGACTGCAAGCTGTGTTTTTAAAGTAATGCAGATTTAAAGCGTCACCTTTTGCAGCTCTGTCCACTTTCCTCCAAAGAACAAGGCCCTGAACCTTCCTTAGACTTGTTACATTCTGCTTTACACTCTATTCTTAGAGAGTAACAATATACGGAGGCAACATGAGAACTGCTTGGAGAATTAGAGGAAGTGGTCATAGGAGCAGTTAGTAATGGACATACATGATTTTGTTACTGGAGCAGTAAAAGTAGCAGTTATAGGGAGTGGTTACTGGGTACACTAGAAAGGGGCTTATACTGAAGGGCTATAGAAGCAGGTAATGGGTAAATACAATGGTGTAAAAGGGACTTTGTCAACCTCAACATTGTTTTACTGTGAATGTAGAGAATAAAAAAAATATTAAAAATGATCTATACATTGTGGTATCAGAATTGCAAACAAAGGCATTAAATAAGAAAAAATATATATTTTAAACGTGTCTGTGGTATCTTCTGTGTATAACATCATCTGTGGCTTCAAATGCAAATGAACTACTTTCCTACTGAATTGTAGTTAATTTGCATTTCAAGTAACGAGGTGCTGCCATAAGCAAGAGATACCACAGACACATATAAAATATATATTTCTCTTATTTTATGCATTTGTTTGCAATTTTGCAAACACGGTGTATAGATAATTTTTGATTCTCAACATTCGCAGTATAAACACATTTTAGTTTGACAACAGAGTGTTTTTATGATAGACATTGCTAGGGAGTATTTAAGTGTGTCATTATAAGGTGTTTTGTGATAATGACTTAAAAGGAAATGTAAATGGAGCAATAGAGAGCTGTTACAAGTTGTTCAATCATTTCCATCAATATAGAATATTAAATATGGAGTTCATGAATTCACAAACCACTCTGCTACATTTTACTGTCCTATTGCCAGTGACCTTTCCCGTACTCCTAGCAAGGTGTGATTGTGGCTAATGTAATACGTTTTGTATAGCTCAGGACTCACAGCCTTGCATTCAGCTATTAGAGCAACAGTGCTGAGCATGCTTCTATTAACCTTACAGATTATTTCTCTGCATAGACAAATCCCATCCAACGTATACTTGGTCACACAGGGATCAGGAGAGAAGGTGATGATCTGACTCTGTGCTTAGAAGTGAGTGGGCAAGGCAGGTTTATGGACTGAGACAGTTCACTGCTGTGAATGAGGTGGTACAGTAAACTGCATTGTGTAAAAACAGCCACTAGGAGTGAAAAGTCTATAATTCAACCGCTCAGAGGTTTTCTCAATATGAAGGGATTATTTTCATTTACACTTGTTACATCAAAATGTTTTACGCTTCTCCTCTCCAGCGTTAAGTGGGTAAATGCCCCTAGCTCCATACCACCTGCTTTTTTTGTAATGCTGTCATGCTCTGCAAACATATGCTCTGCAGTAAGCACTGCTCCTGTATCTTCAGACCATTCTAGACACTTTCATGCTTCGCTTGCAGTGCTCGGTCTCTCCGATGCTCTGTGGCAGCCTCGAGCATACATGTGCCTTTTAAGTAACACAAGGCATCTGGGCGGGGTGGGGCGGGCCTGTCCTGCACCTAAAATCCCCAAGAAAAGCAGGGAGTCCGGAGCATGCAGATAAAAAAAAAACTTCACTAGGTGTTAATGCTTTGTACCTGCTGCGGCCTGATCTGCAGGTAACTGCTAGTTGTTTGATCAGTAGGGCAGTGTCCGCTCCTCACTGACCCCTTGCAAGCTCAGTTCGGCCAGCACATTGTCCAAATAGTTGGGATCTGGGTAACCGTGACCTGTAAGATTAGACCCAAACTCAGTCTTATGATGAATCTCATTCCAAACCACTGTATTGGACTCTCCCGTTGTACTGGATGTACCAATGGCAAATATAAGTCTCCTATCCCATGCCGCCACTAGTAGCCGCAGGACCTGCAGGTAAAAAAAAAAATTGGGATATGTTCAATGTGGGGGATGTACAAAGCGATGATAGTTTACAGAAAATCTATGTTATCTTACTTAGTCCTTTGACAATGTGTCCGTGTGGATAGAAATACCGGTAGCTCATAATACAAATTTCCTTGTATATTAAAGGGTAATCCATTGGTGCATGTTTGCTGAGATTTGTCTTAACAGCAAACACAAGTCCAAAAAAATTAACAGACAGAATGGAAAGATTCTTCTCTTGTGTGAAAACTCTCAAACCTTTTACATTTCCCATGATGTAGCTTCCAACATGTTCTCCTGTGTTATGTTGGGTAGTTTTGTTTTCTTTGAATCCCAGGCTTGCTGAGTACAGAGTAAACTTGCACCCTTTGGATCAGATCCATCAATGGGATTGATGAAGTCACCTGCTTTGCTGACCATCTGGCAGCTGAAATCCTATTAGCTAAATCTGCTATTAAAAAAAAAACCCATAGACACACTAGTCTGTCTTTTTAACCATAATATCAGTAAGCATCTCCAAAACAGCTTAGGCCACTTTGATGCATTTACTTCACCTCTCATGAACATGAAATCCATAGGATTACATAAGGTTTCCTGTGGATACTGTTTTCCCATGAATAGAGCAGCACAGAGTGGATTCAGTCTGTGCTAAGTAACATAAAGACGATTTAATAAAAACAATGATGAGATTTTGAGGGTATAAGGCAAGATGTGATCTAGGCGCAATGGAAATAAAGGGAGATATGACAGGGATTTAATGGTATGTATGGTAAAAAGTATTTTAAGTCTGTAACAAACATGAAGAAAATGGTGAATTTTCACAGCCTGCATTTGAAGTAAGCTGAGGGAATCAGCTTCACTATACACAAATTCCCAAAGCTATTTCCTTTATCTTAGATTTAGAAAACCAGGCTGTCACTCTGCCCAAATGGACCTTCCAATCCAAAATGTGACAAGCTCAGGAGATACATGCAACAGAATTTTCTATCTGGATTTTAGTGCCATGGTCTATAGTAATCTGTCTAAATGTTGTGCACATTTCAGACAAAGTTCCAGCACTGGACTTGGGTTTTCTGCACACACCCTCTCCTTCATCCACAGTGTTATGATGTCCTTACTAGTCCAGCAAATCATCCGTGTCTGACAGATACTAAGCATCCCACAGAAGGAGAGGCTTATTCTGAATATTGGTTTTGAGGTAGCTGCTAGCCAGTTTGTTGTCTCAATCCATAGCAAGATTGTAAATTGGCAATATCTAGTGAGTGAAACATGGAATCATCTCTCACCTTCCTTCCTTTCTCATTATCTGGCAAGTAGCAGTGGCGTGGAAATCCTCTAGCAGTGAACTTCCTTCCAGGGTTGGGATGCTCAGGTCCCTGGCAAAATAATGTATATGTATTAGTGGTCTACCCTTCCCATAAAGCAATGCATCAGATCAGGGCTGGCCTTAAGTGTCCCGGCGCCCTGTGCGGGCTTCCCCCGTGGCGCCCCCCCCCCTTTACCCTTTCACCACCCTATGTTTGTGTCCTTTTCCTCTTCCTTGCCATGTCTGTCTCTCTCTAACTCCCCCATACCCGTTTTCTCTCTCCCTCTGTTCTGTCTCTCTCCCCCCTCCCCTGTTCTGTCTCCCCCCCCCCAGACCCCCGTGTTCTGTCTCTCTTCCCCCATCCCCCTGTTCTGTCTCTATCCCCCCCTGTTCTGTCTCTTTCCCCCCTCCCATCTCTCTCTCTCTCCCCCTCCCCCTGTTCTGACTCCCCCTCCCCCTGTTCTGTCTTTCTCTCCCCCTGTTCTGTCTATCTCTCCCCCCCTCCCCCTGTTCTGTCTTTTTCTCTCCCTTTAATGCTTAATGCAGGCATGGGGAGCCGAGCAGCACTATCTCTTGCTGCCCGCAGCTCCCTGTGAAGCAGACGCTGCTCTGCTTCACAGGGTGGGGGCGGAGCTACACCGCTCAGCCGGTTAGCTCGGCCCCCTCCCCGGATCTAGCACAGCATGCCGAGCAGAGGGCTGGTGAGGGGGGATCTTTTGATCTCCCCCATCCAGTGCCTCTACCGGCTTTTTTTTTTTTGGGAGCAGCCGGGCGGGCGCCCCCTGTGCACTCGCACAGGTCGCACACCCCTAAGGCCGGCCCTGCATCAGATTGTCTCCATCTTTGTTCTTACCTGCATGCCGCTGGGAATATCATATACAATGCGGATGGTCTTGCACTCTGGATATCCAGGCAGAGAGTGAGGGATTACATGGAACTCCATCTTCCCAGGAGGCTGAGTGCCTGTTTTCTCTCCATAAATTGCCTTACAGGTAGGGCACTGCAAGCTGCCATCCTAGAAATAGAAACAATACTTACATACAGCACTCACCTGAATTCACCTTAGAAAGGTGTTTTAACATGCTTTGTTAGTTTTTGACTTGTTTTATGTGAGTGCGCTGACTTTTGGATTATATATATATATATATATATATATATATATATATATAGATAATTGAACACACAAGTATCTGTTTAACGCCACAAGGAGGATCTATTATTTATTTAACCCAGGTGAAATATTAGATATTAATTTATTACTTATGGATATGCATGTGTATACAGTGAACACCCCGTTGCCAACCAGATTGTTGAGAAAAAGTTTGTGATTGCATTGGAAATTAAGGAAAGGCCTTAAAATAACATGGTAGAGGTATACAAGCAAAGAGGGCTCAGTAAGGTACTTTATTTGTATTGTTTCATTAAAGAATTTCTATTTAAAATAACTAATCTTGATCCGCTCTTTCAAATAGACATAACTTAAATTTTAAAGCCGATAGTCTTTTAAAGTGTGTAATCTGAATGCGGAGGTTGTGTTGTTGGAAAGATGTGCAGAGGAGTGTTTGGGAGGCCGCTCCCTATAAAAGGGTCAGAACTTACAACAGACCAATGATCCTAAATATGCAAGCACTTTAATGCTATGCCTGCTAGATATTAATGTCTATTGCTAATTGCATTCACAAGAAATGTCTTCAGTATATCTCATTCACTGCTCATGTGCTTTGCAGCTCTCACAGCACTTGTTAATTGAAAAACTCCTATGCATTTTGTTACTGAATGTCTGGCCTGACTTAGTTTTCCTTATTCCTGTTCCCCTACTCTTTGGCGGTATCTCATTATATCAGACTTTGGTAATCCATATGGTTTATGATTACACTATATGGACCTCTGCTAAGTTCTTGCTGTCCACTCTAATCCAGTATCTGACTTCTATATCACTGTCTGATTTCTGCTAACCATGATTCTTGTTCTGTATCTGTCCAACTGGTCCAGTATTATCTACTAATCCAGCTTTAACTCAGGTGCTCCCTGTAATACCATAACCTAAACTGGGGGCGGGGGCTCCACGCCTGGCAAAAGTTACTGTCATGCCCAGAGTCCTGCATATTTGGCTCTTATGGATAAGACACATACATGTCTGTGTGTGAACAGACTCATTGAGTTAACTTTAAATGGGAGTTGAATAATTCCGTGTTAGAATGTGTGGTGTCTATACAAAAGATAAACAATTGGTTGCTGGTGTGTCAGTAGCATTTGACCCTTTGTGGCTCCTAAGTTTGCAGCTTTAAGAAAATACATATTGGACACGACAAGTGTATATATTATTGTCTTTTTTTATAATTTTTCTTTATTGTTTACCTTATTTCCATTGTTGTACATGGCCACCAAGCATAATACATGATACATATGGTTGCACTTTCCCAGCTTCCCCACTAGTTCGGCACGGAGCCCTCTGTGGCTGAGAACCCCATCATAGCCAGATGCTGTGACCAGGCGCTCCATGCAGATGGTACAGTCCTAGAAATGGCAGAGTCATATGTTGGGTGATAATGGCAATGCAGGAATGTCTTTGCTACCAGACACATTTTGTAAGAATGTCCATATTGTAACATATTGCAAACACATTTCTACTAAATACATTTCCTAAAATTCTACTTTTTGTTCTATGAATTAGGTGTACAATATAGTTATTGAATGTTCATGAGAGAACATAGATCCAAGAATTCAGAAGGGTATGTGCAAACTATAATATAAATATATGCGTAAAATTCCTATTAAAAGTGTTTTCAAAATACTTTATAATGCATATTTTGCATTGCTTGACATATGATGTTAGTAGTTAGAAGAAATTGCACATTTTCAAGCTTTTTTGAATATTCAGGAACGCTCACCTTTCACTGACTCGAAAATAATTCTTAGGTGGTTTTTTTTTTTAGCTGCAACCAATAATAATCCTTCCCAAACATTTCAGTGGGATTTCCTGCTTTAGTGATATCATGCAGTGTTACACCTCGCTACAAGACCTTGAACAATTAGTTCCATGTCACTAATCCCGAGTGTATATTACACAAACAAAAAAAAAATATATATATATATATATATATAATTCATATATGCAGTATAGGGTGTATGAGATTAACCCCTGTAAACTGTACAGCACGCAATACCTTAGATTCAGCTCTTATACCTTGTCCAACACAAGACAAAAGGCTAGAACACAAAAGGTCTTACATGTCTAATATATATGAATGGTATGTGAAACACACAAGATACTTCCATACACTCAGCTAGATGCACAACAGCTGAGGTGTAAAAGATTAGTCATTACTGCAATACACAGGAGCTTTTCCGACCTTGGTGCCACTCTGTTTTGAATTCAATGTTCACCTTACCAACGACAGGTGAGACTTATCTCACAATAAAGCAGCACTGGACACCAAACCTGCAGTGCTTGCCCATCATCACACGCTATACCCCTGCCGAACCCAGGCACCTTGTTTCTCAGTCCCGCCTGGTGTCATGGTGCTGCCTGTCTAGGATGTTACATTGCAACTGTCCCTGACCGGCTGTGATGCTTACAGAGCAATAACCCTAAAAATGGCATGGAAAGTGGTAAAATCACAGTGTGATACTAAGTAGCATTTGAAACACTAATAATTGTTCCAGAAATTGTTAAACAAAAAGACGCTTTCTGACCTAATTGCCAGACAGAAACTCTGATACAGGGGTTATATTAGACGTTCGCTGATTCAGGATGTAGGAAAGCAGTAGACCTTCTGAGCTTCCGTTAAGTTCAGTGCGCTGGTTGTCAAGGAGATACGCTTATTTGGCGTCACCAATACAGAGAGATTTGCAGGCACAGGTGGAGTTACGAACACAATTAACAGGCACATGCGCAGTTCAATGAGTTTGTGTGCGGCTGTGCTCACTGTAAACTGGTTATTTGAACATTGGGGTAAGTATTTAAGGAATGGAAGCATTTTTTGGAAGCAGTTTTAACAAAACTGTAAATGACAGACTTGCTACAAATTGTGCTCCCTACAACTTGCACCAAAGTCAAACTGGTGACTAGACAGTCCCTTTAAATTCCAGCCATGTGCTCTATTCACTCACCTCATCTGGGGGTGACTTTACTTTTTGTATGTACCTCCGCACTACCTCTTCTGGGTTCTTACCTGAGAAATGAAGAAGAAAATATTATAACATCTCACCATGATTTTCCCTGCCCTCTGACAGAACACAGCCCTTTCCTTAAACATGTGTAACAATCTCCTGCTTGGTGCAGTCCAATTTCTAAGTTCAGTAAAACATTGTCCAAGTAATTAAGCTCCTGCCCCCTTCACCATCCCCACCACCTCTCTATAGTATCCCCAGCATTCCTATACTTTTCTTCAGGTGCTTTTTCTTGGTTTTCCGACAGATGCCACTGATGCCGCTGACAGGTTTGATGTCCTCTTTGCTGACAGGAGGTGGGTGTAGGATAGGTTTAGGAGCTCTGGTGAGGCAAACAGGCAGCCCAGCAGCACACATCAAAATCCCAGTCATTCCTGGGGAGAACCAAGTAGACCAACATGTTATTCTATCATAACACAGCACTGTATGCATTTTTACTGTCCAATGTAGTGTATTTAGTCACAGTCCTTCCAACATTGATAAATAAATGACCCATAGAGTTATTCTAACTCAGCATGCAATTCCCTAAAAGCATCAGAAAATAAAAGGATACTTTAATGGTGCATCATTTGGCAATCCATTAACAACCGTAGGCAAAAGACTAACTAATGTTTTATTGAACAATTGCATCAAGTGTCAATGTAAGTTTTAAACAGAAATACATTAAGCAAGTAAGAATGCACGTAAAGTATCTTATAAAACCCTTTGCAAATTGCTGTATCAGGGGCAGACATGTTTAGAAGCTGGGGTGAGATCTTGTTAGATCTTCCATCATCTGACCCAAGATTCTAAAAAAAAAAAAATGTCCTGAAAATCATGGAAATGCAGAATTCATAGCTGCCATCAACATAGGCAGGAATAGGGCTGCCATTAGGGGGTGATGGGCGATACACCCGCCCACTGAGCAAAAGGAAGAGGAGTTGGGTACATTAATATTTCAGAAATTTGCACAGAATAAGACATTACAAGAGATTCTTCAATATGTTTTGTATGCATAGCTATGTATTAAAACTAAATATCCACAAAATAGATTTAATAAATAATCCCATTAGGGCAGTGTCTTCAAAAATGATAAGAGGATGGATTGGCTCGTTACTTTCAGGACATAATCGGAACAAACATCACTGTATATATAAAAGGCTAAGAATGTGTTAATACAACAATATAACAGTGCAACTAATTTTGGGCAGAGTTTGGGCATCCAACTTGCACACTAGTTCTAGATACACAGATCCTACATATTCCCCGTCACAGAACATCATGCAATGAAGGAATAATTAATGAAAATATCTCATTCTACAATAAATACAGTAAATACCGACAGTAATGATATGGTTTACTTAGAATAATAGATGATTTAATAAAATAACTTGTCAATATGGGTTTTAATTTATTTAAAATAATTGAATATATAGATATTACGTTTTAATAGCCCTCACAGGCGGAAAACGAGTTGGGGAAATATAAGGAAATGGAGGGATTTACTTGTTAAATGTATATTGCATTATTGGATTGTATTATATATGTATATTTATCTACAACTTTTTTGTACTTTCATAATAAAATAAAAGGGGAAAAAAAAAAAGAATATATAGATATTACACATACATACATTCCGCTCAGCCAGTCATTACCAAATATTGTAAATTAAGCAAAATATACATAAAATTCACTGAAAAGTAGCCTGTTTACATTTTCATTTGGGCCTTTTCTCTACAGTGCTTATGTAGACAGGATTACTTACTGCATTTTCGCAAGACTGTTACTAGGCAAGCTGGGGAAAATATCCTCGCGTATCAGTGAAGTGTACACTATAGAAACCAGCTTCTCAATGCAAATACTCCCCTTTTCTGATTACAGTGCATTGTACTACACTGATAGCTGGAAAATATCCCTATATTCAAATTGGAAATAATGATGGCAAACGTGCTATATGCTCTAAATTTCCACCAAAAAAATAGTGTTACTTTTTTTAATTAAGGTAAAAAAAATATTATAAAAGGCCTTGGGACTATAATGCATACTGGGTAATGTATGTGGACTATTTTTTGCATGTATAACTAAGTAAACCATAAAGATATGATTAAGAATTCCTTTTGACTCCTGAAATGACCAACAATGTACAAATAAAGCATGTTTTATTTAAGACCTCTGTACCACTGACCTGCTAAGGCTGGATGCACTGGGCCTGTCCCATTTAGGTTCTTCACAGGGAGAGCAGGGACACTGCAGGAATAAATAATGTCACGCTGTAAGGAAAGCACCTTAAAATAAAGATTAGATGTCTAATTTGGTATTATAATGGCGCAAAGGACAATATATGTAACACGCTCCACTGCCCCTCAAGTATAAAACATGTTGTGACAATAATGTTATGATGCAGTGCTCTGAACACTAAACATTAACCAAAATCTAATATACATGCAGAGTTAATGGGTAAGTAAAGCCATCTCTTTAACTGAGAGAGCACAGACCCCACAGATACACTGATGCTCCTGCCTGGTGCTTTAAGTTAAAGCTATTAAAGTCAGTCTGGGTGCACTCACCTCACATGCAGTGTTATCTTCATCCCTCCAGATCATGTATATTGATCTGTATAGAGGATGTGTGTGTCTGACAACAGGTGGATCTCTGTACTGGTCAGAATCTGCATGAGATATATTTATACCTGTGTGTGATCCTCTCGCCCCCATGTTGTGACATCACCCAATGCGTAAAGGGAGCTTTCCAACAAATACACCACCTGCTCACTTCATTGATAAACAAGGATTATGGGAGATTAAAGGCTGATGACTTGGATCCGAGACAGATAAAAATGCACACAGCTATTTATATGCACGTACAGACAAGTGGTGGAAATGACAGTGCAGGTCAGGAGTCAGGAAGTTGTTCACTTGTATTTGATCCACGCAACATCCCTTAGCGCAATAGATTTAAATTTACAGAACTCCTGCCACAGGACAGACCAAGAGTGGGTGATGGTAATTAGAGCTATACATTTAAAGTAAAACAAGTGTAGAATACATGCCAAGATTTTTTTTTTCTGTGTTTGATTGAATTTATTTCAGTATATAGAAAAAATAAAACTGTGTGTTTATTCCCTGAAACCTTTTTGTGGATTTTTCCCGTGATGTAACATCCTCAAACATCTTACATCAGGGCTCACTTTACAACGGTGGGCAGACCCTACACATGATGTCATAAGATTCACCCTCTGCTGCCTTACTGACTCCTGCTTATCACTGGGACACAACTAGGGGTCTGTATGCAGATACATTTTCCTGCATTTCAGCACAGAGATTAGAGCCTTCTGAAAAGGTGACCTGGACTGAACAAGACAGACTATTCTACTATTATGTTATTCGTTTTCTAAACTCCGTTTAATTTATTCAAATAACTTTTGGTAAACTATTAAGGGTCTACAAAATTTACGCCGAACTTCGAGCCCGAAGTTCAGTATGATTTGGGGCACATTGGGGTTATAGACTTACGAAATAGCTGAAATAATAGATTTAGAAAAAAAGAATTATCCCCAGTGAGGCCTCTAAAAATTGCATGGTGCCCCTGGCCAGGGTAAGTTTTCAAAACCCAGCCAATGCTGGTATAGAAGGCATTTGATTGTCTAATAGTGTCAGACAGTCAAATGCCACTTTCTCTTCAAATGAAATCCCATCTCTCAGAGCTCTCTGGGGAGATGCAAGGGAGAGGGGCCATGTGAGTAGATGCAGGAGTGTGTGTGGGGTGGCAGGCATTTGTGAAGCAGGAGTCCCTTTAAAGGGCTTTACAACGCTTAGCTAGTACTAGTTGAGTGTCCATATTTGAAAATGTGAGTTTCGAAGGGGAAAGCAGTAAAGCTTTAGATTCTGCAAAACGGAGTTCCAGATTCAGTGGGCAGTTTTGTAAAACAGCCATTGGTAGAGTTGGGACATGGATGCTTCCGATTGCCTGTCCTCTGCTATAGAGATAGGAATGCATATTTTTCATATTTGTTTTGTATTGGGGCCAGCGGGAAGCAATGTTGTTTTTACAGGTTAACCCTTTTAGTGTTGTAGGGAGCACTGAAAGGGTTAATATGCACATATTGGCTGTGTTACGCAGCCGATGGGCATTTAGGTCATGCTTTTTTGGAGGTAAATTAATGAGAAACGTTGACTGATTCTTTGCCCATTGATTTGTACCAGCTGTCATTGAATCACTGTTTTTAATTACCGCAAAGAATAGTGTTTCAATGCAGTTTCTTTGACCGGGGTGGTAACTTCCATAGTCGGTATAGGTTTGTGCTAATAATTTTTTATTACACCCATTATTGGTGTTAGCAGTAGGGTTAAATCACAAATGCCACTAGCACCCATTTTTGGGTTAATGGGGGCCATTGAATCCAGGCCATACTATGGCGCACACCATTCAGACATATTTTACTGGCCAAATATAACTTTTGCAAGCTGCCTTGCAGTATGTAGATGTCATATGTGACCAGAAGGAAATTAATTAACGAATGAACGTGGTTCTGTGGGATCTACTACTTGATTAGTTAACTGATTTCCTACTGGTCACATATGACATCTACATACTGCAAAGCAGCCTGTAAAAGTTATATGTGGCCAGTAAAAATTGGCAAAGTGGCAACCCTATTCACACACTATCTAGATTGTTGTTTATTTTTGGACCCAGTGAGGACTAATCCTTAAACAGGTTGAGTACACCTCAGTGTACAGGTCTGCAGGTTATATTGTTATTATAGTGCTTTATCAGTTTCTGGATATTTAATATAACTCACAAAGATAAGGCCTACATGCCAGAGCTAGTCAAACATACACATTCAGGTCTTAGACAGTTATTTATAGTCACACCTGTATCCAGTCCACCTGTATAAGATACATGCTATCTTTGAGGATGGCATAGGGTTATATAACTTTTTTATAATATATTAACAGCTGTGGGTTTTAATGTAACGCCCCCTGCCATATGCTACAGCACCTGCCTTAAATACATAATTATTAGTCGCTGTTATAGCGGATATTGTGTGGCCAGGTTTGTTTAAAAAAAAAAAAGGATAATAAAAAAACAGTGCTAAGTATGTGGCATTAAAATGTGCTTTAAACCAATCAATGATGCATATTGGGCGTTTTTGGTAAGCAGTGTGCTAGCCAATTTGTAAAAACCCATGGAAAAACTTACTACCGTTTATTATTTGGCCAAGTGCCCCATAAAATATTAAATATTACCATAGTGTCAGTGAGGTTACCAAGATGTAGAAGATATTGCACATACAATGCTCAATCACTGTTAGAGGGCATAACAATGGCCTTGGTCAGATGCTTCACACTAACATTACAATTTAGTAAACCATGGATTAACCCCTTTAGGACAAATCCTGTAGATACATGCTTTTAAATCATCACTGGTCTGTCAATCACGCCCCCAAAACCGATGCAAATCGGGTGAGGTGTGTTCCAGGATGTCCCTGGATTGATGCACTGTCATTAAAGAGTTAAATGTACCAATGTCATGAAGGGGTTGAATGTACTTTATGGATTTCTGTATGTTGTATAATGAATCCACCTAGGACATAAAAATGTATTTATGTTCAGTGCGGTAGGCGGATGCCTAGGACAGCAAATTTCGGGGGCTGTCCCCCAACACTGAAAAAAAAAAACCTAAGAAAAAAAATGCACCGGCAGCCTGATTGCGACGATCGGGCTGCCCGTGCGTTTTTTTCTTAGCGGGCGGAGTGATGACAGGTCACGTGACCCAGCACTCTGACGTCGGATGCGCGCCGGGTCACGTGACCTATCTACACTCACCGTGGTAGGACACCATGATGCCTGCCACTAGCCACCAGGGATCAGGGTAATTCCTGGGGTGAGGGGGCATGTAATGGGGGTAATGGTGGCATGTAATGGGGATGATGGGGCATGTAATGGGGATGATGAATGCATATAATGGGGGTAATGGAGGCATATAATGGGGGTAATGGAGGCATATAATGGGGGTGATAGGGCAAGTAATGGGGATGATGTGGGTTATGGGGCATTTCATGCGTGGGTAGGGGGGTGCCCAAATGTTGTCTGTCTAGGGCAGCACAAAACCAAGATAGACCACTGTTCATGTTACAGCTATTCGCTTTATTGATTTATATGAGAAGCCCTGACTTTTTATATTACCACAGTTTAGCTTAATAGAGATGTCATGATCAATAGTTACTAAGAGCACTGACAAACTACCAAATTATATTGCAATCTCCAACCACCACAGGTTACAGAGCAGTGAGCAGGTAGTTGGATTCTTTGATAAGGGATCAAGTACAATACTGTCTTTTCCATAAGGAAATAATTCACTGTCCGACACCCCCAACCACTGCTAAAGGCTTTTGAAGTTTGGTACTATTACTTAAGGTACTAACCGCAAATCCAAAGGGATTGGACAATGAATAACTAAAACCCGCAAGATCAAGATCAAAAGTTGTCAGATAGCAGTTAAAACTCTCAAAGGATGGGGTAAATCAAACTAATCCTGGCGAAGCGCAGATGGTTATAAAATAAGCTTCCAGTTGGAGCCAGGGTTTCATTGGTTCAGTCAGAGTAGAGAGACTGAGAGGATTTCAGAAATGTAAACAACTCTAACTCTGCAAGACAGAGATATGGAGTTAAAGAAAGACTAAACCCTAAACAGAGTGACCATTGGATGTTAACAGGTTAACTGCCGTTTAGGTGGAAGACAACAGCTAACCTTGTTTTAAACTTTGCTTTAATCATGCAGGACTTTGTGATATTTGCATTATCAATTTCTGTGTGATCAGCAACATCAAAGAGAAAATGATCCTTTCTCGCTCAGAGTATTGAGTAATTCCACTGGAATTTTAAAGATACAAATATGGTTGCTACGACTGCCCTTCCCTTTGACCTGTTTACTTTACACATCTCCTAGATTGTAACCTTATGTGTGTCTCTATCCATATAACGTAGTATGAAGTGTCCCTCTATGCCTTGCACCCAGAACTACATAACTGTTGGCGATATATAAATAAAAGTTAATGTAAAATTTATTAAAAACAGTATGTTTTAGGGACAATTAAAAAAAAAAGGCACAAATAGAACCAAGCATAAATTGTGAGGTTATGACTGGGCCAAAGTTGTTTAGTGTTTATCAGGACTGACAGACAGTCATGTACTCTCTGTATAGTGAGGTCAAGGGATGTCAAAATGTTCCCACCACTGAATGCAATTTAAATGAAATTATCTATAGGAGGTTGCTGTTGTGTGGGTTTATTGAACAGCTGTATAACCTCTCTGAAATATGGCAAAAATAGAATGAATTTCCCTGAGTACTGTAAACCAATCATTAACATGTTACATATTGGTCATTTGAACTAATGGGAGATATTCGCTTGAGTATCAATTTTGATGTGTTATGTTTCTGGAGAATGAGAGATTCTTAGAAAAGGGTTAAATAATATGGAAGAATGGGAAAAATGCTGGAATGATTTTGGAGTGGGAAAAGTTGTGACGTATGGGACCTGAGGAGAAATGACTGTTTGAGGGAGAGATGGGGTGATGAGTTAGTATGACATTATAAAAAAGTAATTATTTAAAAGTGACAGTGCAATTAAAAGCTCGGTGTTGTTGAAATAAACATATAAAACACAGGGATTATGTGGTGCGTAACCATGGTGAAAAGTTTTGCACTTATCATGCAATAGTGTATCTTAAATATTATAGATGTAATGTAATTGTGTGCTCTAGTTGTACACGAAGGCTACACTCTGCTGCACTGTATTAATGTAGGTTACAATGGGTATTATATAATACGTATACAGATTTTGTGCTTGCATTATTCTTAAGCTGGAAACTGGGACACATGTCCCACAAATCCTCCCTGTGCTTTCCCTGGGGGGGTAAAATGAAGATATAGCACTGTGAGGTTTGTCAAGCATCTAACCTTGGAAAGACTAGAAATCCTTACTATCTATTTTAATGCAAAGCAGTGCCCTGATCAATTCTCAACACTAATAGGGTTATATGAAGGGAAAACCCCCCACGTCTGCTCGTATATAGGTTAGGAGCTATATAGAGAGCATACAGATTAAACGGCATACTTCAACGTGGATATAGGTTATGTGCTGCTATTGCATGAGATTACGGGGAGGGACTTTTGTTGCCTGCGGCTTGAGTGTAGATTCGGTTGCTATGAGCAGCACCTGAGCTCTGTTGCCATGGCAACAAGCAGCAAACGTTCAACACTGCAGAATTCATCTATGTCATTATTGAATGTGTTTATTGGACAGACCTCACACTGGACTCAATATATGCATTTTTTAAATATTAAGTATGTTGTCATATATTACTGCATATATATATATATATATATATATATATATATATATATATATATAAATATGCAGTAATATATGACAACATACTTAAATATTATATATATATATATTTATATATGAGTGTGTTTTGTATGTATTGGTGTAAGCGTGTATTAGTGAGTGGTTATGCGTGTTTGTGTGTATTAGTGTTATATGTGTTTGTTTGTACTGGTGTGAGAGAAGACAGTTCTGTTCATTGCGCATTTGGAATTAGAATGAATGGATAAAAGAGCATTTATGGCCCGAAAACGAATGCCCAAATCTAATATTATATACACAATAAGGTGAGCAATAGTAAATATTTTTTTATTTCAACTAGTGTCACAAACGAATTAATTAATTAATTATCATCAACCTCAGATAATATTTGTTTTACTGTTCTGTGGCAGCAGTTAATAGCTTTGCAATCTAGATTCCTTTTTCTCTGCCTCGATGTTGAGACATTCAGCAACACCGGAACCGGCCCCTGGGGTGCTCTCCTGAGCAAAGTATTAGAGACCTCTTTAATGTTTCGGTTAGTCCATGAAACTTTCCTTTGAGGAGGCAGGAGCATCAACAGGTGTCGTAGAAGCCCTGACAGGTAAAAAGCATTGTGTATTGGAATTGAATTCTTGTTCTTATAAATTGCTTTTTGATATATGCCTTATATGTTACCTGTGCACAATATATGTAAGATAATACTATACTACTTAGAGACATAGCTAGATCTTTCTGCAACCGAGGCAGCTTTAGTATTTCCACCATAGACCTAACATTGGCATCAAGCCAATTTTGTACCAGCCCGCCTCCTATCTGTATGTCGTTAGCAACTCTGGACATCATAGGACTATAATTGTCATCATGTTCACAGCTAACATCTTCGCCTGGTGACTATAATTCCCATGAGGCACAGCCAGTCATACTGCTGATAACATACTGTAATTCGGGGTTGCATACCATCATCACTGCGCCCCATCAATTGTGCTCACTTGAGGCAAATGCCTTAGTCAGCTCACTCTGATTATTGCTCTAATACCATTACTGCTGTCATATTAATTTATTTGAATTGTCCTATTCGGTTCTTTTTTTCTACATATTTACTGGGATAAAAGCTGCGTTGAGAAGAATGGGAATCACTAATGAGCTCTATTTAAGTTCACAACATCTTATTGGATTACTACTGCAAAAATGGTGTTTATTATTCTGACAGAATTGTACTATATATTTTTTTACTGTTTTTTGTCTCTATACATTTGGCATTTGGCATTATACTTCTACTCTTCATATTTTAGATTGTATTAGTACTATTTGATTTTGATTTGCACTGATCACAGGCAGGAGCATCATTCATTGCATGAGGCCAGGGAAGAGGTATTCCCATGGACTTCTAGGTATTATGGCTCACTAGCCTCTGGGGTTTGTCAAGCCTTTTAGCATATTTATGTTAAATACATCATTACTTTCTACATGTATTTCATTACTGTAGAATGTATTTCTAGAAAAAAATCCTTGTTGCATGCCAATTTTATGACGTGAACATGACCACAGAAAGCTTACTGTACAAAGCGCACTTACCCAGGTGGGATAGAGGCTCTGCTGCTGCTTCCACTAGTCCTCTGCACTCCAGGCCTGTTCAGGTTGTTCTGTCCAGGGTAGGGAGCTGACCCTGGAACACTTTGACTGCGAGAGAATCCGGAACTATTTCTGATACTCACAGCAGAACGACCTCCTTCTCCTACCCTGCCCCATCCTGCTGCTCCACCACTGAATGTATTGCTCTGCCTCAACCCTGGCTGGTGTAATGAAGGAGGTGGAGGTGGCAAGGCTGGTGGAGGCCCAGGGGGAACCTTAACTTTCTGGGATGCCAGGATGGCATTAGAAGCTGCTCTAGTACTGTTAACCAGAAGGCACTGTGGGCAAGAGCATGGTAACCCTGAACCTGATCCCACAGGCCATGACTGACTCTTGGGTATGGATCCCATGGTGAGGGGGTATGCCAGGTCCATGCGTCTTCTCAACCGGCGCTTGCGGTGTGTCTGACGGTTAACCTGGCACATGCTGTGAAAATGCACCAGGTAGCAGAAACCAAGAGTGGTGAGGTCCAACCAGGGATGCTGCTTCTCATAAGCATTCTGAATGGCAATGCAGATCTCCGTATCATAAGGGGTCCAAGAACCTGCATCATTCTCCCACTCCCACACAATGCCCTTCCCAGGGGCAGAGGATGGTTCAAAAAAACTGCGTCTTACTGGACGGACAGTCCCTGACGGAGGAAGAGAAAAGTGAGAGACTACAGTCCATTTAATTTGTCATTCACCTGACGATGACATAGTGACACAAATATAGAGTGATGTTATTTTGACCATTCTGATGATAACATCACAGCACACACAACCTCACCACTCAACATATAACTCACAAGTTACTGAGACTGTTCATGAAACTACTCATTGAATTACATTAACTAGCACAGAAATAAATGAACACAAACAGTAAGCAGTAGCACGTTCACCCTCTCCATCTTACTGCATCTGACATTATGACACACATGATTTATTCACCAGTCATGGTTGGCATACAGTAACCAATGGATTATTCAGTCAATTCTGGGGTAATGTTCTATAAGTGGAACAATCTGTATAGAGACCAATGTTCCTGCTGATTGCTCCACTTTAAGAACTTTGCCCCAGAGTTTGTTTTTATAGAGAACCCCCCACTATGTCTTATAATCAGCCATGCGATTGTACATGATACAGAGACAAAAAAAGGGCATTAAAGCTAAGTAACTATACTGATTCTTAATTAGATATAAAACATACATTCTGCAGCATAAGACTGATCCAGCATATAGTATATTTTTACAGTAACATTCTTACTAAAGTAGTCCTTAACTTCTATTGTTGGTCATACCAATGCATTACTTCTCAACTTTTCCTCTTATCCTGCACGTTAAACATCCACTTGGGACAATGGTAAACCACAAACCGATCCAGAGGGTCCCAGATATCATATTAGTAAAGAGTTTATACCATACAGCAAGTATCCATAACATAGAACAAAAATAAACAAGCAAATTACAAACAATAAAAACTATCTTATCAAACAATGATCATTCATCCAATTCCTATAGGAAAGATAATTAACTATGAACATGTTCTATATATGTTTTCTGTAATAATGTGTGGGTGTTTGTGTTAAAACTTGACTTCAACATGTACAGACATATAAATATAGTAATGGAAATTCTATATTAATTACACATGTGATGCATATTGCATATTTTTTTTCAAGTTGGCACCAAATCTTCACACCCACAGACATAATGCTTGGTGATAGAGATAAAGAAGTCTTGACAACGATCTTGGATCATTAATTGTGTTTATTTTATAAGCCAAGTGAAAAAAAAGTATGTTAAAGGGACACTAGCATTTTTTTTTATATTAGCCTATCTAGCATTAAAGGGACACTAAACAATTAACACTCGCTTCCTTAGACACAAGGATTAAAAATTAGTGCCCCCTTTCCAGAGTAAACTAGGTTTATACTCGTCTCACTCCTCTCATCTGGCTCTGTCAAGTTTTATACATGGGATCACCTAGTTAAGTGAAAAAAAAAATAATGTCAAATAATCCTATAATGTAATACATTAGTTTTAGTTCAATACCAGTGTCAGCTTTAAGAACAATAAATTTTGTTTTCTTTACAATTTGTGTGTCTTTTTAATTTTTTCTGTGTCAAATCTACACTCCCATTTAATTATGCTCCATTGTGTCTTTGGGTTTGTTAAAAGCAAATGTAAAATGAAAAGGGGTAGTTCCACCGACAAGGTCTGAAAAAATATTTCCAGCTTAGCGCTATATCATGCAAAGTAAAGTCGAACAAAACAGATCTGTCTTATTAGAATTTCCTCAACACTTTCCCATTAAAATGTTGAATGCCCTGGTGATATTATTTTCAATTAAAATGACAGAGGACTGTAAATTTGTTATATAGTAAAAAATATGTGTATTACACATAGAAATATGTCAGAAAATAAGCTGGGTGGACGCCCCTTAATCAACTATAGTAAAATAAAGAAATTTGCTGCAAACATGCAAATGAAAGAAAGGTTTCCAAACGTATACTGCTCTCATAGCACTTAAAGCCCCTGCTTATTGCTCTCACTTGAACAAATACCTTTCTGAATATTATGCAAATGTTCTGAATAGTGAGTTAAATCTTTTCAGCCTCACAATTTCATATCTTATTTCTTGTGAGAAGTTCATAATTCCCAGCATGCACCTGACCTGTTTTTCCCAATATGTTACATATTTTTGTAGAATTTATAAGTGGTACAGGTAACAGGTAATGGAACCAGGTGAGCTATTAGTACTTTCTACTTAAAGGGACAGTGTAGTCCCCAAACTCACTTTGGTGCATGTTGAAGATCACTGCTTGTATAATGCACAGGATTTTTCCAGTGTGATTTGATACAGGCATTCTGCATAAATCACATTTTTAATAGTTGACTCAAGTCCTCGTCAGTGATTACTCAGTGTGGCAGCGCTGATTATATAGACACTGAGGATATAAAGTTTTATTTAATTTTGACACTTCCTGTGCTCCTGTAATTGAATACATTGTGTGGACTCTAAGTGGTACACATTGTCTGATGACATCACTAGAGAGACAGGAAATTCCATTAATTTGAATTCAATTATTCTCATTATTTCCCTCACCAACATTTTTTTTTTTTTTAATTACTTTTACTCCGCTAGTGTGGGCAGTCCTGGCTTCCGTCAAACTGCTTTAATTTCACAATTTCCTCTAGTTGTAAGTATTTTATATTTTAAGCAATGCAAAATGCAAACCATGTATTTTAAAGTACTTTCAAAAGCACATTAATATGCATTAACATTTTGAAGATGCATTTTTGGGCACCAAAAAACACCTTTAAGTCTTAGCAGTGAAGCAGAGTGAATTTCAAAAACCAAGTTAGCTGATTTCAATTAGTGAGTCAGTTGGAGAATTTGAACCCAATTTAGGACAGTGTACTATTCAGGAAATAAATGGCATGTGTTTATAGAAGGAAGCTTTTATAGTGAAATAAATATTTAACTAAATATATAAATTTACATTTCACACTGACTGATATAAATGAAAGTATCAATAAGAATTATGAGAATGAGTGAATAATGTAATTGGTGATCTCCAGAAAACTCAGTATTGTATTATGCAGTCACCATATAATGATTTGAGGTTAAATTCAAAATAACAGCAAAAAAATGCTTTTTGAATTTATAATTACAGAGATACTAAAAATGTACTGCATAATATTTTTTTTTTATGTGAAGGGTTTCATTTGACGGGTAGGACAGTTGTATTACTCTTCCAGTGTCTTCAGCTGGATGTACAGTGGCAAGAATGATTGCATTTTTACACGATACACTGAGATGCAAATGTGCCTGTGAATTAAAGGTGTACATTTTGAAATATTGGGAAAAGTCACTGGTGTATCAGGAATATCTATATGAAATATTTGGATGGTTAAAGATAAAAACTAAATTCTAAATGTTTTGTATAGGTGCCCTTCAATAAAAATAACATTAAAAATATTATTCCCCCACCACTTGGTGTACAGTGTGAGGGAGGATCTCTCTCAAGGTGCAATACAACCTTAAATAAGCCAGATGCTGTATATTCTGCTTGGACCCCTTTAAAAAATAAAGCTTTTTCGCTTAGACCAAAATATCTCCCCTCTTTCTAACCTCTCTGTGGGCAACCAGGCAGCTCTGTGGTCAGGGGTTCAAGATACCTGCCGGCGCTCAGATGACTACAGCCCACATAGGAAGCGTGACTGGCATGGTAGGATGTCTATGTGTCTGGTCAGCAAATAGACATCCAGCTGCCTAGTACTAGGTACCAGGAGCTATAGAACATCTCTGGGTGCTGGTTGGGGTAAGTCCTGGGTGTGTAATGCGGGTGCTGGGTTAATGCCTGGATGTGCAATGTGGGTGCTGGGATAAGTACTGCATGTGCAATGTGGGTGCTGGGGTAACTCCTGCATGTGCAACGTGGGTCCTGTGGCTTGTCCTGGGGTAAGTCCTAGGTGGGAGGCCATGTCCTGAGTGTCCAATGTGGGTGATGAGGCATGTGCTGAGTGTGCAATGTGGGTGATGGGGAATGTCCTGGGTATTATTCACCTCTGTACCCAGCCCTTTAATCATTGAACATCAGTATCATTCAAGTAATACATTCCAAGACATGTAAATGGATTATTAAATGTCTATATTTACCAAAGTACTGAAAAAACAGCAGAAGATACTGAACTATGTACCAAAATTGATCATACCATACCCAGGACATATTTAAAAATGAGAAAAATGTCAATGTATTTTTCTACCAAAACATATAAATAAATAAACATACTATCACTATATTAAGTTTTTTCAGCCCTCTCTCCAATTTATATGCCATTTTACTCTTAGCAGGTGCTCTACAGTACTGCACTGTCTACTAATGCACACGGACAATAATGCAACATTTCTGATTATATAGTTTTTAAGGAGGCATTTCTACATGTGAAGTTCTATTATTTGATAACATGAGAATGAGAATCCAGCCATTAATCCAAGGTATGAAGTACAGGTGGAGACATACTGTTTATAGCTTGTCTACTCAGATAGGCAAGTATAAAATCATTAGATAGGGGGTGCCATTTGTGTGCTACTAGAGATAATAATAACAAAGCGTTTGACCCCTTTGTGACACTAGAATGTTCTATGTCGTCCTATTTTTCTGTTCCAAAAACACGCTAAGACAGCATAGAACGTCCTTCACATTACAGCTCATCACATCCCCATGATGATCTGTGCTCGGATACCGCTGCAGGGACTTGCAGCAGGGTCCCAACATACCCAATTTAATGGTCCTCATTTTAACTACCTCAGAAGCATGAAGGGCTAGGACAACCCTGCCAGGAACCTGTGACCCCCCAAGAGTTGAACAGATTCTAGAGATGATGCATTAGCCCACTGAGCTAGCTCAAACTAAAAATGTGCCTAACTTGCTGGCGCTTAATACACTTTTGATGTTTTATATGGAACGCTACATGTGTCCTTTTCTTGGCACCTACAACTATATTAGTTACACATATGCTTATCTGTATGCTTATATGCTTATCTTAAGTGTACAAACACTTGTAAACCCCTATGATATATTTTGTGCTTTTTTGTATATGGTTAATTGCGGTCAGCGACTAAACCTCAAAATGAAACAGAGAAAATGGCCTGGATATGTTAAAAAAAAAAAAGATAAATAAATAAGTAGAGCATAGTGGGCTGTGCATGTTAGTATAGGTATTAAAAGTATTTAGTGCTTGGTAATTTAAGGAGAAATCTGATTGCCATTTGGAGATAAGTAGGACGCGCCCCCCCCCCCCCCCCCCCCCCGAAAGCAGAATTTTAAAATGCACAAATAAGGGATTTTTGGATCACCAGCAGTAAAAAGGAATCAAAAGGGTCGAACTTTTTTTTCAACCTAAACTATGTAAATAATATTAGCTAGTAAAGACAACTGGGGATATACAGGGATATACACAAGTGTTGTATTGATCACTTCGCCACAATACTTACGCCAGACATAATTCTGTCCCAGAACGTTTATGGAACATGTATGCCCCTGAGCTGAAATAAAGTATTTTTTTTACATTTTATGACAAGCATGGCCATTATAAAAATAAATTGTCTGGTCTTTAGCTATCCCTGCTAATGTCTGATATGACCTGCTTTTGTCCAATCTTAGACAGGCATACTGAAAAGAGTGGTCTAGTTAGCAGTTATGGCCTATATCCCAGGAGACTCTAAGACACTAACAAGTACATCTACTAAGCATGAGGAATTCAATGTAAATTGTTTCTTCTACCATATTTTGGAAATTAATATAAAATACTTGCTTACTTGTGGAAAATATAAAGGTATGTGAAACACATTTATCCAGAACATTCTGCAACCACAAAACAATTAAACCAGTTGGACCCGAAAAATGTATCTCTGTTGCAATGCATCAATAGGTCAATCTGGTTATTATAAACAAAGCAAATGTAACGACTAGAAAAATGCTAGCATCCATAACCCTGCTTCGCCTCTCACACTGCCTCCCCTCTCACACTGCCTCCCTCCCCACTGTGTGCAGGTCTGTGGCCACAAAAACAAGCGGATAATTAATAATCCTGTTAGGAGCTCTGTGTGTACTGTGTAAGAGATGGATCTGTCCCCAAGGGCCAGGTGGTTTAAACAATCATTGGGCAGGAAAGCCTGCATCAACAGGCCTCTGTGATGATACACTGAAAGCAGCTGTATTGCATTACACTGTACCACCTCATGTTGCACTGCATCTTACACAGACATTCCCAAGATTTCTTCATGCAGTAGATGCTGCTGGCTGCAGAATTTCTGATCAATGAGCAATTTTATTTCAAATATGGGCGCCTGGCTGACTAGAACAATACCTTGCTTCAACTATGCACAGAAATCATCAGTATATGGGGGAAATTATTAGTATCGTTTCCACTACAAAAAAAAATATTTATGGCCTAACTCATTCAAATTACACATCTAATACATTTTTAAAATACATATCTCATTATTCAATGCTAAATGAAAATCATTCCTAGACCAATGGAGCGTATTGCTTTCATCTGGTAAAAGTAGTATGGGTAGAGATTATAGCCGCAATCATTTGTTTATGTATTGTTGTTAAACCCTTCCCTCCAATATGAAATTATCCACATGTAACCCAGTGGATCTAGTTAGCTTATTTGTATATCAGACTATCATCTTACACACGACAACAGAGAGCTGCAAGATTTTCATTATAATCAGATGCAAGATGCAGTGGTTCTGCATAATTTCTCAACATAGAAAAAGCACAGACAACTTGACATCATTATGGAATTTGAAAAAGGGAAGGAATAGAAAACTATTTGCTGCAAGATTACCTGTTGGTATTTCACCAGATGTCAAAAACAATGGCTTTTGGGTCTGATTTTGCCCCCAAGTAGTAGAAAATGTCACCATGTCTTTACATTTATATTCCATTTACATAGCACTGCATTTGTTTCTAATAATACTACAATTGATTATGTTAAAGCCTAGCTATCCCATAGGAATGAAGCTCTGGATTCCATCTTTCTTTCAAGGAATATCTTTGTTGTATGTGTTATTCTTATGTGTAGGCCTAAAGCTAAACCAAGTCATTACAACTGCTTTAATACAATATAGAAAAAATAAATACACCTCCATAAAACTATTTCTAATAAAAACATTTATATTGACGTTTATGTCCCCATTGAGCACTTTTATCATGTCAATCAAAGATTTAAATGAAACATAACTGAGTTCATCCTGTATTTGCTCCTCAGTGATTCGTTATAGTAATTGGTAAAAGAAAGCAGTCGATCATTATTTGTTTTCTTGGACTGTGAGTACAGAAAGTGTGGAATTGTTATTATCTTTTTTTTATTACATTGTTTTTTATTTAAAATATTTTAGCAAGCATTTTGTGGCAGCCAAATCATTTTAAAGGGAAAAAGAGCCCACAGATGATACAGAGCAACTGTACAAACCAAATGATTAATACTAGAGAACAATTAGCCTCATATTAGCTAGGTTACATTTCAAACAAAGGGAACAAAATAACTTGATGTAAGAAGCAGAACTATATTTGGTGCAGCTATCACTCCGACTTGCTTTCGTTTCAAGGAGCAACTATGTGAAAAGATTTAAGGAGGCCCAAACAAGAGAATAATTTATAAACCAATACTACACTTGATTTCTCTACCTCATCATGTGATGAGGAACTCACATGTGTTTATATGGTGGTGCCACAATGACAGCAGTTGCTAACAGGCCAATGCACAGGGAGGAGACAACACAAGTATTAGGGCCTTATTTCTAAGGTTGCTTTCCTGGTGCATGAATACCAAGGTATTACTAAGGTAATAACATCCATAGGTGTTATTACCTTACGCTTTTCAGAGATTGGCTCACAAAAAAAATGTAAATTGTTCTGCTATTCTACAAATCTAAAGCTATCAGCCAATGTAGCTGTGACACAGCAATGCAGAGGAATTTCACCTGACAAGGACATATTTTGATGACATTGAATGTTATATGTATCTGTTTAACCATTCTGGCGCTAAAGGGCATTTTACTAGTAAGTGTTTTCTTCACTCTAACTGTCTAGAAAAGGGGCACTAAAAATCTACAAAAACAATTGGTGAATGCACAAAGTAAGAAACTGCATATTTCAGATAGGTGGTGTCTAACTTTCCAATAGGTATATGGCCATATGCTATTCAGACCCATAATTTGGGAATCTGACAATATTAAAAAAACAGAAGTTATGGAGAATTTCAGGCATTGTTCTAGGCATTGTTCTACACATCTAGACCAAGAACTAGTATTTTTAGGGTTCAGGTAAAACAAAACACCTTTACCACCTTTTAGATCAATGGGATTAGTGATTGTTGAATAGATCAATTGTGAACGGTCGCCTTATGTCTAACACAAACTGATTTATTTATCGAGTTAGTCTACTATTTAGGGAATTCTGAAATTGGTGCAGGAACATTCTATTGGTTTCCATGGTGATTGTGTCACAAATTTTCAATTAAATAACCCCAAATGTTCACCCAATGAAAGAAAAAAACAAAGATATATTTAATCTGCTTTGGCTGCACAGTTTTCTCATAGTCTAATTCTTGTCAGAGATGGTTACATAACTTTTGGGTTGGTTCCTTCTTCAATATATCTGAACTAATTCCATTGTTTTTAAAACATACATCCAGGTGATATATATATATATTACACACACACAGACACCTTACTTCAGAAAAGTATTCAATAATACTTATATGCGGTATGCAGACTGGTACCAAGTTTAATTATATGTATATGTATGCTATAATACTCCACTACACCTGTATCATCCAATTACCTGTGTCCTGGCGGTACTGATGCATGGTTTGAAGGTCAATGACATACGGTGTGAGCTGTGTGTCAATCTGCCCTAAAGCCACTCGTCCACGGCCGTCCTCCCGTAGGGCACTCTCAATATGGTGGCACACAGTAGCAGTGTAGGGCCTCCAACGTCCATGTTCATTCAGCCACTCCCAGACCACAACCCGAGGTGGGGCTCCTTGTGCTCCAAAGTTTTGCCCATTGACTGGCAGGAGGATGCCAGGGCGTGACATGGCAAAATGATTATAGAAAAAATATTCGCCCAAATTGTGAATAACAATATCACCCAGGCATGGACAATAGATGAAACGGAGTTAAAGGAGTACAGCCCATGCAGAGCTTTGGGTGGAGTTTCTGAATGGACCACATCCACTGAAGCATATGCTATTAAAATGTGGCATTTATGTGAGGATTTTCACTGCTACGTGGAACATGGGATCAGAGCCAGCACACGTCCTTTGCATTTCTTAAACTGAGCTGTTAACAGCAGGGTATTCTCTTTTCTGGTAAGTACCATGTTGATTAACATGCTGTTCTACTAAGGGCCCCACTCATGTCCACAAATGAGTTCATCAGAGCTTACAAGACTGACTAATGGAGGGTTGTCTCCCATCTCCTTTCAATGCAGAATATAAGCCGTACAAAGGTTGAGAGGTATAATGGCTCCAGTAAGCAGCAACACTGATTGTTAACTGTCAGTTCTCAGGCAAAAAGATCTGTCTTACCAAATGACTGGAACTGAAGTCGCAGACTCCTGTAAGAGAGACTGCGATAAGCATACATATTTGAATACATAAATATTTTTTTTTTACGTTTGATGCAGAATATGTGTTACAACTTGGTAGAGATTTTATATTGCTTGCCTTCTAGACAAGCACACACATTTCCATTTTCCATTTCTTCTATGTGCAGAAAATTTCTTCTATGTGCAGAATTTCTGAAAATCTATAGCCTCTTCAATGTAAGTAGCAGTAATGGGAGGGTTAACTCCCATTAATGTCTACAATCTATGCTGATATATTTGTATATGGTGTGCTGAATCTCCCAATACACAAATACAAATTCCACCCACACACAGACTCAGTAATGATTTAGCCTGTTTTTCCAAAGGCCATTTGTGCAAGGGAACCCTGCATAGGAACGTTTATAGTATTATGTGCAACAGCTATACCAATAATGATCAATCTATATACACAAAATAGCTAACAGTTTACACACGTGTATGTAAATATAGTGGGTTGATGGCAAAGACGTGGTGATTGATGATGATTGAGATAGATAATTGTACTACATATAATACTCACAGCACTATGTTGCATGGATGTTAGACCGTAACAACGGCAGAACACATATGTTTTTGTTCTGATCACCCCTGGTCGGTGCCTTAATGGCAGGGCGCAGTGTCCCTCGGTGACAGCCTTGGTGTTCCCCTATGGGTGATAGGGGCGGGGGTTTGGTGTCTCCCAGAGGATGGTAGGGAATGTGTCCCTAGCTCGGTGTCTCCAGGTGGGTGGAGGCTTTGTGAAAGGCTTTGATCTTCGCTTGCCGTTTCCAGGTGGATGGGTGTATTTCCAATAAGTGGGGGAGGGTCCGAAACGTCCACTGTGGTCAGAGGAAGTCGATATATAGTAGGAGAATGTGGGTGCAAGAAGCTAATTCCCGCAGGTCTGGAACAGGCTGAGGGATGCTTGCTAGTAGGGGTGCAAGCAGTGTATGGGGCTCAGATCTCAGGTTGGTGCAGCTGCAGAGTTCTGTAGGTTGTGAGTGTAAGAATGAGAGCATCCTTGCTTCAGATCATTTTTGCTTCTGGTGTTGGTGACTCGAACTCCCTTTAATTACCTCTGTATATCAGCCCATCGCCACTAAATGCTATTCCCGCTCTTTCGGCCGTCTCCTGTTTTATTTATGTCTCTCTCTCTCTCCCAGTTTTCCCAGCCTGTCTCTCAGACAATCTCGGTGTCAGTGCCCTCTCTGTATCTCGGTGTGTCTCAGCAGTGCAGGCTCTGCAGTTACTCCAGGGACACAGATATAAAGATGCCTGAGTGAAGGCAGAAGTGTGAGGGGGAAAGGGGGGTTACAGGAAATCTAAAAAGAACAGATTTAGTATTTCCAGATATATGTATATATACACACCGCACACAAACACTTTTTGCCACTTATAGTACCATTGCTAATTACATTAAACAGTGCGGGTTCGAGATCGAACTGAACGTCCATTCACATGAAAGATGTCACCAAAAAGGATAACACTTTTATTACGTATTAGTCGAGTTTACACCCCACAGACCTGTATTCTGATAATAAAGATCTCTTACAATACATATATACATCTATATACCTGATCTTTATTTATAGATAGATCGATCGGGTTTATAGACATGATGTACATCTCGGATACAAAAGCACGAAAAATACCCGCAGTGCTATAATATATTCCAGTGTCTGCATTATCCTTACCCACTAGTGTCAGAGAACCTGGGGCTGCAAGTGACAATGATGGATTATATGCCGTTAACATTGTATAGGTAGCAAATCCCACACTTTGAGAATGTAGGGGGTTAAAACAGACAGCAATCCAGCTAGTTCCATATTTCACTAATCGCATTGTAAGGATTTCATCCAAATCTCTTCTCTGTTGCTTCAAGGAGAGGGATGTGATCCAGATATAAGTGAGCAGTTCTGGATTATGCTACAGGGGGAAAAGTTTATACTGTAACATTTAAATATTTTTGCTTCCACTGTATAATATAGAACTCCAGCTGTAATAGACTTCACTTCCCTTGACGCAAGGCTAAGAATCATGGGAAATTTTAGTCCTAGTCCCCAATAGCCGACAGAGTAAAGGGATGGGCATGTAAGGTTCAGCGCTATGTTCTAGAATGGAAGAGGCAGTAGTATAGGAGCTATTTGTATTCAGGCAGGCAGACGTTTCTGTGTCGGGAACACAGAGACTTTTATTACTGCTCGCGGGCTTGTAAGTAAGAGGAGGTGTAAGCTGCGGTAGGCCAATTCAACAGGCTAGCGAGCTTATCTCCAGTCTGTTAAGCGGTAAGGAACCATAAGGGAGAGGGGAGGAGGAGCATGTGGAAATCTGATTATTCTAAAAATCGAAGTCAATCTTTGGCTGTGCATAATCTAGTCATGGCATGTATACAGTGCAAACGTGTAGACCAATAACCCTTCTGACAATAGCAAAGGTGATTTTTAAAATTAAAGTCATAAGCACGGTGTCCCTATAAGCCGTGTCTGTGAAGGACAAAGGAACATTATTAAAGCTATCCAAAAAAAAACATGTTTAAAAAGTGCATCAAGCAAAGACATTTTTAAATAGAAACGTTTTAAAGTAAGATTACAAAGAAAGCACCATATCGGGCCCTCTTTTCATTGTATACCTCTATCAGGGTGTGAACATGTTTAGAATTTTGGGTAAGATTTGACAGATATTCCTTCTGACCAACATATCTATTTTACCCTGAACTAACATCTAGTAGCATTAAACTCTGTATTTAAACCCTGTGCATTTATGGTGCAAAATGTTGAGTAACAGTCAAACATTACATTCTAATAAGAATAAAGCCCCTTTCCCCATGTAAGGCCCACATACTCAATCTAAAAAAATTAATCTAAGAGCTCCTAATGAGCTCCCGCATAGTAGTCAGAGGAGGAGAAAACGGAAGAGAAAATATTACATAAAAAGTACCAGCGTTCATTAATACATATTATTTCCCTTTTGGGCCATCAGTTTTCCTATGGAATCAGATCCCATTGTTTCAATAGGCTGTATTGTCTTTGTATGTAAGTAGTATTTTCGCTGGGCAAACTTGATTTTTTTCCCTGTTTAAAATTCTCATATTTAATCTTTGTTGTTTCATATGGTACGAGAGCTCAGGCATAATCCATAAATCTGTATATGTTTCTTGCCTTCCATATTCTTGCTTTGTAGGTATACTTATGGAACTGTATTAGAATGTACCTAGGAGACTGTGTTGTCCCATTTGTTGGTCTGAATGTTCCTAATTCCCTTTTGTTTTTTGTTTTAGCTCCCACAGCTGAGGACAAAAAGTAAATAATAAGTTATTTGTTTTAATGTCCCTCCCGTCCTTCTCTTTCTTGGTGTCCTCTGATACTTGATTTTTCCTTGTCGCCATGTTAGACTTTGGATTCTTTAGACTTTAGGTCCACATGTTGAAATTCCAAGGCAGAAGAAATCACTAACCAGTCTTTTATCTTTTCTTCCAGCTCTTTAAGGAGCACCATTACACATCTGGTGTTTCCTAGATCTTAATATGTAATACTTATGTTGAGTTGATTTCTCTGTAGACAAATTTAGAAGGTGCTTTTCTCTCTCAATACCTTAGTTTAGTTTTTAGTAATGAGTTTACAAGCAAGCCCTTTGGAGAAGTCACACTAATCAGTAAGATGGTACCCTGGAGTTCTTAGACGAGAGGTAAGTATTTTATGTGTGTGTGATGGTACTGTTATTTTACTCAAAAAATGCTAGTCTTCAGGTAAAAAAAAACTTCCCTGAAGTCTGCATTTTCAAGACAAGCCTCCTTTAAGTAAGCGTTGTTTCCCTAGGGTTGTTTAATGGCTTTTAGCAAGTGGACCTTGAGCAGCAAGTGGGATAAGTATGCTCCTAAATGAATGGTGATATACGCTGGCTGAATTTACCAAATAAGTACAATACAGGAGAGTGAATTTTTTTTATTCATGAGCTGCCTTGAACCTGATGGCTCGAGTTATCTAGTGGGGACCCCAAATGTATTAGTGTAAATAGGTTCAAAGAGTCATACTTCATGGAATTGGAATGAGCAATGATTTGTATAACCACTCATTTAGTCCTCTTTTTTGTTTTCCACGCAGTGTTTAGCTGCAGCCTTATTTAAATCGGAATCGCCCTGAGATCTGAGTTCTCAAGTCATGTCTTATTAGTAAAGACTTCCAACCTCCATTACTTGTGTCATTCATGATAAGCAGGTATATTCAGGAAGAAGAATTACCATATAGCACACACATTTTCCAATATTTTTAAACCTTACTGGGAACTGCACACCAGAGCCAAGTCATACAGTATCTTCAGATCAAATCCAGTTTAGATACCGTTTGCCAATGAATCAAGGTATTCACCAAGGGTTCATCAATATATTATTAAAGGGACAGTCTGATCCCCAAACTCACTTTAGTGCAAGATGAATATTACTGCTTTTATAGTGCACATGCTTTTTTTCCAGTGTCATTTGATGCAAGGATTCTACATAAATCATATTATGTTTTATTTCTTTTTTTTTTTTTTTATTGTTGTTTTACAGAAGGTCATAAAGATACACTCATAAATGAGAAAAAGCGCAATTGTCAACACATTGAGAAAACAGTGCTGTTAATAGAGATATTGTTACAAAACGGAATAAAATCTATTATTACCATTCAAGCAAAATATAGGTGATGCTTTTTAGTTACTCTAATTTTGTATCTGTTCCAGCTTCAAAATGTTGTTGTACATGTTCTTAGTTTGGTTATCACCTCTCCAAGAAGACACCACTGCCTTATATTCCACAGGAAATTGAATCAAAACAAACCATCTTATCTAAAACATTAAAACAATCTTTAGGCATATATAGATGATACTCCAGGTTGGACCCATAAAAAGTAATTGGGTTCTGGTTACTTAACACTTGGGCACAATACAAGTCTGTAGATTAAAATGTTTGGAAAATAAGGGTCTCAGAGTTCAGAGAGTTTATAAAAGGGGTCCATTTTGAGAAAAAGGATTTTGTGTGTTGTGATTTGTACTGAGATGCCTCCAGCCAGTCCATTCAGAAGGCGGAATACAGTTTAGTATTTAATAAGTTCATTGTCAAGAAAGTATCATAAATCCATTGATGGAGAATAGATTTGCGGGATGCTGCTAGGATGATTCGAACAAAGTTATGATAAGGCCCTACTCGCTTCACCATTATACCAAATAACCCCACTTCAGGACTGAGGGGCAGCACAGTACCAGTTAAGTATAGTTTGCATAAATCATATACGGCCCTCCAAAACCCCTGAATCTGTGAGCAAGATTATAACAGTAATAGAGGGAGGCCATTGTTTCCTGACATTTCGGGACAATTCTAAATTGCCGGAGTGGTGAGTAATATGCATACTACAATAGTAGAAGGTAGTAATTTGTTTAAATTTTATGTAGCTTTTAAAACAGACTCCTGGTCATGTGTCTTCTTACAATTGATCCCCTGTAATGGTTAGGATTTCGTTAACTCAGTATGGAGGATATAAAATAAGTGTTTAATTGAGTAGGATCTAAGTTGGGGGTGTCTAATTATATTGTCACGGGTTTCTGCCAATCAGCTTCTGTGAAAAGTTTAGTGGATTCCACAAGATAGCTCCGTGCCTGGAAATATGCATATAGTGGGATTCTGAATTGGTCCAAGTTCTCAGGTAGATCAACAGTGGTCTACCTGAGAAGGACAAACATAGGTGATTGCATGCTTGTAATTCCGTTGTGTTTTTCCTAATAATTGGCGAGATATTGGAGTTATATAAATTAGTCAGACATTTAGGCAGTTTAATCCCCAATTAAGTCATAGTGCTAGATTCCCAGATAAAATTATAGTGGGGAAAGTATGGTGATCGCAGTAATGGATTTAAGTACATGGCCACGACCTTACTTGTGTTAATCCTAAAACCCGTAACATGGTACCATTTCTTAACATGTCTAAAATCCATAACATTGTACTGTAAGGACGTGAGATATACAATAATAAATCATCAGCGAAAGCAGGCACTCTGAGAGAGAGACACAGTGGAAGGTGGAGAGAGAGAGATGGATCATGGGAAGGGGGAGAGAGACAGATCATTGGAAGGGGAGAGAGACTGAAGGTGGACACATTAATACCGTATTTGCTCGATTATAAGACGACCCCCCAAACTTTGGATATTCCTTTAGGAAAAAAACTAAAAGCCTGAATATAAGACTACCCTATAGGAAAAAAGTTAAACTTGTATATATTCACATGTAAATTGCTTTTTTAATAAAAAATTATATAAAAAAATGCATTTCTTGTTTTTATTTCCTTTTATGTGCCAATTCTGCCTCTCTTTCCCTTGCCCCCAGCTTTGTCTCTCTCCCCCTCCTTTTAACTCCCCCCCTCTCCTCTGTCTCTTCCCCCCCCTTGTTTCTCTCTGCCCCCTCCCTCCCCTTGTTGCTCTGTCCCCCCCTCCCTCTGTCTCTTCCCCCTCTTGTAGCTCTCTTCTTCCCTCCCTTGTTGCTCTGTCACCCCCTCCCTCTCTGCCCCCCTCCCCCTGTCTCTTCCCCCCTCCCTCCCCGTCTCTCTGCCCCCCTCCCTCCCCCTGTCTCTCATTCAGGATTAAAAAAAAGTTACACTTTAGCTCTAAGGCTAACTTGAAATAAAGTTTTTATGTTTATTTTAATATAATCTGTAATTAGTATCTCCCTGCCCCACGATTGCTGTGGGGCAGGGAGAGACCAAAGCTGGCTTTGACAGCTTAAAACATCTGATCACTATGAGTGGCTGTCAAAATGACGGATGTGACAGGAGAGGGCATCCACAGACATGACCGGCGGTACCGACGCTCTCAGCCGTTTCAGTTTACCCCGACTGATCAAACCAACAGGATGTACCAGGCACTTGCTTGGTCACTAACTTTGTCGCGAAGTGGTTAATAACTGCCAACTCAGAATCCACAAAATATTCCTGGAAAACCAAAAACATGTGCAAAGTAAGAATTACTACATAGCAAAGTAAGAATTACCACATGTTTACCGAGTTGAGTTAAATGAACAATAAATCCATTTTCTCTACAATGGAAAATAAAGTAAATGATGATTTACTCCACTATCTGCATTTCTATAATATAAGAAGAGTTTATATAAAAAGCTATGGATCATACTATCCCCCTCTTTTGGCATCACACTGCACAGAATATGCTTGGGAAGCCAGGACATATTTGGGGTTTTGTATTATGAGTATTGAAAGTATTTTGTTCACAGAGGGCTTTATTTGTAACGGACATTGCAAAGTTCTAGAACAGGGGTATCATACTGTTGGAAAACATAATCTCCCTTACTACCCTGTCGGCTTCTTAGATGACAGAGTATTATGGGAAATGTAGGCTTACAGCAGCAGGAGCACCACAGTTTGACACCTCTATTCTTCTATATAGAAGAACATATTTGGATACACTTTTTATAACTCGCTCACTATTCCTTTTCATACATAACCTCTGTTTTCTTTTTGAGCGATTAGTATGGTATCTTTTGTTTTCAGGTGATAGAGCCATTCATTGATTGTAAAACCTGTTGATTAGATTTTCAAGTAAAGTTTTAAAGGAGTAAATAAAACCCAACTAAGTTTAGTCTTTTTCCACAAACTGTGTGTATTAATTGATGGTTATGTTGTCACAGCAGTGAGGTACAAGAAGACCAAGTCTGGGGTTGGCTTAGATTTAGTTGTGAAAGCAACTGTAATATTTGTGATCAAATCATAATAAGGTGCAGGCCGCCATGCACAAAGATCCAATCTCAGGATTTCATAACCATGTACATTCTTATGCTTTATACATCAAACAGGGAATCGAGAAGGGAGTTGCAAAATGAAGGCCAAAATAGCAGAGTTTGAAGTAGAGATGAATTCTAGCATTACTTCTTTGGCCTTACGTTTTCAATTCCCTCTTAATAAAGCTGTTAGCGAGGTTGTGAATATCACGAATAAGTGAATTGCAGGGACTTTTACACTTATAGCCAAAGCAGTCCAGTTGGAACAATTCTCTAATTAAGCTGAATTGGCGAATTTTTCCAACTAGAATCTTAAGTTTGAAATATTCTTGTCAATTCCATGCAATTCACTCTTTCATTAATAAAGCCCATAGGTTTTATTTGCCTATATACTGATTTAAAAATAAACTATCTAACATGTCATCATATACGGGGGAGATGAAATACATGTTGAACGTCCAGAGGAAGGCGGATTTGGCCGAAACGCGTTGACGTCACCACGCAACGGAGAGGGGCAGGGCCTAACGCACAATATACACAAACTTAACGGAGACTCTCCACATTGAAATATTATTTCAGCTTAAACAGCAGCTACTAATCCCAAATGTAAGCACATATCATTTGGCACATTAAAATCGATATATGTGTTTTAAAGTCTGCTGTATTCTCCCTTGTTTCCACATGCGAAATCTACTTCCTATAGTCCTTACCTGATGAAGATTTTTCTAATCACCACGCAAACACCTTGAGCCTGGTTTTAAAGGGCTCAAAAAAAATGTGAGTTTATTCCTTATAGAAGGATATATATTCCAACACTAGAAGTTATACTACACCATATTTGGTTTTATGTGTCTTTGTTTCCTACCTTCAAGTTTAACCACAGAATCAACACCAGTTGAGAGATAAGTGCATTTATGTCATTTTATATACTTGTATAAGTTTTTTGCGCACCCTCTATTTCTACACTGTTTTAAACACTGTAGAAACTCAGAGCAGTACAACAACATCTCCATACATACCACACACTCTTTTAGACTATACATACAGTATGCTGCACATCAACCTAACAAGAGGACACTCCGGCATTTCCTGCAAGCACACAACAACCAATCAAAATGCACCATTTTCACTGCATTCACATGATTACACACACCATACACCTCTACAAGCAACTGCAGCCATCTCCAACTTATTCATGGTAAACAATGTTGCAATGACACTTAAAATGAAGAGGCATCTATTCGTATACAACCTGCTGATGGTCTTGGGGAACTCCTCCTTGCATTCCTCATCATCAGTACCTGTGAAATATATCTCACCTCACTGTACTTCTCCGGTATCATATCATCACTTGCTTCTCCACACCACCCTTCACTGACATTTATCGACTTTTTTACCCCTAGGATGAAACCGGAAGGCTTTCCCCTTGGTTTTGCTACAGCAGATTATGCAGCAGTAAATAGTTGTACTGCAGAAGATGATGGTGAGGCAGATATGTCAGCAGCAATATCCACAGCAGGTGATTGCAGTCCTGATGAGGCAGCAGAAGGAGCAGCTTAAATCGACAGAGCATCCGTTAGAGGACTTGCCAAAGGAGGGCTGAAGTGTGGTAGGGCTGTGGTGGGTAGTGGCTGTATGGCCTTACTGGTATGCTGTACTAGGGGGCCATGTATGGATAACCACCCAATGTCATGCAGTACATTATGCCAGGATACTGCCATGTAGGACAGGGTTCTTGTGCTACAGTGACTGGCGTAGCAGGTGAAGGGGATTATATAGGAGTTCCTGTAGGTGGTGAGTCATCTTGCCAGAGCTGAGTAGTTGATACTGTATGGGAATAGATAAGAAACAATGTTTCCCCATTACAATATAATACTGGCCACATTTGTCCTTGTGAAGCTGCATGGTGGGGGGTATTCCAGGGTTTATCTACTGATACAGTTCTGCAATATGACTCGCATAAGGGGGTTTATACATTAGTACAATAGTGACATTTTGTTAAGTCAACTACTAATTTCTGTGGGCGTTTTTTAAAGCTGTCAGTTAAGTTTAGCTGTTTCTAGGCCTATTAGCCTGCGTCATTCAAGTTACTGTCATTCAGTATCAGTCTAAAGAGTCATTTATAACTATGTATACTGTCCTTAACCCACATCTACAATTACCCATATATTTCCCATTACCATATTGAATGTCTTTACTAGCCTGCATCTGTCTGTCCACAGGAGTCATCAGTGTGAGATGTGGGTGCAGAAGTAGTACTCATCATGGGCATGATGACTACTGAGATCTCTGACATCTACTCCTCCTGTGAAGCCCTCAACAGCTGTAGGTGACAGTCCTTCATTGTCTGCTGCCAACCATTATTTGTTATGTGGAAAGGTAGGTCATACCAAGTCATTTTTTTAACTTAATGGAACACTAAACGTTACTTTTCACTTGTGCTTCTAATATAAAAAGATAGTAAACCCGCGTGTATCTATTAAGATACATGTAGGGTTTACTTTCAAAGTTCGGGACATGTTTTGTTTAACCCTGGCTTCATCAGGGGAAATGCTAGCGCAGTTCACCCTCCAAGATGCAGCTATTTAAAGTGACCCTCCCACCAAAAATGTAAAGGTTTTATTTTATTTTTTATTTTGTATTGTTGATTTCTGTGATTTTGGGGAAATAGTGTTTTTTTATGCCACCCCCAGTGACTTTACAGCACAAATTTCTTACTTTGGAGCTGGGGACACAGAATGCGGTCTATAAGTCAGAATTCTAATCATAGCCATAGAATTTTATTTTTCCTTTTATATGCAACTAATTCAATCATATGAAATAAATCCAGTGGCAAATGTGTTTTAACCCCTTAGTGACAAGACATTTTCACCTTGACTTTCCCTTGGTGACAATGGCTGTTTTGACATTTCTAGGGTGTTTGTGTTTAGCTGTAATTTTTTTCTTTCTCACATACAGTACCCACACAAATTATATGTTGTTTTTATCATCATAAGAAGGGCTTTCATTAGATACCATTATGTTTATCATATCTTATAATTTAATACAAACAAAATCATAAAATATGATGAAAAATTTAAAAAAACCCACTTTTTCTATCTTTGACCTAAAATATAATTTATACAAATAAAATCATTAAAAAAGACCCCATCTAAATAGTTTCTAAATGTTGTCCCGAGTTTTTTTCCTATATTGACCTTTTGACCCCAACCCGAACCCAAAATTTAACCCTAACACTAAATTTAACCCCAACTTTAATCCTTATTATATCCCTTAATATTTTTTAATTTTAATTTAATTTTAACCCTATCCCTTATGCTAAAAAATATTTAATTTTAACCCTATAGGCTAATATAGCTATATAACCTGTTTTTAATTAATTAAATATGTATTTTAAATATTTTCCATTGCAATGCTACTTAACTACCACTAGGGGCAGTCAAGTAGCATATTCAGAGCGACGGAAGTGAAGTTACTTTCACTTCCGAAGCTCAGACCGGCAGAGGGTTTAGCCATATTGACGGAGCAGCATGCTCCGTCAATTTGGCTCCCCACGATCGCTCCGTGGGGCGATCGTTGGTGCCCCAAAATAGAAATTTCAGTGCTGGCTATTGCCTCGACATCGAGGCAATAGACCAGCACCGTTAAAGCGGTTTTCGCGATCGTTGAACCGTTGAAAGCTTGATTCACTGCAGGACGTGCCTGGCACGTCCTTTGTCGCGAAGGTGTTAAATGACCTGGTAATCTAATAACATCTTATGTAAATGGTAGTGTCCCTTTAAACAAATCTGCCACATAGTGGGAGTGTTTACCAAGTCAGAAAAGAGTGATTCTGATTGGTCCAATGACTAAGTGTCATTACACTGAGATGACACTGGGAAAAGGGGAGGTGAGAGAGCAATCAGCTCACCGAATACTACTCTGGATTGTCCTAATCTTAAAGAATAACTGGCCATGTATACAGTACAGAAGGGGAAGCAACTGTTGGATTTACAGGATGAGTAGAAATGAAACGAGTGTGAACACTTCCACGTATAAAACACAACAACACTTTCATTTTTTAAATTCTGGTTCAATTAGGGACTTTTACAATGAAACGGCTGAAACGAAATAAAAGGATTACAAGAATATGAAGATATTCTTAACATTCATTACTAGATGTGCTGCTCAGTGCATCATAATAGAAAATAAATAAATGATGGATAATACAAAATATATAAATAAATGAATAGATAGATAAATAAAACATCTAAATGTTAGGTGTTGACTCATTACTAAAATAGAGATGACTAACTATTAATACGTAAAGGATAAATAAATAGTAAGTGCTAACATGTAACTAGTGTAGAAATAGCTAACTAGCACCAAATGATAATGTGATTATGTGGTGAGTGTACCCAAGGGTAAATATATGAATAACTGTGTGCATTGATTTGATAACTAATAGTGTACTAAACTTTTTATAATGTGATGACTAAAAAAGTTTATGAATAAAAAAGGAAAGACACACAACAATATAAAAATGTGAAAACACCACGATCATGAATATGTGAGAAGAGCTGAGTGGAAAGATAATGTTTTACGTGAGACAATTTTATCAGCGTGAGATAAGACTGAACGTGTGAGTGACAAAAAGCTGAGGAATTTGTGTTGAGACTAAATGGATAAGAGTTAAAGAATTCTAATAAAAGAAATAAACAGTGAAAGACTGAACTAAGAGGTAAAACTGGGTGGAAGCATTTTGTCATATGCACCTTTTGGTATTTTTTCATGTGGTCTAGATGGAGATGGGATGTATCAAGGTGAAGATAATTTATGCTGCCAAAATATGGATGTATGTTCTGTACAATGTGCTTTGTTTTTTATGGCCTGCTGCGTCAGGCACCTGGGTGATATTTCTCACCCAGAGAAGGGGTTAAGATTACTGCTTTGTTGCACATTAGGGATGGGTAATGTCCTAAAAGGGGTGCCAGATCGTCATAAGCCTGTAAGATTGGCCGGAAATTAAGCAGAATGCAGTTTCAATTTCGTAGGTGAGTCTTATTTTATTGATATTCAATTCATGAACCAACTCGACAAAGAGCTCTGCTGTTCTTATGGGCGTCCACAGGGGGAGGGGCAAGGGGGAAAATTGGACCTGCCGCAAGGGAGGGAGAAGCAGTAGCTGCTTAGGTTTAAACTAAACAGAGAATATAAAAAAATGTCAGAGAGGGAACTGCAGCAAAAAAAAACTTTTATTTCATTGTATACACTCCCTCCATATCATAGTGGATTGGTCTGCTCTCTCAGGACTGTCTTTACCACAGAGCAAAGAGGTGAAACTGCCCTGAGTGGACACACTGCAGGGTCCACTGAATCTGCTATATGAGCCTTATCCTTTTTTTTTTATATTCTCACTTGCCAGGGTGGATGACATTATACTGGTTTAAAATCATTATTAATTTCATTATTGCCCTCGCTCACTACTAAACCCCTTTGATCATGGTATTGCCCAAGTTCCCTTAGCTTATTCCACCTACCATTGATATCATTCACCCATTGGCCTTTAGCTGTCTGTCTTTCACCCTATAGGACAGCTTCCCTTTGATCCCGCCTTTCTGACATTCTTTAACTTGGGATTGGCTGATTTCTGTTTACTCCCTGTGCATGAGCTGTTAACTGGAAGGAAAAATCTTTTTTTTTTTAACCCCTTCAGTGCCAGTATGGAGTGTTGGAAGCGTGTGATCACTATATGTGGTAGACTGTATGAGACATATGTCAAGGTTTAGGTGGCACATATGACCTAGGGAGCATTGTGATGAACACTCTTGGTGGATAATGCATCACAATACTCAAACCATTTACAGTGTAAATGCAATGTTAACATAGTTCTTACCATACCAACCAGAGGGCTGGATTCCAAAATAAAAATTGAGTTAATACTGCAGCTGTTGACATTTCCCATAACTCTCAGGCAGTGTGTTAAGTATCATGGGAAGGAGAGTACTCAACAACTAGAGTGTCAAAGGTTAGGTATTATTGGTACTGCAGCTGCTGTGGAATGCACATCTCATGATTCTCAGTCATCCATTCGGTTGGCTGAACATCATAAGAAATGTAATAACAGCACCTGTAGTGCCAAAGTTTACTACCCCTGCTGCATAACTACCTAGTTTCCTTCTGGTTTTGGAACCAAACCTTTATGTCACTTTTTATTGCCGCTAAATGTCCTTTTGTAATACTTCCCAATGTTTGCTGTGCATCACAGAGCTGCACTACACAACACAACATTAACTTTTGTTGACTGCAACTCCCATGATGTTGAGCAAGTAACATTGTTAGTCACAAACTACCTCTCGTTGATCAATCTCAACACCAAAATATTTTCTAAAATCCTGGCCAACAGACTTAGTTTAGTTATAGCAGAGTTGGTCCACGTGGACCAAACAGGCTTTATTCTTGGATGTACAGTTGAAGACAATGCCCGGAAAGTCCTTGATTTGATCTCGGTTGTACAAACTAAGAAGTTGTCTTTGTCACTTTAGATGACGAAAAGGCTTTCGACCGTGTGAACTGGCGCTTCTTATCTCACATTTTGTCCGCTTTTGGTCTTATAGGACTTTTTAAAGATTGCTCCATGGCACTAAATACTTCTCCTGAAGCAATAGTTTCGGGCCCCATGTTAAAATCAGGACTCTAACATTAAAAATGGAACTAGGCAGGGCTGCCCATTAGCCCCCCTCTATTGAACCGCTCGCAGCCCAAATAAGATCCAACCAAGACATTAAGGGGATTAGTTATGGAGAATCTGAATTTAAAAACACTCTTTATACTGATGATATCCTCCTGACACTTTCATCATCCGAACTCTCTATTCCAGCTACCCTTAAAAACATACAAGAATATGCCGAATTCTCTAACTATAAAATAAATTTAAGCAAATCCCAGGTAATTACATATGAGCTGCTGGAGGCTCAACTGAATGACCTAAAAAGCTATATTCATTTTAACTGGTCCAATAGAGTCATAAATCATCTGAGCATTAAGATAATGTTCGATCTGAAACAGTGTAAAGAAACCAATTATCTTGATCTAACATCAAATTTGAGAGATCAGTTCCTTAAATGGAAAGGCCTGGAGCCCTCTTGGGCTGCTTAAGTATTGTAAAATCATACATCATTGATAAAATACTATATATATTTAGAACCATTCCTCTTCAGGCATCTAACATTGAACTTAAATAACTTCCCCGATTAATTTGCAATCAGGCTTGGGACTGCCTGATTTCTTTGAGCTGCATGAAGCATGCATGTTAGCAGGGGTGGATCCAGAGTCTGATCTCGGGAGGGGCACATGTCCGTCTGTCTTTTCCTCTCTCCCATGTCCGTCTGTCTTTTCCTCTCTCCCATGTCCGTCTGTCTTTTCCTCTCTTCCATGTCCGTCTGTCTTTTCCTCTCTCCCATGTCCGTCTGTCTTTTCCTCTCTCTCATGTCCTTCTGTCAATTCCCATGTCTGTCGCACTCCTCTCACTAACCGTGTCCCTCTGTCTCTCTTCATTCCATGTCCATTTCTCTCCTCTTCCTTCCCATGTCAGTCTTTGTATCCTCTTCTTTCCCATGTCCGTCTGACTCTCCTCTCATTTCCCAGCTCTCTGTCTCTCCTCTCCCATCCCATGTCTGTCTGTCTCTCCTCTCCCATGTCTGTCTATCTCTCCTCTGCCATTCCATGTCTGTCTCTCCTCTACCATCCCATTTATGTCTCTCTCTTCTCCCTTCCCATTATTGTCTCTCTCCTCTCCCCTCCCCTGTCTGTCTCCTCTCCCTTCCCATGTCTCTCTCTATTCTCTACCTCCTATAACTGTCTCTTTGTCCGTCTAAACATGTATCTCTCCTCTTCCCAATAGCTGTCTCTTTTCCTCCTCTCCCCCGTCTGTGTTCTCTCCCCCACTCGTTAGTGTTCTCTCTTCTCCCCCATAAATGTTCTCTCCCCTCCCATCAGTGTTCTCTCTTCTCTCCCCTCCCATCAGTGTTCTCTCCTCTCTCCCCCCCGTGTTCGCTCCTCTCTCTCCCCCCCAGTGGTGTATCTTGGTATTGTGCTGCCCTAGGCAGACAAAATTTGGGCAACGCCCCCCCCACCCCCCGATGCACACCCACGACATGACCCATAACCCACATTGCACACCAAGGACATGCCCCATCACCCTATTTACATGCCTTCATCACCTAATTACATACACATTGCCAATATTATTTGCCATTAATAATCCCCAGCCAATTTGCCCAATAATATGCCAGTATTATTTGCCATTAATATTCCACAGCCAATGCGCCCAATAATATGGCAGTATTATTTGCCATTAATATGCCCCTGCCAATTTGCCCAATAATATGCCAGTGTTATTTGCCATTTAATATGCCCCTGCTAATTTGCCCAATAGTATGCCAATGTTATTTGCCATTGAATATGCCCCAGCCAATTTGCCTAATAAAATGCCAGTGTTATTTGCCATTGAATATGCCCCTGCCAATTTGCCCAATAATATGCCAGTGTTATTTGCCATTTAATATGCCCCTGCTAATTTTCCCAATAATATGCCAGTGTTATTTGCCATTTAATATGCCCCAGCCAATTTCCCCAATAATATGCCAGTGTTATTTGCCATTTAATATGCCCCTGCTAATTTGTCCAATAGTATGCCAGTGTTATTTGCCATTAAATATGCCCCTGCCAATTTGCCCAATATGCCAGTGTTATTTGCCATTTAATATGCCCCAGCCAATTTGCCCAATAATATGCCAGTGTTAATTGCCATTTAGTATGCCCCAGTAAATGTGCAAATAATATGCCAGTGTTATGTCCCATTAATATGCCCCAGTAAATTTGCCCAATAATATGCCAGTGTTATTTGCCATTTAATGTGCCCCTGCTAATTTGCCCAACAATATGCCAGTGTTATTTGCCATTTAATGTGCCCCTGCTAATTTGCCCAACAATATTCCAGTGTTATTTGCCATTTAAAATGCCCCAGCCAATTTGCCCAATAATATTACAGTGTTATTTGCCATTTAATATGCCCCTGCTAATTTGCTGAAATAGTATGCCAGTGTTATTTGCCATTTAATATGCCCCTACCAATTTGCCCAATAATATGCCAGTGTTATTTGCCATTTAATATGCCCCAGCCAATTTTCCCAATAAAATGCCAGTGTTATTTGCCATTGAATATGCCCCTACCAATTTGCCCAATAATATGCCAGTGTTATTTGCCATTGAATATGCCCCAGCCAGTTTGTCCAATAAAATGCCAGTGTTATTTGCCATTGAATATGCCCCTGCCAATTTGCCCAATAATATGCCAGTGTTATTTGCCATTGAATATGCCCCAGCCAGTTTGCCCAATAAAATGCCAGTGTTATTTGCCATTGAATATGCCCCTGCCAATTTGCCAGTGTTATTTGCCATTTAGTATGCCCCAGTAAATGTGCCCAATAATATGCCAGTGTTAATTGACATTTAGTATGCCCCAGTAAATGTGCAAATAATATGCCAATGTTATGTCCCATTAACCCCTTTGCGACCTTATGACGAGTTAACTCGTCATGCAGTCTAGCCGGCGGTGCGCTCCGTGTGCACTGCCAGCTAGTCTGCAACGGGTCCAGGGCTAAGCATCGCACCCGAGGCAAAGCTCCTGAACCCGATCGGTGGATTTCCGGGCATGTGATCGCGGTGATTGAGTGATCACCGCGATAACATGCAAATTAGATGCAAAGTCAGTGTGTTCACACACTGACTTTGCCTCTAATTCACTCTCTGTGCTTCACATTCTTATAGTGAAGCACAGAGAGTGACCTGTAAATAAAAATAAATAAATAACATACACAGAGGTTAATAAAAAATAAAAATTAACCCTTTCATTGCTGATCACAGTTTTTAACTGTGATCAGCTTCTTTCCACTTTATGGCCCTCATTTGGTTTTTTGTTTAACAAATTTTTTTATTTTTACAAATTTATAAAGTTTTTTTTAATAAATAAAAGGTAATTTTAATATATTTATTTAATAAAATTTAACCCCTGCATGCCTGTTGCATGATTTTTACGGATCTGACATCCCATTTTTCAGAGTCTTTTTTGTTTAGGGGGGTTTGGGAACCAATATTTTTCTTTTTTATTAGTTAGTTAATTAGGGGGGATAAGTGGGTTAGTGTTGCACTAGTTGTGTAGCTTATTATTGGGAAAATAATGGGGAAAATTTTTTTCCTCAAATATTTCCTCTTTTATATGTATTTTTAATACTGAAATGTAAATCATTTTTATGTATAGGGTATCAAAAAAAAGCTCTAACTGTCCTTTAAAAAACAACATATAACTTGTATGGGTACGTTAAATGAGAGAGAGGGAAATTATGTTTCAAAAACCGCATATTAAAAATTGAAAAACGCTCTGGTCCTTGGCCAAGGAAAATCCCTGCTCCTTAAAGGGTTAATATGCCAGTGTTATGTCCCATTAATATGCCCCAGTATATTTGCCAATAATATGCCAGTGTTATGTCCCATTAATATACCCCAGTAAACTTGCCAATAATATGCCAGTGTTATGTCCCATTAATATACCCCAGTAAACTTGCCAATAATATGCCAGTGTTTTGTCCCATTAATATGCCCCAGTATATTTGCCAATAATATGCCAGTGTTTTGTCCCATTAATATGCCCCAGTATATTTGCCAATAATATGCCAGTGTTTTGTCCCATTAATATGCCCCAGACAATTTCCCCCCATCTCCCCAGCACTTACCTTTTCCCTGGTGGCTAGTGGCAGGCAGCATGGTCTCCTCCATGCTGCCTGTTCGGCTCCCCGCCGGTTGTGCAGAGAGGGCACGTGATCTATCGGGCACTTCCCTGTCACACTGCACGGGGAGCCGAACAGGCAGCACGGAGGTTTCTCTGTGCTGCCTGTTCGGCTCCCCGTGCAGCCTGGCAGGCAGAGCGATGGTGAGAGGGGATCTTCTGATCTCCTCTCACCTCCGTCTCTGCCTGCAAGCGTGTTTTTTTTTTAAAAGCAGATGGTACATGATACCTGTCACGAATGCACCCTACTCCAAGAGTGCATGTGACTGGGTTATGGTGGTGCAAGGGTTAAAATTAACTACTTGTCTGCCCTAGACTAGAATAATAAAAAAAAACCTTTAACACCACCCACACTTAATTATACTGAAATAACTAATGTCCTAACACTGCCACAACCAAGACAATTTATAAATGGGGTGCCTTGGTCCCCAAAGAAAATTAGTCTAAAACCACAAAATATGCTTTAACACAATATCTATGCTATTTAAATTACCAATAAATTGGTCTAATCAGGTAACATGAGTCTCTTTACCAGACAAAGGCAGAACTTAATAAAGGAATATTTATTATGAACAAAAGAATAGTCACAGTGCATACATACCGTATTTATCGGCGTATAACACGCACTTTTTCTCCCTGAAAATAGGGAGCAAATGATGTGTGCGTGTTATACGCCGATTGGTGCCTGGAAAAAAAAAATATATAAAAAAAACTTACCTCGTTCCTGCTCTGTCCCCCGGTGCTCTGAAGCTGCGTGGCTGTGAGGGAAGCGTTGTGAGCTCCCCTCCAGCCGCGCGGTCAATAAAGTGTTTTTTTTTTTAAACAAACTTTATTGTTCCGCGCGGCTGGAGGGGAGCTCACAACGCTTCCCTCACAGCCACGCAGCTTCAGAGCACCGGGGGACAGAGCAGGAACGAGGTAAGTACTGGGGTCTGGGGAAGGGGGGGGGAGGAGGGTGGCATAACGAGCATTATTGGGGGCAATATCCTGGCATATTGGGGGCAATATCCTGGCAATATCCTGGCATATTGGGGGCAAAATCCTGGCATACTAAATGGCATATTGGGGGCAATATCCTGGCATATTAAATGGCATATTGGGGGCAATATCCTGGCATATTAAAATGGCATATTGGGCTTCAAAGTTCTTTATTTGAAATTTAAGTTTTTTTTCCTGAAATTTCCTTCTTAAAATGAGGTGCGTGTTATACGCCGGCGCGTGTTATACGCCGGCGCGTGTTATACGCCGGCGCATGTTATACGCTGATAAATACGGTAATTCTTGCCTCTATTAATTTTTGCTACCCATGACTCTATACCACAGACTTCACAATAACTTCCAAATGGCTCAAGTTGCACCAGCCATATTTGTACTCATTATGTAGGGTGTACTCTTCCCTGTCTAAATATTCCCACACGGAGGCATGATTAATAATCTGTGAGTTATTATTAATGCATGTTTGGGAGATGACTTTTGCAGGACAAGACTTCTAACTGGTAAGAGTCACTTAGCATATCAAAAAACCCCACTATCTATGAGGGGATACAGACCTATGCTAGATAGACTTGCTGGCAACTAACGCAGTGTAACATTTCACACCTTGTAACATCAGTTCCAGCTTCAAAGGAAACACTCAGGTTGTAAAGCTTTTCAGATCACAAAGGTCATACCATCTCTACCGGATAGTAGATGCAGATATGCACTACACCAATTGTTGTGACAGTACCCATTGTTGGAGATGCAAAAGACATCTAGGCAGCTTGTTCTATATATGGTGGACCTGTGAGAGTCTGGGAGAACTAAACAACAATATAGAATTATTGTTTCGTTCTACAATATGTATTACACCCCGAATGTTCTTATTTCATATAAAGTCCAACTGTTGTAATTATAAATATTTTCCTAGCCTACAAAATCTTAATGGCCAGATACTGGCTTAGATCCGACACACTGGACTGGAAATGAACTCATGACTCAAATATACTATCAATATAGCAGGAAAAAAAATATTTTTTAACTTAATCAATTCCATACCATATTGATTAGTAGGCAGGGGCGGGCTGTGCCGGCGGGCAGGGAGGCAATTGCCCCCCAGGCCGCCCTAATGTATGTAAAAAAACGGCCGCTGGGCCAGTGTTAAAAAAAAAAAAAAACGCGCTTGCAGGCAGAGACGGAGGTGAGAAGGGATCGGAAGATCCCCTCTCACCTCCGCTCTGCCTTCAAAACTGCACGGGGAGCCGAACAGGCAGCACAGAGAAACCTCCGTGCTGCCTGTTCGGCTCCCCGTGCAGTGTGACACGGAAGTGCCGACAGTCACGTGATCGGCGCTCTGACGTCAGACGCGCGCCGATCACGTGACCTGTCGGCACAACCGCCGGGAGGCCGAACAGGCAGCATGGAGCACCATGCTGCCTGCCACTAGCCACCAGGGAAGTCCTCCTGCCACTAGCCACCAGGGAAAAAGGTAAGAGATGGGGAGGGGGGGGGGGGGCAAAAAACACTGGCATATTATTGGGCAAATTGGCTGGGGAATATTACATGGCAAATAACACTGGCATATTATTGGGCAAATTGGCTGGGGAATATTACATGGCAAATAACACTGGCATATTATTGGGCAAATTGGCTGGGGAATATAACATGGCTAATAACACTGGAATATTATTGGACAAATCGTCTGGGGAATATTAAATGGCAGAATAAGACTGGCATATTATTGGGCAAAATGGCTGGGGAATATTAAATGGCAATTAACACTGGCATATTGGGCAAATTAGCAGGGGCATATTAAATGGCAGATAACCTTGGAATATTATTGGGCAAATTTACTGAGTCATATTAAATTGCAGAATAACACTGGCATATTATGGGACAAATTGGCTGGGGAATATTAATGGCAAATAATATTGGAAATGTGTATGTAATGGGGTGATGGAGGAATGTAAATGTGGTGATGGGGCATGTCCTGGTGTGCAACGTGGGTTATGGGTCATGTCGTAGGTGTGCAACGTGGGTAGGGGGGGTGCCCAAATTTTGTCTGCCTAGGGCAGCACAAAACCAAGATACACCACTGGGTGACGGCCTCCCCACTTTCCCAGTACTTACCTCCTTGCTGCTGTCCACCGGTGCTGCAGGTCCGTGGCTGTGAGGGAAGCGTTCTGCGCTCCCCTAGAGCCAATGCACATTCAATAAAGTTTGTTGAAAAAAAAAGTTTAAACAAACTTTATTTGAAGACGCTTGGCTGGAAGGGAGCGCACAACGCTTCCCTTACAGCCACAGATGGGCAGATGAGAGCACCAGGAGACGGAGACAGAGGAGCAACAAGGAGGTAAGTTGTCAATATTCTGGCAAAATCCTCGCATATTGTTGGGGAAAATCCTGGCATATTGAGGGGCAAAATCCTGGTATATTGAGGGGCATAATCCTGGCATCGTGAGGGGGAAAATCCGGGCATATTAGGGGGCAAAATCCTGGCATATTGAGGGGGCATAATCCTGGCATATTGTGGGGGAAAATCCTGGCATATTGAGGGGGAATCATCTTGGCATATTGAGGGGAAAATCCTGGCATATTGAGGGGCATAATCCTGGCATATTTAGGGGAAAATCCTGGCATATTTAGGGGGCATCATCTTGGCATATTGAGGGGCGTAATCCTGGCATTTTGTAAGCGAAAATTCTAGCATATTAAATGGCAAATCCTGGCATATTGTGGGGGAAAATCCTGGCAATATTCGTTATAAAACAAGGAAAAGATGGCCGTGGATGGGGAGGCGATTCGATGGTGCAATGGGCCACTTGACTGGATTTGCCCCCCAGGCCTAAGGCTGCCAGCCCTCCCCTGTTAGTAGGACCCTGTAAGGGTACACTAATCCCCTATTAGTTTCAGCCTAACGTATTGCAGTCACCCTCAGCACGAAATGTTGTTCTGATTTAATATTTCTCCCCATTTTTTTTTCTTCCCTTACCTGACTAGCATGAATGTTTGTATGTGGTATGTATGTGTAAATTAAGCAATGAATCTTTTTTGAGAGAAGACATATAGCAAGTTAATACTTGCACTTTATTACTCTACACTTACCAGGTCTCAGTGTACTCTTGTAAATTTGCCCTTTTGATATACTACTTCCATCATATTTATACACTTTGTTTAACCCCTTCGTGACGCAAGGTTCTTAAGTCCCAAACGACGCAAGCACCAAAACGTCACGATTGGTTCCTGGCCACCGATCACAAGGTGATCGGTGGCCAGGAACACTCTGGCTACCGGTGGGTCCCTGCAAAAATATCACGAGACCTCCGGACGTCACGTGTGACGTCCTGGGTTCGGGCACGGCGCTATTTGGAGAAATGTAGCCGGTGCTCGCTTTGAGCACCGGCTACATTTCCCCTGTCAGACTGAGGCCACTCAAAGTGGCCTCATATGCCAGTTGGGATCCAGCTGCAAGTGCCTGCAGCGGGATCCGAAAACAGCTCATCGCGGGGAGCCGCGATGAGCTCTTTAATACAGGACGTACTACGCCATCCTAAAGACTTTAAGGCACCTAAAGTCAGAACGGCATAGTACATCCTAACGTCATTAAGGGGTTAAACATGTTTACATTTTATCTCTTGTATATGTCATACGTACTTCCTGCTTAATATTGGTATTTCTCTTTATGTATGTCTAATTTTGTTAATTTTTATAATGGAAGAAAAATAAAAACTTTTGTAAACTTCCCATGATGCTCAGGTATATGCTGGCCTGTTAGTTACTACTACCATGGTCATATTGAACCCCTTAGTGACATGACCTTGTGACCTTGTCTTTCCCTTGGTGACATGGGCTGTTTTGACATTTCTGGGGTGTTTGTGTTTAGCTGTAATTTTCTTCTTTCTCGCATACTGTACCCACACAAATGATATATTGGTTTTAGGAGGGCTTTTGTTAGATACCATTATGTTCATCATATCTTATAATTTAATTTTAAAAAAATCATAAAATATGATCAAAATGTAAAAAAAACACCTTTTCTATCTTTGAGCTAAAAAATAATTTACACAAATACAATCGGTAAAAAAGTTCTAAATTTTATCCTGAGTTTAGAAATATGCTTTATCCTTGTTTTTCCATTGCTTTTTGCAAATTATAGGGCAATAACCAAAAATAGTGTGTTTTTGTTTTATAACCATTTTCACCTACAGTGACCTTTTGACCCAACCTGAACCCTAAATTTAACCCGAACCCTAAATTTAACCCTAACTCTAACCCTTATTCTAACCCTTAATTTCTTCTAATTTTAATTTAATTATAACCCTAATCCCTTATGTTAACCCTAATTTAATTGTAACCCTAACCATTATTCTAACCCTAAGCCAAGATATTCACTCCAGGACATGGGCATCAGCATAATTTTTTTTAGGGGGGGGGGGGGCATACTTTTACCGTTGTCCATGCTGCGCTGCGTCTCTTTTTGACAATGTTTTGAAGTGGAGGAGCTTAGTCATTATCAGTGCAGCATGCAAACGGTTGATAAACAGTGATACCACAGCATCACTTTGCCAATTAAAATAAGCCACTGTCAGGTACCAATTAACATGCCACAGTCACTTTGCCATTAAAATATGCAATAGTCACTTTGTCTATTAAAATATGCCACTGTTTGTCCATTAAATCAGGGCTTGACAAAGTTAACTGACTTTTAGGAGCCAGCTAAAAAATCTAGGAGCCAGACAACAGCACATATACACACACAATCACACACACATTCAGCGGATGTGGACTGCTGGCTATTGTCCGCATGACTGTCTCCGTGTGAGACAGTTTTATGGGCAACAGCTGGGGGCATTTTTTTTTTCTTTTCGATAATAGCAAGCTCCCCCTTGCCCCCTCCTGCGGACGCCCATGATCCAGGAGTATATTCAAAGTATCAAAAAATCTTTATTCCAGAAGCCCCAAAGTGAAGTAAAGTGATGTGTGCTGGACAAACAAATGAAACACTTTACGCATTTCGCGTCTACTGATGCTTAATCATAAGTGTATTTAACAAAGTGAACAGTGCAAAATAAATACATTTTGTAATCCAATCAGATTAAAGGTCATTTGGTTCCAAGGTGTATGGTAACAACTTGATGCATAACTAAGTGGTGTTCATACAGTATTTAGACCTTGTTAAATAACAAATGATAGCAATATTTAATATGATACCAATATTTAAATTTAAAATATTCGGAACGCCAGCTAACGCCAGAGCACCTGGGAGCCTCCCACAACCGCTGGCAAATACAATTATTGTCTGAGCGGTGTTTGCGAACTTAGATCGCAAACACTGCTCATTTAACCGCAGGATGGACTACACATTTCCTTAGGACTTTGTCAACAAATATGCTGACTCTCTCAGTCAAATAACCTCAGCCTACCTGGGGGATACAGCGTGTTCTTATTAATTTTAAGGAGCGCTTAAAAATTAGAGATTATTGGTGATCTAGGGATCACAAAACTCACATTCATCTCTTGTCAGAAAGTCATGTTCCTCTGCACATGCCAAAATGTCTGTTAGGTCCCTTTTATACTGTTTAATTGGATCAGCTGGTAAAATCTCATATGTGACCACTGCACTTAGCTGTTTCTGACCCATTTGTTCATGTGCCTGATAATTACAATATTCTTTCCTTTGTCGCAGGGCTTAATTATGATTTCCTGATTACTTTTAAGCTCTTCTAAGGCAGATTTCTCATGCTTGGTCAGATTACTTCTATTACTCCTCTTGATTGCGCATGGATCAAGAGAATAATTGTCTTCTATTTATGACATCACTTGTGACATCTTGCAGTGTGAATGCAATTAACCAATACAGCACAGATAGAGTAATTTGCATATGGTTTTTAATATTGACATTGTAAACAAGATTTAAAACATATTTTCTCTTATTCTGATAACCGCAACACAATATATACCACATGTTTATGCTAAATGTTCACTATTAGTGGATTGAGTTCCCTAATGCTTACATACATGGTCTTTTAGGGTCTTAAATCACACCTGTATGTTCTTCCTTTCTACCACAATAAATCAGTGTGAAGAATATTGAACACAAGGCAGCAGGTGAATGGCTCAGATTGTCAGTGCCATTGTGAGCATTTAGAAATACTACAGACAACCATTAGGTGGCAGTAATAACCCAGCTGTTGGTAGTGATTAAGTCGAAATATTTATATATGTTCAGCCTTGTGAGCACTAGGTTTTATTTATACTTACTACACATCTTATTTACAGTGCTGTGTATCCTGCATACAGCTTGTGATTAAATTCAGCTCCTCTTACCATTCAGCTGAAGGAATTTCTGGCCACAAAGAGTGATGGATGATGGCTGTGCATGCAGAGTTAGGGCCCCCCCCCCCCCGAGTGCAGTTACTTGTGATGAGTTTTAAACAATGACAGGTGAGATTTGTACCATTGCCATAGTGGGTATTTGCCTGCTATCAGGTCTGCACAGAAGAAATTAATAAGGCAGAGGTACTGAATGTGGGGTGAGGTATTGAGTGAGAGAAGAAGGCAGACAAAGCTTTGGATTATCCCATGCCGTGTATGTTTGTAATACTTTGTATAACTAAGCCATTATTTTCTAAATTGTGCCATATGTGTGTGCTTGAAAAAAATCCCATGCAGTGGTATATGTGACCTGGATAAAGACACAAGCAATAAGTAATAGATTGCTATTTTACAAATATGTGGTTCTAGGAGCCCATGTGAAGGCGATGAACAGTGAAAAACATGTATTGCCTATTATGATGCAACAGTCTGAGAAATGAGCTGTAACCTACTGTTTACATTAAAATAAACTATGTTAGAACGTAACTTAAATATTTGTATATTTTAGGAGCTAGGTAGACTAATTAAGGAGCCTGTCTGTTTTTTTTTTTTTTAGGAGCAAGGAAAACATCACCCCCATAGAGTAGAACAATCAAAAAAAATTGAAACCATTTTAAACCAGCCCCATAGCATAACATTATTTTTTGTTCACAAAAAGGAAAACTACACATTTTTAAAAGCACATCTGAAGAGTGTATTATTTATAGATAAGACTTATATATACCCCTGAATATTGCAATTTGTACCTCCAGTATGTACACAACAAGGTAATATGTCACACCCTGATATATAACTTATGGATAGGGCAATACAGAGGCCCCAGTATGTACCCAAGGTTATATTAATTGTCCTTTGTAGGGATATATACAAGGTCATTGTGTGAGACATAACCTTCTGTACATACTTAGGACATATATTGCCCTGTGCAGGGGTATATATCAGTCCTCACAGGACTTGCCCCAGGACAGCACTCACAGGACTTTCCCCAGCACCCAGAACTCACCCCAGCACACAGATTGCACTCACAGGACTTGCCCCAGCACCCAGGACAACATTCACAGAACTTTCCCCAGAACCCAGGACTTACCCCAGCATGCAAATTGCAATGACAAGACTTTCCCCCTAGCATGCAGATTGCACTCACAGCACTTATACCAGTACCCAGATTTCATTGACAGGACTTGACCCAGCACCCAGCTCACTCCAGAGTATGTTGGCATTGCCCATGTCTGTCTATCTTTTCCTCTCACCCCATGTCTGTCTCTATCTCCACTCCCTCCTCATGTGTGTAGTCTTCCCCTATCCTTTCTATTTCTGTAGTCTCTATCATCTCTCAATTCTTTAGTCTCACTCCCCCTGTAGTCTATCTAAAATTTCTATCCACCCTGTAGTCTCTTTCCCCCAGTGGTCTCTTTCCCCCTGTGGTCTGTTTCCCCCTGTGGTCTGTTTCCCCCTGTGGTCTGTTTCCCCCTGTGGTCTGTTTTCCCCTGTGGTCTGTTTTCCCCAGTGGTCTGTTTCCCCCAGTAGTCTGTTTCCCCCAGTAGTCTGTTTCCCCCAGTAGTCTGTTTCCCCCAGTAATCTCTTCTATTGCTAATGCTATCCCCCTTTTTTCCGGTGCCTCTTCTCCTCACTTGTCTGATCTCCTCCTTCCCCTCCTCAACATCCGTGCTGACTTTCGCTTCAACTAATTTGGCCGCCGCCGGAAGTCAGCAGTCAGACGAATTTGTTAAAGCTTCGACGGCCGCCGTTGAAGCGGAAGTCAGCACGGATGGAGATTGGCCGCATCTCAAAGCGCCCCCAGGGCAGACGGCCCACCAGGATTTTTCCCGGTATCGCGGTGGGCCAGTCCGTCCCTGATTGTGTGTGATCTTGAGAAAGAACAAATTAGCTCACGTAAGCAGCAGTCTGACATTTTTCAATCAAATTTAAAAATGTACATCTATTTGACTTCTTTAAGATTTTCCTGTGCATGTTGCGGACAATTTTTGAGTTACTTACCTGTGTTTGGCCCTATTTTTTCAATTGAAAATCTAGTCCAGTTGCAGCATAGGAAACAACTTCACTGTTTCTCTGAGACAGCTTAAATTATCCTCTATGTCAGGGGTCTCCAAACTTTTCAGTAGGAGGGCCACATTGTACATTTTGCACATTTTCGTGGGCCAAAGAAAAAACATTATTGTTATTCAACTTTTACATATGTAATAAAAAGGTTATTTAAATCCATCTCTTGTTTTTAATTCCTTTCTCTGCACTCACATTTCACCCAGGACATACCCCAGTACCCAGATTGCACTCACAGGACTCAACTCCAGCTCCCAGATATGCCCATTAATATGCCACAGTCAGTATGCCCAATAATATGCCACAGTTAGTATGCCTCGTCAAGTATGCCCATTAATATGCCAGTGAGTATGCCCATTAGGATACCCATCAATATGCCACTCTATGTCCATTGACATGCCACAGTCAGAATGCCCAATAATATGCCACAGTCAGCATGCCCATTATTTTCTAAATTGTGCCATATGTGTGTGCTTGAAAAAATCCCATGCAGTGGGATCTTTTTGATCTCTCCAGCCTGCGTCTCTGCCGGCGTGCTTTTTTTTTCCAAAATGGCCACCGCCACCCCCTGACGGCGGCCCTGGGGGCCGGATAAAAACAGGCTGCAGGCCGTAGTTTGAAGACCACTGCTCTATGTTATCCAGATGTAATCCATTTGACTGTGACAATGAAATAGAAGGTAAAGAAGCAACATTAATGGACAGGGGAACCAAGATTCTTGTTTTTTTTAGAGAGGAATTTTGCTCAAGATACTCAGACATACTGAGCAAAGTCCTGAACAGTGGAATACAGACCTGTTGCAGATAGTAGTGATACATTTGAAAATAGTACCTCAGTCTGTCACTGTTCATAACAGCTATACATTCTCAGGGATCTGCTCCTTGTTGCTTATTGTTGCTACATTTCACATGTGCAGGGCCGTCATTAGAGCTTACAGAACAAATGGTCTGCTGCCCCCCCCCCCCCCCCCCACTCTATATCTTTTGCCTTCCTTTTGTTGTTGCCCTCACATCCCTTGCCATTGCACCACCTTGCAGCATCCATGGCACTTGAAACAGCGCCCAGCTTTCACCACAGATTTTGCCAGAGTACCAAGATTGCATTTACAGATCTTGTCAGAAGACCTAGATTGCACCCACAGGTCTTTCCAGAGTACCTAGATTGGAAATCCAGGACATGCCCCAGCCAGCATCCAAATTGCACGTGCAGGACTTGCACCAGCACCCAGATTGCACACCCAGGACGTGCCCCAGCACCAGCCTTACACACCAAGGGCATACCTCAGCCACCCAGACTGCACACTTAGGACATACCCCAACACCCAGATTGCACACCCACAACCTACCCCAGCACCCAGACTGCACACCTAAGACATGCTCCAGCACTCAGACTGCACACCCAGGACATGCTCCAGGACCCAGATTGCACACCAAGACATGCCCAAGTTTACACACAGAGTGCACACCAAGACATGCCCCAGCCTGCATCCAGATTTTATACCCAGGAATATCCCAGCACCCAGTCTGCACACCCAGCATCCACATCCAGAACATGCTCCAGCACCCACACTGCACACCCAGCACTTTTGATTTCCCCAGCAATTTCCTCTGATGGAATGCATTTTTTTTGTTTTTAAAGCTCAGGGTTGTTCCCCCTTATGGCGGCCCTGCTCCTGTATTTTCTGTTTTATTTCACTACTCTTCACTGGCTCAGAGCTACAGACATGTCTTTATTCTCAGTATGTTAGTATCGCACGCCAATAGCTCAGTGGGGTCTATTCACTAAAACGTGAGTTGATGTGAGATGAACATTTCATTTAATCAACTTAACTATGCGTTATGCATGGCCAGCTTGGCTCTTCTAGTAGAAGTAGCTCACCAAGTTTGTCTCTGTACAATGTATAGTTGAATGGTTAAGTGAAATCTAATCTCACCTTAACTCACTTGCACTCCACATTTTACTGAATAGACTGCAGTATGCATCAGTCTGAGTGAAACAAAGGCTGGCTCAAAAGGTGTAAAACATGCTCAGAAAAAGTCCCCCTACAGTTGTTTGTAATGCATTCTCTGTTTCTGTAAAGCTATTTAAATAAAGTCTAGGGAGAGAGGTTCTGTCTGGTAGTGACATTGTCAGACTGAGGGCGATTCTTGTGCACTTTCAGGAATAGGAACTGAAAGACTGGCAGGCAATCTTATACATGCATCTGACACAGACTTTTGTGCATGTGAGTATGACAATGACATATCTACAGAGCTCATTTTACATGTTCTCAGTCTCAGCAACTAGATCTGTTCTTTTGTGGCATAGCTGGTATTTTTAACAATTTTATTTTGTGACACAAATGATTTCACTGTTCTGTAAAAAAAAACAACTAATTACAGGGCCTGGAATTAAACATACTAAAATAGCAGCCAGGAAGAACCAGACAACGGAGGGAGAAAGAATGAAAAGTAGTGAGGGAAACATTGTGTAAGGGTGAGAGACGCAAGGGGCAAAAATGAGACAGACTGATCTTGTGCATTTTAAAACAGCCCACAAAGGACATGAATTGTCTTGATGTCTCAGAGAGGAATAAAAAAGGACAAGGGGTGGAGGGGATAAAAAAGGGGAAAGAGGGAAAGGGGAGGAGGAAAGAAGAAAACAAGAGAGAAGCAAAGAGGGAGGCATACAAAAAGTGAGGGAGCTAGGAAGTGAAAAGAGGAGGGGAAGGAAAGGAAAGGAGGGTAGGTAAGAGAAGGAGGAGAGAGGGTGAGGAGGGGGATGTAATGCCAGAGAATAAAAAAATAAAAAAAACACAATTGTTTGGGGTTTCTAAACCGATCCAAGGCAAGCAGGCAACGTATCTGCTGATTTTCTTTCTGGATTTTTTTTCTGCAGCGTGGGGGGCAGATTATGAGAAAGGCAGGAGGTAGGGGGCAGTGAGAGTCCTCACTTAGGGGCTGGCTGGAGGCCGAATTTGTCCTCAGTGACTTTGAGGGATTTTTTGGAGGATCATCAACTGGTTTCTCTACTACAGAGCTGTATGCTCGCTGATTACTACCTGTGCCTATGGAAGGGGGAACACCACTGAACTTTTAACACCTTCCTTTCAGAAGCTGCTCTGCCTAGCTGTATTAGAAACATACAGTGGGACTAGCTGCCATTGAACCATGAACTTGTGGGTACCCTGCTTCTGCTGGCATCTTCTTCTTTGCCTCTGCGTTCTTCTGGACAAAGGTTATTGCACATGGACATCCGGCACTCAGTACAGATATACACCAGCGCTGCAATTAAAAGCCAGAGAGTCCCTCAATATCCCCAAAAGGTAATTAGGGAAATTTGTGGTAGTTGTAATTTAATATATCTGATGTTTAATATACTTAATTGTTTTACCCCAAGTTAATCCATTGTTGTATGTCAGGTGTACACAAGTGTTTTGTGCAATGCATATATATCCTTTTGTTTCTCTGATGATTTGATTTGTAGTGAAGTCATGAACTTAAGATCTAAATGATAACGTTACACCAGCAGTGAATTCTCATATGTTCTTTGTGTCTGCTTGAGATTTTAATATATAATTAAAAATACAACATTTATGAAACATTTACAGTCATTTGCACTGTATGTTATGAGATATTTACATTAGTTCCATGCACTGTATTTGTTCCCATAAGCTTGTAGTCTAATTGTAAGTAAAATATGTGTTATAAATGTCTATTTCTTGTCATCCCATAAGCAGTCTTTCTGCTGTCAGTTATTGGATAACCTTCTTCCATGGGGATCTGTTGTAATCAGTTCAATGGGTATATAAATGCCAGAGTGTGGAAGATTTGAACTAGTAGACCACACCATGTAAGTGCTGTAAGTATGCTGCTCGCAAATACATTAAATAAGGTCCAGTGTAGTGAGGGCGAGTCAGCTGGCTGGATATTTGTGGCCTGAGGATGCTGTAACTGGAACACTAACAATTTATATGGGAAATTCAACAAAGGAAGAGGACATATAAACAAACTGTACACAGAAAAACCCTGACAGTCACAGCAAGCACAAGGCTCGCTCATGCAGCTTTCAACCACCTTCTCCTTCGTAGTACCGTCACTCTCCTTAAACCCAGCACTGACACTACCATACCAGTGCCACACATTCTTACACACTGTGTTTCATCCACAGTCGCTGCTCTCATGCTTTTTTGTACTGCAGTGTCTGGGTCACTGTGTATTCCTGTTCTGTTTTGTTCTGTCATGCCAAAGCTTCTAGTGAAAGGCGTAGGGGAAAGAGTTACTCTACTACTGTCATATTTTACAAGCTGATTAGATTTTCTATATATTTTAGCATGCATTCATCCAGGTGTCAGGGTTAGGTATCTGGCATCCCACTGTGTATGCTGCATATAAAGCTTGACTTTATGCCGGTTTGCTCTTTGTACAAGTAAAGTCATTTAAATGTAACTATGCAGTTCCTGTCTAACTCAACTTAGCCACCCCACCTTTTCCTACACATTCACCTTGCACACGCACACACTATTACTGCAGGGGTCTCTGGCAAACAAGTAGTGGGAGCAGCTATCTGTTTACCCCTGGAGCAGTCTCAGAATTAGTCTGTCTGTCTCTGGCACTCCCTCCCTCTTGTAAGTGTAGCCCCATTCCCCTGGAGACTCTGGCTCTATTTGGCAGTGTGAATAAATATATTCATTTATTGGTGTGCTTCAGCTATGTTTTGTGTGTATTAGTTGCAATGTATAAAAGTATAAATAAAACATATGTGTTTAATTTGTGTGAATGCTTGTGTCATCCAAAATGTCTCACACTAATGCAATATGTAACTGTATTGCAGGAACTGGTGCTCAGTGCCAGTCAGCCGAACAGTATCGTGCCAGGTTCAAAATGGCACCTTCTTGCAAAGAGTCTACCAGAACTGCCACTGGGCAGCAGGCTGCTCCGGAGGAAGGTAAATATATTAACCACTAACTGGCTCTCAGTTTGGTGTCTACTTTTTGTTGTCTTTTATCTGTGGTTAGAATTTTATCTTCTATGTTGTAGCTCTGACTTTCCGACATATGAGTTCTTATAACTCTCTCTTCCTCTAAATTGCTTTGTTCAGTTACAGGACTGTTGTCAGACCAACCTACAGACTCAGCTATAAGATAGTAACAGCACTTGAATGGAGATGCTGCCCAGGACACAGAGGATCCAATTGTGAGGAAGGTAAAAAATAACATGAGTTGTTTAATCTCTCTTGATCTACTATACTAAATACAGTGCAACTAAATATAAATTAGAACCTAAAGGAACATCAAATTCTCAGTTACACCTTCTCCAATGAGTCAGCAAGAAGTAAAGAAGCTTTGGTTTACCTGCCCATAAATATACCCCTTCTCATACACCTGGTGGGCAAAGGGTGGATCAAGTAACTGAACACAGGACTGTGGTGGTCAATTTGAACAAAGTACTGTGAATGGGGGAATTTGAACAGGGCACAAATGATCTGACCCCACTTGCAAGATCATATGCCATACATGAGACTGCGGAAGGATTGGTTGACCACCCAATGTACCCATTGAATTTGGACTAAGCATAACTGCATCTATTTCCATCTTATGCATGGAGTTTATTGGTCCGATTGGTCCAAATTCACCAGGCACATTGGGTGGCTACTAAATCCTTCCTGGCTGAAAATCCCAGACTCATAGTCATTCATTGTCGAATAAGCCCGTGGTGGAATGGGTGCCCAAAAGCCTATATCAAAAACTTCTTTCTAGGAGTAAAGTGGCAGTTAAAGCTTGTCCCTTTAAAATTAATTATTTGTGTGGCAGGAGAGAGCAATTAAATAGATTGCTTAAAAAAAGCAAAGTCTAGAATGTCACCATAGTAAAGAATTAATACTGTGTTGTCATCTACGTGTTGTCTATGAAAATAGGGAGACCAAAAAAAAAAAAACAATAAAATCCCAATATATAAATATTGCGTCTGTGTGGAATGTAGGGTCATCTAACAATCAATGTTTTAACAATGCATTCTGTAGGGCCAACTCTTCTTACAGGATGAGCTCACAAGATTTTGTCACTGCACAATGCATGGTAAAATCAGTGAATTAAATATTCTTCTCCACTTACCGCTTAGTAAAAGCCAATATTTGTATTTGCGGTATTATGAAAAACTGGAGACTTATAATCACTAATGTAGATACACTGAACAATTACCCATCTTATGTTAAATGAAATGTTCTTTGCATGTGATTAAAAACCATCAATTACTGTTCCTCCGAAGTCGGACAGAAGCTACCCAATATAATCTCATGTGTTGCCAAATAGGTCCGTAATTTGGACATCATAGCTGAATACACACCGATACCTGCTGAAACCAAAAGCAGCTGAAACAGGTCGAAAGTCAAAGGCAGCCGAAATGCACCAAGTGGTTGCCTATCTCCCATAGACTCATGTCGGGAGTACGTTGGCTATTCTGAAATGCTACCTGCCCTGACCCCCCCATCCAAGCCCTGGCGCCATATATATTGTGGGGGCTGGAAACCATTTGCCAGTTCCTAATTTTAATTCGATTTCTGATCTACCTGAAGTGCTGATTCGCACTCGTATCGAGGCATTTTGCTTGCCATGGATTTCGGCTAAGATCCCTGACTCTAATCAAGTTCGGCACAAATCGGGCTTTATTGAGCGGACCCTATAGTATCACATGTAATGTATTTGTTTGTTTTGGAATGAGACATTTCTCTGTTGGATAAAAAACAACAACTAATTATTAATTTCTTGAGAAAGCAGAATACTCAAGAGAATTGGTTCTGTGCTGTGCAAAAGGGGTGTTCCACGTAACTTGCGCATCTGCATCTCATCCTGTTTCTGACAGAAGGAAGATGTAAATCTGGAATGATTATAGTCTGATATAGTCTTTGACCTGTGCACTTCTCTTTAATCCCACACAGTATTTCCTAACAAACACAATACAGGACTTAAATAACTCATGTGAGGAACAAAGGGCTGGATGGAATAAGAGATAAGTGGTGAACCATAAATCTGCTGCAAAAGTAATTTTTGCATTCTATCTGTTAGTACACTGAATGTTCACTGAATTGTGACGACCTCCATTTGTAACAAACTTAGCCCTGCAGTATAAAAATCTGAACAGATCTGCTCATGCAGTTAAAAGTGACTAAGGAATAGTTAACAGATGTGGCAAAGATATCAGGGAATTTAAAAAGTGGCTAATTGTGGTATTTGTTTATCTCAGTGCACACAAGCTCCCATGGGTTTACAAATAATATTGTGAAATCACCAACCAACTCAACTGTGAAGAACTAGGGATGGTGGATGATTAGGTGAGAAAAGGATATCTTCTGTCACAGGCAACACTAGTGACGTGTGTTCACTATAGAGACAAGTGGTGGTGGTTTCTTAAAATTAGGGAAGTTTTGCTGGCAAGTACAAGTTCATCTGGTGTATATGGATATCACCAAATCAATGGAGTAGTCACCAAACAGACAGAAAAACCTGAAGAATATACATAGTTTAATATCCCATACAATACTGATTTGACTATTACTCATACTTGCAAACATGGCCTCAATTTTCTACCAATAAGGAAACACATGGTGGATATCCTGCAGCAATATTTATTTTGCTCACCAGCCATACCTAAGCCCGTATGTGTCACAATATCACATCAGATTCTTTCAGCTGTTTCCTATGTGTTGAATAGTGTGATGTAATCTTGGAGGGGGTGTGGGGGGGAATGCAGTCACATTGTGGGTTTTATGTGGATCAGCAGGAACATTCCATTAGTTTCTATGGTTTCACGTTTTGCTCCTTCTCCAGAATTACTCTTTATATATAACTCCCATTGTTAGCAATCTTTTCCTCACATTTTATCAACATTAGCTTTCACAGAGACTAGAAAAAGAATAACTTGAATTGTACACAATCAGAAAAAGTTCAGAAAACGGTTTTAATTAGGCACAAGTGGGCTTCTGTCTGATTAAAACAGATCTAATTCCTCTTTACATGTGCCAAAAAAACATTTTGGTACATCGTAAGTTGGCTACAAACTCAAAACATTTTTTGTCATGCCAAGATCTACATACTTCATGTTATGTTCCTTTTAAATAAGGTAATATTATATATTTTTTAATATATCGTAAATTAATTCTGCTTAAAGTACCTAACTGAAACAAAGGGGTTAATACAAGATAAAATGGAAAGCCTGTGATATAAGTTGGCTATGGGTGTTTTTTCCTTTACAGGGGCGAGGCAAGGGGGAAGGTGTGAAATATGATATATTCAAAGAGAGCTCCATGAAATCTGTTCTGGAGGATTAATTCCTATAGGCAAAGATTAGAGAGGGTATTGTGTGTTTTAATACGATTAAAGATTTGTACCTCTCTCTTGGTAACACAGCAGGGAATCCTATAACATATGCAGCAGTGCCTCGCATCTCAGGAGATTTGACCTATTAATTGGCTACACAGAAAAGTATGGAATGAAGCCATCAGCAGTGTATCTGTTCAGCCATCTTGTAGTGTGTGTGTTTCATAGTGTTCTTGTTACTTTCACCTAGTCTCTTCTTCCCTACTTTCCGTATCCAAGTCATGTGTGAAATGCGTTCACATGTACATGTTGTACTTTTTTTTAAAGTGTGTGTTTTAAATATGTGGGCATTAGGGTTGTGTTAGGGCCTGGATTGGGATTAGGATAAGGGATGAGGGGCTTCAGAGATAGAGAGTAGGGATTCTACTTACGTGTTAAAATGCACCCTGCGACTACATCTGAATATCAACATATTGGCACACACCTTTAAGATACACATCATAATATTGCTGCAACCTTTACGATTAGATGCGAGCGTGAAAAATCATGCAGAATGTTCCCATGCAACCTTTCATAGATGACTTATCCATAGTTAACCTTAATATCATGCTAAAGACCATGTGATGGTAGATACCTGGAATAGCCTTCCATTGGGATTGTTAGGGGCAAACATTCCAATGATGAGGACAGACAACTCGGGCCAGCTGTTATAATAACCTGCGTTCCTATGCTGTTCTTAAACATCTTGATCCTAGGCTTTTTTTGCCTAATCTTTCTTCAGATGCTGTTCATTTATTCTATGTTTACCTTCTACAGCTTTCATTCCTTCCCACTATGATTCTGCAAGGTAACAGATGTGTAATTCAGTCATCTGAACACAGAGAACAGCTCACAAAAGAAGTCAGAAGTTCGTGCTGTAAAATACATTACCAAACCAGTCTATTACACATTCAACTGCTCCTCTTGCTGCACTGTAAGCGCATAGGAGTATATAGTATAGAGTATAGCATATTCACATACATATCATTTTTTAGGATGAAATGACGTGTGTGTTCATATCAGACTTGATCTAATTTTAGGCAGAAATTTTAATGGGCCTTGTCATCCTAAAACGTAGAGGCTATCCATTTTTGATACTGTGTGTCATGTAAAACAACTGAAATCTTGGCTTGAAAATTGTTATAACATTAGCTTGCCTTTGGATGGCTTGGCAGTACGCCATGGTAATGTGCAACCCTGACAGCCATTTTGTTTTTTAAATGGTATATAAAATAGCAGGCCTATGGAGTTATAAATAATCACTTTGACCGAAATAGTTGAGAGAGAAAAAGCATTTTAAATCTATTTAAAATAGAAAAACATTGTTGTGCCTTATTTAAAGTATATTTGCAAATAATGAATTATGTACATTCCATTGTATGTAAAATGGCACAATAGTTCAACATATATTAGATCAGTGTTGTTCAACTTATTAGGATGGATGGCCACGCAACATGGGGATACTTCCTGGCATTTATTCATTTTGTGTGGCAATACACTAAGACCTAGGTCATTTCAGCCAAAATTGGGCAGCAAAAGCCCATGAGGGCCAAAGTGTGAGATCAGTGTGTTTATATGATACCTCTCTTTTTTAAAGGTATTACAAACATATATTATAGTCTATGTAGTGTGTAAATACAAACTAGCAGTACAGAGACATACTTAAAAATCTGTCTTGTTTTGTTACAGATACAGGGACCTTGGCAGAGGCCCAGGAATCTCCCAGAGTCAGCGCTGCCATTCGAAAAATGCCCCCGAGGGCAGGTGGCAGTTTTTCAGGTAACCTAGCTTTACACAATTGACTATGTGTGGGCAAAAGAACAGGGGTTGGCAAATAAATGGCAATACATTGATGTGTTTGGATTAAGGGGGGCACGTCAGGAAGAAAGGAAGGTTCTTAATATGCACTTTCTGTGCTGACTTTTGTTCTTGCAAAATGTGGTACTACGAATTTTAGTTTTTTGAGAAATATGGGTTGTCTTTTGCTAAATGTTTAACTGGTATCTGCTCAGTATTTATGAGAGGAGGAACTGCCATTTCTCTTGAAACAAAGCACATTGAGGTTTGTGGTATGGAAGGAAAGTTGGCACTATCGGCTAACAATTTGTCTATGTGTGTTGCTCCTTGTGGGGTATGGGAGCGTGTCCTCTTTTTACCTTCTACTGCCTTTATTTTCTTTATTCTTAGGTCAAAGGGGTTAAACACAGAGTTCACAAACTGTGCCAAGCCAGCTGGGAGAAAGTGGGCAGCTGTGTGGGAATCTGCTACAGTAGCTAACCCTTTCAGTCCTGCAGGAAAGTGCAACTCCAGAGTAACATTTCTATATAGATGTGCTTATTCTCAGTCGTTATTGCTAACGACTGCAGAAGACATTTGGTTAAAACGCATGGGAGGTAGATGGTTTGTGTTGTCTTGTTGGGCTTTCATTTGCATATGCTCAGAGAATTGTCCAATAAGAAGTAAGTGCAAACAAGGCTTTGTGACATCACAAAAATAAAATAGGTCTAGGGTTTTGGCTGTTACCCATAACCCTCTAGGGGTTTGCATAGGTAGACACCCTCCTCAGTGCAGACACTGCACAGTGTGATCTTCTTGTAACCATGGCAATCACTGCAATGTGGCCTTCAAAAGAGATGAAAGAGAGAGAAGGGGAGAGGTTGGAAAGATAGAGAATGAGAATCAAGGAGTATGTTAAGAACACAGAAGGTTTTGTATGGGGGGGAGGAATATGTTCCCTCTGCAGTCCACCCCCATTCCCTGAAAGAAAAAGTCATATTTTTTTGTCCCCAAACATATCCCGTCTTGCTTGACTCAGGAGGGAGTCCCTGATTGTGAAGTCCAGCCCATGCCTCCAGTCCCACCACATACTTTCTCCTCAGCCCCCATATGGTCTCGTGAGCCTAAATGAGTCTGACAGATGGGATGCCATGTGCCAACATGGTGCTCTGACTCTTAGGGACCACATTAGCATGAGCAGGCAAAGCAGAAACTGTTGGGGCGCTGGAGACACAGACTATGTGCCTTCATGCTGCTAACTGAGCTTCCAGCAGCTGCTAGAAAACATAGACAAGTTCTTTAAGTCGGGTGGGAGCAAGTTATTTTATTTATATATTTTATTTAGACAGTGTTTTACAAAGAAGAATACATTGACATTTCTCTTGTTTTTGATTATGTCCTGAGGACCCAGTCCAGAATGGAATTACACAGCGTTACATATTTAACAGTAGATTAAAAAGAATACATACATAGATACATATATATATTTATACAAGTTGGAAAGATAACATACAGGGTAAATCTAATGACACCAGTTGCAGTGGCAAGGTGTCTGAAAGTCCATTAAACATAACTGTTCATCACAATTTCCAGTAAATGTGCACAATGAACAATGTTGGTTTCTATCACAACTCTTACCCCCTTTATGAAAGACCCATGTTCTTTGTGTTCACACCATGTGACAAAGTGCGCCCCATGAACACACCACAGAGACCATATCATTACATTTTGTTGTTGCAATGGCAAAAATCACTCATGAGCTACACACATCCTAACTGATCAATCACCCACCATGGCCATTGGATGGTATAATTCTGAATCCCCTGAGAGTTTCCAATATCACAATAAGAAAATGATTAAAATAGAGATGGGGGGGGGGGGGGGGGGGGGCACAGGGAACAAACAGACATTGTGGGTTGTGTAGAAAAGTTAATTCTAGGGAGAAGTTCTAAAAGTAGAGCAGTCTCCAGGGAAATGAAATGTTCTTTTAGGCCATTTTTAGAATTCTGCACCACAATTTGAGTTTTGGTGCAAAACCTTAATTTTTCCAGAAGCTACTCAGCTAATCACGTTAGACAGCTTAGAAACTCCCAGAAACCTTGTTTCCCCTAGTTTTGGAGACTATGAGACCATTTATTTTAAAATGAAACAATGGCTTTTTTTATGGTGAAAAGGTCAGTTATGGACATATAATGTAAAATCATTGCTATCCCGTCAGGTGCATTTTTTAATAGATGTCCTCTTTTAAAAAAAAAAAAACATCGGGTCACCAGTTTATTGTTCTAATTGTGAAATTAAAAAAAAGTAATGAAAAGAGAAATCTAGTTATTTCCTAGTTGTATGATGTTTTGGAAAAAGCAATGGATAGAGACAAAGGATGAGTTGACAAAGGGATGTTGGGAGAAAAGAGGGAAGCCGACTTGATTGGCTATAAGTGTAACAGAGTGGAAAGTCGGAAAAAACTGAGCCTGAGCGATTGAATTGAAACCATCTGTGTTACCATATGATGGAAACACCAAGGTTTGCAGAGCTCTGTAATTATGTTTATATCGGGCAGGCCAAACTCAACGCTCTATATTTATTGGTATGTGTTGCCAACAGTTCATACAGCTCTGTAATCTTGTGCAACAGGTATATACGGTATATCCTGCTGTCTGGTCTCCTATGTTAATACTCCTTTAGGTCTGCTGAAGTAAACTGATTGTTGTAACAGCTATATAAAAGTCAAAGGTTAAAAAAAATGTATTTGAATTACCAGCTAAGGTTAAAGGTGATGGCATAGAGCTAAGAGCGGTAAGTGAGGTCAGGATTTATAGGCAGCTGGTTCATAGGTGCAGAGTCAGCAGTCTCTTTACATGTTTTTTAATACAGGTTATTTTGTCTCTTCCCAGCTGTTGTTAGCTATAACTCCTATACTTCTTCACCAGCCTTAGTTTGGCTACCTACAAATTAATGTTTTTTTGACTAGATAAAAAATGATAAGGGTTTGATTTTATGATTTCTTCTCTCTGCAAGCTAATCTCATGATATGGGATCCAATCTATCTGTTTTAATATAGGATGTCTGAACTGCAGCCGCATCCCTGAGATGAATGAACGTCTTAGCTCATTGGAAGCCAAGGTACTGAACCACATAAAAAATGGAAAACATACATGGGGTGCAATATGCAAGTTGATAGGGAACTGGGGACTAATAAAAGTATTTAGAAAACTTGGCAGACTAGATGGACCGAATGGTTCTTATCTGCTGATACATTCTATGTTTCTATAATTTGCTGTAACACTTTTTGCTAATAGGTAGAAAGGATTTTATCTGACCCATCATTGGCTGAAGAACTTGGAACCCTGTATGATACCTCCCAGTTATGGGGAAGCCCCCAAACACGGGGTAGTCCTGGAGAAATAAATATCAAAGGTTAAGTACATCTGTTTATAACTTAAGCATTAAATAATATTAGGGTCTACTCAGTATAGACTGATCCATCAGAATTATGGCCACTCAGTATAGCCGATATCGACCCACAATTGTAAATTTTCACAGATTTCATGCCAGTTTTCAGCTATATTTGGTTCGGAGATTTCAGGCATATTAATTATCTAGGTCTTAAAAAAAATACTGCGAGAAAGTACTCTCCATAAAAGTCTATGGGGAGGATCGATTATAAAGTTGGCTACAATGGCCGGTTTCCATTCTAATTTGGAAGCACCTTAGGCTATTTGGATCATCGAAGTGGTCCGAAAACTGGAACTCCGATTTTAAATGAGAACTTCTGAGCTATCTGAGTAGACTCTATTGTGTTTGGCTCCACTTGCCACTGTCTGACTGTATCTTATGTCTAAAATACTGTACTTTTATATTTCCATTCAACTTGTATTGCTACTTGATGCCCTACTCTATCATATTGTTATTTCCCATATTTACTATGGTATTTCTACTGGTTGATTACGCAGTCGCTGCCTATTCCTTTCTGGAATCTTGGCCAGTGTCCTGTGGCTTCCATTTTGGGGGGATGTGTGTCACAGGACATTGCACATGTGAAAGGGGAAGGAAGTGAGCAGAGGTCTTTTGCCATCAAAAGTCAGTGGACCCTTGCTTCCACTTGCTGCCTACATACAAACTGAGTGTTTAATTTCTGTGCCAATCTCCAGCATTAATTACTCTCCTCCTCTTATAGGATCAGCAACGCGGCTTCCAAAAGGTTCCTATTTAGCCCAGGATGGTAGGTGACCCCAAATTTATTTTCAGTTTAGCACTCTAGGTTGTCCGGTTTTACCCCCTTTTTTCTGAGCTCTGCATTTTGTTGCAGGTATTCCTCCCAGAAATGGGCCAGTTGGTGGTCCAGGGAGCCAGGGATTTTCAGGAAAAAATGGTCCTGCTGGACCACCAGGTGGGCTAAATTGTTTATCTGAATTCCTTCCCTTCTTAGAGCTTATTATACAGATATCTGCATATTTTTCCAATATCCTTATTTTATATTACACTGTGTCAAGTCAGATGATAAGGCTTCCTTTTCGTTCCTTTATTACTCCATTCAGATTCTCCCATTCTTTCTTTAACTTTTCTTGATGGGTGTGCAGTGCAATGCTGTTTTCTCCTCAGTGCCACTTCTTATCTCCTTTTCTTTCCTTTGAATCCTTTAAAGCAGTGTTTCTCAACTGGTGGGTCCTGACCCAAAAGTACCCGCGAGCTGGTGGGGAGTGGGTAATGGATGTGTGCTTCAGATTCATCAAATAGTCCAACTTTTGATTGGGGTGATGAGTGATGACGCACACTACATTCACCATCTGAAACTAAGTAGCCCGCTAAGGAAGGTGTTGTTTAAATAGTGCTGCTGATATCTCTTTCAGTAACCCCCCTAGGATTAGGCTTCACCATTTACTTTACTGATAAAAATACAAAATTTGCCAGATTTTTGTCAAGTGACGTTTGACTTTGATGTGGCAGATCCGTGAGTGTGCAATGTACGTAACTTTGTGAGAATGGCTTCTCTGGAGATAAAATATAGGAACAGAATGGACATTGAACACATCCTTAGAGTCGCTTTGTTTACCATAGACATATCAAGAGAAAAAAACATCACCAGCTTTCCCATTATTTTTAACTAATCTCATGTATTTCCATAGCTTTTTATTGGGATTTTAGCTGAATAGCATTTTAACCCCTTCGCGACAATGGACGTGCCTGACACCTCCAGCAGTGAAACAAGCAGTTTTCACGATCAACGATTGTGAAAACCACTCTGACGGTGCTGCTTTATTGCCTCGATGTCGAGGCAATAGCCAGCACCGAAATTCTGGCTCTAGGGCACCCACGATCGCTCCACGGAGCAATCGTGGGCGCATGCTTCTCCTTCAATATGGCTGTGCCCTCTTGTGGTCAGAGCTTCGGAAGTGAAACAAAAATCCCTTCCGATGATCTGAATATGTTACTTGACTGCCCCTAGGGGCAGTCAGTAACATTGCAATGAAAAAAGGAAAAAAGACTTCATTAGCTGAAATCTAGGGTTAGGGTTAGAATAGCAGCTAGGGTTACAATTAAATTAGGGTTAGCATAAGGGATAAGCATCGCCTTGAAGAAGCCCTATTGGGCGAAACGCGTCGCGAGATTTTGGTGACGCTGCACGAGACTTCAATTGCGGAAGTGTTTTTTGTCTCCAACAACGGAGCTTGTTTTCACTTGGCGTCCTTCGTTATCCACTGCTGCCGGTTTTGGACTACGTACATACTGGACAGACTGGTGATATTTTCGTTTCTGTTTTTACTCTATATGAGCCGTTTATTCCAGTTTTTTATCCAGAGGAAAATTAAAGATTTATATTGTACCCTAAATTACATCTGATTTCCCAGTATAAATCTATATCTCCTAACTGGGTCTACATCTACCTATTACCAATCACTACACTTGGCTGTGGATGATAGGACTCAAAGTCCTCTAAAGTTTTTCACACTCAGAGCCGATTTCTAGGCTCTTGAATTTGTGAGTGTATTTTCATTGGGGGACATATCTCCATATTGTATATTACTCCTATATTACTACACATTGTTTTTTTTTTTTTGTTTCTCTGTTTCTTCCATATGTACTTTCCTGAGATATTATCAGTTTTCTCCAGATAAGTAGAGTTTCTTTGCGCAACACATTTTTTCACTTTTGTATCACTGTTTGCTGTGTTTGTTTTTGGAGGAACTACACTTATGTATGCTGCATTTTTTCACATATATTTATCTCTGTTTATAAACGCCCATCACTTTTTTATATTCTTTACAATTAAATGAAAATTAAAATATATTCAGGGTTAGTATAAGGGTTAGAGTTGGGGTTGAATATAGTGTTCGGGTTGGGGTCAAAAGGTTTATAGGACATTATAGGAAAAAAACTAAAAACACTATATTTTGTTTTTTTCCCCATACCTTGCAAAAAACTGCAGAAAAACATGGAAACAAGCATATTTCTGAACTCGAGACAACATTTACATACTATTTAGATGGAGTCTTTTTTAATGATTATATTTGTGTAAATTATATTTTAGGTCAAAGTTAGAAAAAGTGTTTTTTTTTTTTAATTTTTTTCATCATATTTTATGATTTCTTTTGTAGTAAATTATAAGATATGATGAACATAATGGTATCTGAAAGCCATTCTTATGACGATAAAAACAACATATATAAAACACAAACACCCCAGAAATGTAAAAACAGCCCTTGTCACTAATGGAAAGTCAAGGTCAAAATGTCTTGTCACTAAGGGGTTAATGTTTGCTCACACTGTGATAACTGCACTATTCATTTTGCAAGTAAAGCCATGTTTTTTTGTTTGTTTCATGTTTTGAGCAGTGCATATAAACATTGTGGAATACTGTACAAATTGATTTGTGGTGTAAATTATAATGTTTTGAATTAAATTATTTTTGGATTATGACTGAAGGACCAATTGCAATTGTGGGTCCTGAGGTTTAACAGGTTGAGAACCACTGCCCTAAAACGTATGTAAACATTTTTTAAAAACTACTTGTCCAAGGGACTAAAGCGGTAGCCTAATCTGGGGATGGGACTCTTCATCGCGGCTGCTTCCGCGCAGCCGCTTCACCGCCGACTCTGCAGCTCAATACAGATCATCGCTGGAGATTTCATCGCGGGACATTTCTTCGCTAAAGGTAAGTATTTTACCTATTTTAGTTTAAGGGTGCTTAGAATTAGGGTTTAGGGGTATAGAATTAGGGGGTTAATTTTTGTATTAGGGTTCGGGGTTAATTTTAGTATTAGGGTTTAAGGGATTAATTTTAGTATTAGGGTTTAGGGGGTTAGTATTAGGGGTCGGGGGTTAGTATTAGGGTTTAGGGGGTTAGTATTAGGGGTCGGGGGTTAGAATTAAAGTTTAGGGGGTTAATTTTCGTATTAGGGTTTAGGGGGTTAGTATTAGGGTTTAGGGGGTTAGTATTAGCGGTCGGGGGTTAGTATTGGGGTTTAGGGGGTTAGTATTAGGGTTCGGGGGTTAATTTTAGTATTGGGGTTATTTTTAGTATTGGGGTTATTTTTAGTATTGGGGTTTGGGAATCATTTATTGGGGGGGGTTATTTTCTTTTTACTTTTACATTTGTAAGAGCTGACAGTTCAGCGCTGAACTGTCAGCTCTTACATAGCCGCGTCCGCGATCAAACGGTCGCGTTATTCTTCATTGCTGACAGTACAGCGTTCTAACTGCCGCGCTGAACTGTCAGTGATGAAGATGCGGCGAACAAGTGTCCTAGACCCGCCTAATCTACTTGTGCCTCACGACAATCTACTTGTCCTGATACCAAAATTTTTTTATTTTATTTCTTTTCCTTTTTTTTTTTAAGTAATTTTTTATTATTCCAATAACAAAATTCTTACAATCGCAAATATTTGTCAACCAAAAAATGTATTCTAATTAAAACCGTATTTTAAATTAGGTCTTTATTTATAGCAGTGTAGGAGACAGACCTAACAATACTTAAATTTAATCACTAATTGTGCACATTTACCCATACATAATGCAATCATTATATGGGCCATGAATAAAGCAGGGGCATATCTTGCCCATGAGTGATAGGTGTGCGCCAAAATGGCAGCACACCGACACCAAATTGAGCCGAAAGGCCGACAGCAGCAACAAATTCAGCATCAGAGTCACGCACTGATTCTCACGACCAGCATAAGTATACGAAAATAATAAATAAAATAAATTGCTGGTCAAATTGGCAAGAGAGTGAGTGACTCTGATGCCGAATTCCCTGCTGCCGTCGTGTCTCAATCTATTTCGTGTATTTTTGGGGTTTGTATGCTGTGTGTTCGGGGCACACAAACCCCAGAAGTGCAGCGCGGGAGTGTATATATAAAAGATAGCAGTAAAGGGGTAGATAGTGCAAACATGAGTACAATATATACCGTATTTGCTCGATTATAAAACGACCCCCCAAACTTTGGATATTCCGTTAGGAAAAAAACTAAAAGCCTGAATATACGACTACCCTATAGGAAAAAAGTTCAACTTGTATATATTCACATGTAAATTGCTTTTTTAATAAAAAAATATGATATCAAAAAATACATTTCTTGTTTTTATTTCCTTTTATGTGCCAATGCTGCCTCTCTCTTTCCCTTGCCCCCAGCTTTCTCTCTCTCCCCCCCTTAGTTTTGTCTCTCTCTCCCCCTCCCTTTGTCTCTGCTCCCCTTGTCTCTGTCTCTTTCCCCCCTTGTTTCTCTCTGCCCCCCCTCCCCTTGTTACTCTCTGTGCCCCCCTCCCCTTGTCTCTGTCTCTTCCCCCCTCCCTGGTGGCTAGTGGGGGCAGCCGGGGGATGTCTGCATGATACGTGCAGACATCCTCCATGCTGCCCGACACCTCTGTCTATTATGACGGACAGCTGATCCGTCATAATAGACGGCAGTGTCAGGCAGCATGGAGGATGTCTGCACTATCGTGCAGACATCCCCCGGCTGCCCGATTCTCCCTGGTGGCTAGCGAGGCAGCAGAGGATGTCTGCGCGATGAGCACGACCGCCGGGGCTTTTATGACGGAGGACCTGGCTTCATCATAGAAGTCCCGGCGGTCGTGCCGGGCGGCAGCAGGGGGAGTCTGCACTCATCGCGCAGACATTACCCTGCTGTTAGAGAGGGGGATCCAGGTCCCCAGCAGCTCTGGATCCCAGTCTTATAGTCTGACCTCAATTTGAGGTCAGATTATAAGGCGACCTCGATTATAAGACAAGGGGTCTTTTTCAGAATTTGTTTCTGAAAAAAACCTTGTCTTATAATCGAGCAAATACAGTATATATACAGATATACACACATAAATCTATATGTATATAGATAAATAGTTGCATTTATTCTTAAAGGAACTTTTTAATATTATATTCAACTGTTTACATATGTAATAGAAATGTTATTGAAAATAAAGCATTTCTTGTTTTCTCCCTCTGCACCCACATTGCACCCAGAATTTAACCCACCACCCAGATTTGCCCCAGTACCCAGATTGGCACTCAGGATTTACCTCTGCACCCACCTTGCACTCATAGTACTTGCCCCACCACCCACTTTGGACTGAGGACCTGCCCCAGCACCTACTTTGAACTGAGGACTTGCCCCAGCACTCACTTTGCATTCTTACGACTTATCCCAGCACCGACTTTGTATTTATAGGGCTTACTTCACTTTGCATTCAGGAGTTACACGAGCACCCAGATTTCCACTCACAGGACTAACGCCAGTTGCCATCACCCAGATTTGCAATCACATGACTTACCCCTGTGGCCATCACCCAGCTTTGCATTCACAGGTCTTGCTCCAACATTCAAACTTTTTAACTGATCGCTGGGATGTCACGTGACACCCAACACTCAGCGAGGGGGCAGACCAAGCATTCTGGCACAGACTGTTTCCCATCGTCACACGCTCCCTGGACAGACTGGTGTGATGGCGGCCCCTCTGCTTGCCCTCAGCAGGGCTAAATGTGTAAAAAAAAACCTGCCCGACCCTTAGAACGACATGTCCCAGGTGTTGTGTGGTAGGATCTGTACATACCTACTGCTTTTCAACCATAATTTGCTTATAGATGATGGTGTCACAACATGTAAAAATAGATTTGAATGGGAGCAGAAGCCCACACATTTCTTACTATTAAATTGGTATGTTTAACAGTGTTGTGCAGAGCTTTAGTCAGCGACTGAAGAATAGGACACATCACAAGTCTGACAACACCATGAACATCAAGGCTCTGTACCATTATCTTTCAAATGAGCCTCTTCAGAGCTGTGAGTGCATTTGCTTTATTCAGTAGGCCAAGCCCTACAGAAAATACATTTTTCATGTTAAACAATGCCTTCCGCTGACATGTCCCTTCTTTTGTGAGATCCCTTCCTCTGTTTTTATTGTCTTTCAATACTTCTCTGTTATGTCAGTCCTTACATAGAAAAGCTTTTGACAGACTCGGCATTCAATATCTGCATCTACAGGGTATGAGAACGAGCTCCGAAGGTCTGAGTGGCTTTATAAGGAGCTTGCTAATAAGAAGTGAGGGTGCAAACTACATAAATGTAACTGTTCCTGAAAGCCGTTCTTCTGGCTAATTGGAAATAGTGGTTTTGGATATATTTTTTGTTAGCTATTATGTGGATTAAGTTTCCTCTAATTTCCGTCTCCTTTTCTCTGAACCATGCCTCCTGATGTTTAATAGGTGTCTTTTTTCTCTTTTCCCACCTTCCGTTTTGAGAATTTCTTGCCTTGATTTAAGAGTACATTGATTGCCATTCATCATACACTGTTACATGTTATCACCATATATGTATTTCTATATCACTGAACTAGTATATCTGCCTTAAACTGCAATGTATTTATGCATATCAAAGAAAGTGAAAACCACCTGTGACGAAGACAGGTTTAAATTGACATGCAGAAAGGTAGCTAATTGTTGTGTGCAGTCAACATCGTTGAAGAATTGTTTGTGAACACTTACAGTAAAAAGATCATGTACTTCATATTTAAAGGAAGCAGTGACACAATACAAGATTTGCTTTACTTCACAATCTATTTGTTATGTGCGTAATGAAGCTATATATTCCCTAACTAAATATACAGCACTGTGATGTGGGGCACATTTGAAGTAATTTTTATTGATAAATTATGCTATCCCATAATGTAATTCAGTAATCCCTACTAACTTGAGGATAGCTTCTGTGCCACACCTGTACATGTGATAGCAAGTCAATTGCATCTGACCACCTTCCCACAGACCAAGTCTCCTAGACCTAGGAAGGACACATCCCAACCTACACCCTCTATCTCTCTATTGATTAGATCCACCCCACATTGCCATTGTGATGGTGGAATGAACCTTAAAAGACTATCTTGGTATCCAGCAGACCTGCCCTCTCACCCATGCTTTGTGCAGCCGGAAAACATATTTTATCCTTTAATAATTTCTGCCCTTGGATAAAAGTCAAAACCATCTGGCTCTGCCTGCCCTATCGCTGGCCATTGGCAGACATAACCACATAGTTGTGTACTTGTATTCAGGCCAAAACCTCAACGTTCTAGGCTCATTGAAGAGGCCAGCACAATATGCTGAGCCTACCCATCTGAGTGAGCAAATAACTCCCTAAATGTAGAAGGTGGCCTGCCGGAAATGCTGACACATCAGAGGGTGGCATGGCCTACCCGAGAGCAAATAGCAAAAGAAGGGAAGTAACTCCTAAGAAGATCAATATTTGGCCATGGTGTGAGGGACGTGAAAAATCTGATTTTATGCGGCCTGGTAACTTAGGTTCTCTCTACCACTTCTCCAATATATGATTGCGCTCCCAATGTTTTCTTTCTAAGAGCTGGATCAGTATTGAACTCAACTTGTTCATGCTACCATTGTTGAGGCCTAGTCCTCAGACTAGAGTACTGGCATCAGGAAACGTATAGGATATTACTGTGTTTTCGTCACAGAAAATAACGAATTTATGAACAAAAATGTTGGGAATGAATGTCCCCTAAATAGGAATTTTCTGCGGGGAAAAAGAAAATAGGAGGAATATTGCAGAAGATTAGTTATTTATTGCAAACATAATCTCAGCAACCCAAGTAATGATAAACGGCAAGGCACACTAATCTTAGTCTTTTGTTATCCCGATTATGGAGGAAGCAGGAGATACCCTCATGGAGGGAAATTCAACACCAGATTAACTTTCAACTCTCAGCTGAGAGATTGTTTTATGAGACCAGCCAGATGACCCCTGGATATCTGAAGATTCAGGCCTTGTGGGAATCCGTTCTGAGTTAGGCCCTGGGAAACTTGAGTTTGTTGTTCTAGGAGGACCCAGTGTACTATATTGATTTTTTTTTTTCTATTCCTCTCCTTTTAATTTTTCTCTTCTTCACATGTTGTGGGGTAGCTCAAATTTAAAGTTGTACTGTGAAACTGATTAAGTCATGACGTTGCTTATATGTTTGTTTGTCGTTGTATAGGTGACTTATGTGTCATGTATTTTTTTTAATATATTTAGATGTTTTGTCTATTTTTCTATATTCCTAATAAAAAAAAAAAAAATGGATTTATCAGTCCATCAACAAAAATGTTGGTAATGAATATACCTTAAATAGGAATTTTCTGCAGGAAAAAGAAAACAGGAGTAATATTGTAGAAGATTAGTTATTTATTGCAAACATAATCTCAGCAACCCAAGTAATGATAAACAACTAATCTTAGTCTGTGGGAAAATGTGTCAAGCTCTGTCAACAACGGTCTATTTTAGCAGTATTTCTAGCTGATTTACAGGGCTCGACGATAAGGTTGGTCCTTAAAATAGAAGCAGAATTATTTAAGATGAGGCATACATCTTGCGTATCTCTAATTAACCTTTTCAGTCTGTTTATTATTTTGCTTGGTTTACAATATTTCATGAATTATTGTCCAGCCAATGGTAATGCAAATTGCCGGTGTACTATTACAGAACTCAGCACAGTATAAAATGTTGTATGATTACTTACACTTAAATCGTATGCCACCCTTAGTCAAGTCTGTGTAAATAGGCAAATTATAAATGAGCTTCATTTCCTTTAATAAGCAGTCTGACAATAGCTAGTTGAGCATCTTGGGAAATGTAGTCCAAAATGCCAAAGATTAGCCATCCTTGCCCTATGAAATCTCAAAAGATGTTCAGAATGTTATGATGTATTTCACTTCACTTGAGTTTTTTCTCTATTAAAAGGTCTCTCCTGACTGAATGTGCCTTGTAGAAAAATGAACAAGGAACAATATATTGCGATTTCCATCTCTTTCTAATATGTCCTAGGGAGGTAACAGAAGAACATTAGCATTCTTTTTCATATAAATCTAACGGTGTAGATCAATGTCTTCTCTTCAATTTGAATCCAATAGTCAGTTCCGCACTCTTGGATCTCAATTTGGTCTGTTCCTATTAAAGCCAAAGTGTTCAACACCGTTTGTATTATTTTTTGGTTTGCCATTTCGCTCTTTCTCTTATTAAACATTCATGTCCTACAGATGTTTTGTCTTTTTTTTCTATTGTTCTTGTTTTTCTTTGCCACCTTTTATCTCTCTATTAAATCTATAACAATGACTCTTTGTCACGTAGGTCCTCCTGGATCCCCAGGCCCACCTGGGCGAGATGGTGTTGCAGGACCTCCTGGTGAAAGAGGACCTCCGGGTCCATCAGGTCCTTCTGCCCCAGCAATGCAGAGACTAACAGATCAGGGTGAGTATACCAAATTCTACAACCAGGCAGTTGGCGTATGTAGATGTGAAGGGTAAATTCAGAAACTGGCCTTCCTGATAATGATCAGCTATCAGTAATGCATATCTCCCAACATTTAAATTAGCCAAAGAGGGACACTTTTGTTTTCAATGGAAGTTGTTAAATGTGTGGCAATGGGCAGGACATTTTATTTTTTATTGCAAAAATATCAAAATTACATGGCTTCAATAATTATATGGTTTAAAGTACGATTAACATTACAATACACATTTCACGTTCCCCTAAATTTATTCATTCTATTCCATTCACTCTCCCCTGGTTCTTATATTTCTTTTCATTTTTTTTTCTATACTTTATCTTGTTCTGTTTATCCATGGTGACCCGATTCTGCTACAGGAATCCATTTTTTTCTTTGTTGTTAATATAGTATCCCTTTTCCATTGATAATCAAGTTGATCATACATCGCCTCAAGACTTACTTGTCCTACCATTTTCCATGTCCATAACTAATTTAGCTGCCAAACGTACTTGTGTGAGAAAGGTTCTGCTGTGTTTTTTACATTTATTAGATCCAAGATGAACTAATATTAACTCAGGATCGCATGCTATTTCACACCCAATAGACCTGTTAGCAAGGCTATAACCTGTTTCCAGGGCATTTAAAGTGACTTTAAGGCCAATTGAAAGCTATTTATGAAATTTGGTAAGCCATTAAGAACACGATTTAATGCATTTTATTTACAAAAGACTAATATATAAACTCACGTATGTGTTTTAAACACATTAAATGATGGGTTTTATTCCTTTTGGGCTCTGTGATACCCTCATACATATGTTAATTCTCAGCTCGAAAAAATAGGGACACCAGACAGGGACTGGTATTGGCCAACGGTGAGAAAGTATTATTGTAGCTGAGGTTTTTAATATTGTTAAAGGATTTTCTAAAAAAAAAAAAAAAATATCGGCCATGTTACTGCCTACATAGGCTTAACATTGGCCTCAAGACAATTTTTTACCGGCCTGCCGTTAAAATTCCGGCCAGGTGGCAACCCTAAACGTGACATGTAAGGCTTTAAAGTGGAAAACTGATGAGATAGGTGGAATGTTATCTTCCGCAACATTCAGTAGGGATTTTTTAAACCAGTTCAATTGTGGTCCAGAGTTAGGGTTGGCCCCTTTCTTGCAAAAAATATCAGGCACACATAACCGCCATAGCCATTAGAGGTCAAGTGATAACCCTAGGCAGAGTTTGAAAGGTGGAGCGATCAGTAGGAGGATTCCTTTGTTTTCCATGATGACTGCTGCATTCTTGACCTTTATACATTTCCTATATGTTTCTGATAAGCTAAACAAATTTTGCTGACCTTGGCTTTTAAGCGTACCTGCATTTTACATTTGTCTTTTACTCTGAAAGCATTTCTGTTTACATACATTGTTTTGAATAACACCTTAGAAGCCAGACAGACAATTTTAGCTACTAACTCATGCACTCATGGTGGTTGCAGTTTTGTGGATTCTGACTGCATATACAGTTAGAATTATCCCCCATTGCTGAGCATCATGGGATATGCATATGCAACCAGGCGTAGGCATCAACACTGTTCATTAGACATTTGTTGTGATGTTCTATGGCCCTTTACAGACCTTGCCACGAACAGCGGTGTCCTTGTACGGACACTTTGCCTATATCCCTGTGTGTAACCAACACAGCAACAGTGCCAGTTTTATCCAACAATTCCTCCCCTCCTACTTTCCTACCTGTCACAGCACTCGGAGTATTCGACGAGGGACATTTTTCTCTCAACTCCAGTGATTAGGCTTAAGTCTTTACAGTAATATACATTTGCAATCTTTCTGGTATTAGTGTACACACGTGTACTGGATGTGGCCTCACGACCCCCTGCACACTTCCATTTTGCAGCATAAAAGCGTTACCATGGAAACTGGAGCCTAACATCCTTCACAATGTTATTATGGAGCAAGTAAACCTTCTTATCTGCCGTGAGTCCCTCTCTGCCAACGGGACCTGCTGACCAGCAACACCACTGGTAGTTTCTCCCATGCTTTCATAGTTGGCAAAGCTTCAGGTTCAAATGTGTGTCTGACCCAGCATCGCATTACACTGTGCACTAGAAGCATTTTGTGGAAACAGGCATACGCATACTTAAATGTGCAGGAAGTGCGCCCCAGATACCCAGAACAGTACTAGGGAAACTGGAGTTCACTGTTGAGGCGGTGACCCCACCTCCTCTTGATGCCGCTGCATTCTGGGAAGCAGGGCCAGAAAGTTGGCAGATATGTCCTTTTCACATAATAACTGCTTCTATAATGATAACATTATATAAATATTTGCAGGGCCAATATAAAGAGCTCTCCAGTGACCTGTTCATTAACAGAAAGGTACAAAGAACAAGAGGTCACCCCCTCAGACTGGAAGAGCAAAGATTTCATAGACAGCAAAGGAAGGGATTCTTTACGGTTAGGACAATAAAGTTATGGAACTCACTGCCAAGAGAGGTAGTGCTAGCAACCACAATAGATGCATTTAAAAATGGTTTGGATGTTTTTTTAGGAAAGCAGAACATACAGGGCTATTAATAATAGAATAAGCATTAATAAAAGAGCTTATTGATCCAAGGAGAATCTGATTGCCTCTTGGAGTCAAGAAGGAATTTTTTCCCCCAGGAGGCAAAATTCAAAATAGCTTCCTTAGGGTTTTTTTGCCTTCTTTTGGATCAAAAGCTGTAATGATAGGTAGAAGGGTTGAACTTGATGGACTTGTGTCTTTTTTCAACCTAAATTACTATGTTACTATGTTACTATGTTACTATATGGTACAACAAGCATTTCAGTGCCCTCACATGTATTTGAACTAGCACATTGTTTCTTTTAATGGCATAGGAAAGCAATTTCCTGTGCACACTTTATTTCCTGCCATGTCATTTTGCCCTCCTGCTCATGAGTGTGCAGGAAGTGCTTACAATTATGTGCAAAGTAGGAGTGTTTCCCCCACCCTGCTGGAAAAAACACTTTTTGGTATTGTCTATTTTGTATGTATGGAAACCAGCATCCTGGTATTATGTTTTATTCAATATAGAAAACCCGTATACTTAACAACACTTTAAATAAAAAAAATGAACATGGGAGTGTTATCTTTAACACACTTATCAGTTGCATGTGTGAGCATGAGAAAATGAAATAACTATTCTGTCAAACAATGTAAATGAACATATGAAACAAAGCCATTCACTCTGCATCTGTACTTTTCCTTCATTTAAAGAGAATTATAATTTAAGGGTCTTTTCAATATGCACCGATCTTCCACCCCAAACTGGTGCCTACAAAGACAGGACTGATTCGGGGGACATCAGGAACCAAATTATGAGCTACCCCAGGGCTCGACAAACCCCAGGCACGGCGACCTGGAAATTAAGCCTGGCGCCCAGGTGCCGTTACCTTCATGGCCCCGTTGCCGCTGCCATTCGTTTGTTTTGGATTTTAGCAGCGCGAGGGGGGAAGTCTGTGCGGATCGCACAGACAGCAAGCTCCGCCCCCTCGCGCAACACGTGTGTGAGTGCCGGTTGTCATCACTTGACAACCCAGCACTCAGCCGAAAGAGCAATGAGGATCAGCTGCAGCACGAATGTTCCTTTCGTGCTGCATCCGATCTTCATTTCTCTTTCGGCTGAGTGCTGGGTTGTCAAGTGACGACACCCAGCACTCACACAGGTTTTTTTTCCTTTCTTAACTTGTGTATGTGTGAGGTGTATATGTGAAGTGGGTGGGGGGGTATGAGGTGTATGTGTGAGGTGTATATGTGTAAGGTGTATGTGAAGTGGGGGGGGTGTATATGTGAAGTGGGTTGATGTGTGTGTATGTGAAGTGGGTTGGTGTGTGTGTGTTTATGAATTGCGTGTATGTTTGCGTGATTGTCTGGGTCCTAAAAAAAATTGCTGGCTCCTAGAATCAAATTAAAATTGTCAAGCCCTTAGCTACCCAATGTGCCCACTAAATAAGTGCGCAATCTGAGCATCCTTGCCGATTTCACACTGATACCTGTCGAAACATGCCAGAAACACATTGAATTGAAATGGTAGCCTCTATTGTCCCTATCCTAAAATAGCCAAAGTCTTCCCAAAATGATTATTATTATTTTTAAATAGCCCCCTGGAGCCTAAAAAATATACAAGAGGGTTAGGGTAAGTAAGAAACAAATAGTGAATGCACACCAGATAATAAAAAATTTATTGAAATATAAAGAAGAAACAGAAAGAAAAAAGAAGTGGTATAAAGTCAACCAGAGTTATCCACTATACAGGTAAATAAACCTATGCAAGAAAATGGGTTATGGTGACATTTGGCCAGTCCCCCATTTTTATTGGGAGGGGTGAAATTTATTATATGGGGGTTTGTCCCCCGATCTATTTTTAGGGGGCTTGGAGCCATTTGGGCAGCCCTGGTCAGGGGAGGGCTGGCAGCCTTAGGCCTGGGGGGCAAATCCAGTCAAGTGGCCCATTGCACCATCGAATCGCCTCCCCATCCACGGCCATCTTTTCCTTGTTTTATAACGAATATTGCCAGGATTTTCCCCCACAATATGCCAGGATTTGCCATTTAATATGCTAGAATTTTCCCTTACAAAATGCCAGGATTATGCCCCTCAATATGCCAAGATTATGCCCCTCAATATGCCAGGATTTAGACACCCAATATGCCAGGATTTTCCCCTCAATATGCCAAGATGATGCCCCCTCAATATGCCAGGATTATGCCCCTCAATATGCCAGGATTTAGACACCCAATATCCCAAAATTTGGGCACCCCCCCTACCCACGTTCCACACCTACGACATGACCCATAACCCACGTTGCACACCAGGACATGCCCCATCACCACATTTACATGCCTCCATCACCCCATTACATACACATTTCCAATATTATTTGCCATTAATATTCCCCAGCCAATTTGTCCCATAATATGCGAGTGTTATTCTGCAATTTAATATGACTCAGTAAATTTGCCCAATAATATTCCAAGGTTATCTGCCATTTAATATGCCCCTGCTAATTTGCCCAATATGCCAGTGTTAATTGCCATTTAATATTCCCCAGCCATTTTGCCCAATAATATGCCAGTCTTATTCTGCCATTTAATATTCCCCAGCCATTTTGCCCAATAATATGCCAGTCTTATTCTGCCATTTAATATTCCCCAGCCATTTTGCCCAATAATATGCCAATCTTATTCTGCCATTTAATATTCCCCAGACGATTTGTCCAATAATATGCCAGTGTTATTCTGCCATTTAATATGCCCCAGTAAATTTGCCCAATAATATTCCAGTGTTATTAGCCATGTAATAACAATGCCAGTGTTTTTTGCCCCCCCCCCCCCATCTCTTACCTTTTTCCCTGGTGGCTAGTGGCAGGACTTCCCTGGTGGCTAGTGGCAGGAGGACTTCCCTGGTGGCTAGTGGCAGGCAGCATGGTCCCTCCATGCTGCCTGTTCGGCCTCCCGGCGTTTGTGCCGACAGGTCACGTGATCGGCGCGCGTCTGACGTCAGAGCGCCGATCACGTGACTGTCGGCACTTCCGTGTCACACTGCACGGGGAGCCGAACAGGCAGCACGGAGGTTTCTCTGTGCTGCCTGTTCGGTTCCCCGTGCAGTTTTGCAGGCAGAGCGGAGGTGAGAGGGGATCTTCCGATCCCTTCTCACCTCCATCTCTGCCTGCAAGCGCGTTTTTTTTTTTTTAACACTGGCCCAGCGGCCGTGTTTTACAAACATTAGGGCGGCCTGGGGGGCAATTGCCTCCCTGCCCCCCGGCCCAGCCCGCCTCTGGCCCTGGTCTTAAGGGGGGGTGTAGGGCTATTAGCCCTGACACCCAGTGTATTCTGTAGGTGGCTGGGAGCAATTGCACAGCTCTTAGACCCATTTGTTATAGGTAGGGGATCAGGGCTACTGCCCCCCCCCCCCCCCCCCATGTGTATAACGAGGGACTGGTAGCCTGGTAGCCATTTTGCCTGTTCCCAGCCTGTTTGTTATTGGGGGTGGGCCAGGACTTCTATCCATGCTCCCTAATTTTAATTGGGGTATTTTTTATGGGGCCAGCAGCAGTGTGTTGGCCCAGGGGGGATATTTTTTATGATTTTTGTTTTTCACATTTTCATTTCAATTCTCCAGCTTTTATTTCGAGAATTTAAATGCCCGAAATGCGGCTATCTTAAGTGAATTCGGAGCATGTATATTGGGTAGCCAAAAACCTATGGTTTTAATGGTAAAATTTTCCGTTCCAAATGCCTCTGATGCTTTAGTTTGTGAACAGTCAAGCTGCCAATTCGGAGCCGATTTGTGAAAAAAAGTCACCAACTCAAATCAAATTCGGGACAAATCGCAGTATATTGTCTAGACCCTTATGTATAAAAATAATACATAACATTACGAGTGTCTACTGTTGGAGGACTACATTTCCAATACTCCACTGCCAGTCTCTTAGTTGACAGATTCTTATAGGAGATGTAGAGCCATCAGCAAATAAAGGATCATTGTTTGACACCCTTGGTGTAGAACCTTTCTTTTATGATATAGATTTTCTGTTTTGTGGTGGCTGTGTTTGAGTGTTTTCATTTATTTGAAAGGAAAGAGTCAAATAAATATTTTAAGACTTTTTAGCTTTTGAAAGAGTAATACATTCCTTGCCCCTGCATTAGCTGTAGGTTTAGGAGGCACACAGTGAATTTGTAGAATAATTAATTACTAATACTTTCTTCTTTCTTTAGACATTTTTAATTCAAATAGGTTTGCTGAAACTGGGGGACAACAAGGGCCAAGAGGCCCTCCGGGACCAGCAGGCAAGTACTCAAGGGTTTACTTGTCCTTGAATGTTATTGTTTTAAAGAGGCTAGCTGAATTAATGTTCAATCCCTTGTTAACTTTAGGGCCACCGGGACCTCAAGGACAGGCTGGGCCTCCAGGACTCAAAGGTCAAAATGTATGTTTGGCTACTAGATTGGTAATGTTTTAGTCCTTTGTTTAACACATGCTAAGGGGTGGAGTTAAAGTAAGATTTTCCTTTTTATATGCAAACAGCATACATGTAAAATGGATTAATGGATTAAAAACGTCTCTACAACAACGAAAGAAACCAAAATGTTGCCTTTAATTTAATATTTTATCATTTGAAGATGTTATGTTTATATCTATATTGGTCTAGTAAATTCAGCAAATTCTTTTTCACTAGTTACCGATCATATTTAATCATATTTTGAGCATTTTGAATAGCACACGTCAAGATCAATGCACTCTAAATAAAGCCCCAGAAATAGTATAATTATTTTAGTTGTAAAACATCAATAGCTATCCAATTGCTGAGTCAGAAGCAAAAGCTACATAGGTTACACTATAACTTTGGATATTAGAAACATAGGGATTGAACTGATCAGGATACACTGTACAATTGCCATACGTGACTTCAATAACAAGACAATTCAAATAGTCTCATCTACAAATGCAAACAATGCCCCCTAATGGAACCTGTCTAGAGTGATGTGCAATGTCTTTTCATTAAAAATGTGTTCGTAAACAGATGTACAATTCAGAATTGTGTTTAGTCATCTGTGGGATTTAATCAAGGCCTCCGTTGGTAAACACAATAGCTTATCCAGCTGCTAATTTCCCTATCAAAATCAATTCATTCTTTGCAAGAGCAATTGACATCAGCTAGTAACTCGATAATCACTATGGCTGTTGAATTCAAATCACCTGATATGTTTGAAATTGGATTTTAGTGATTGGGGAGCATAGCTGTTGATTTCTATCTGCTTATTTTAGCTAATGTTCCTCGTATATCCAAAAATCGTCAAAAAGGGGTTTTGGATTGTCATAATATATGAATTAATAGAGAGGATGGTAGCACACACACACAAAAACGCTTTAAAGCTACATGCAAGTGCCACACTCCAGGCCAGTCCCCAAAGGCACATATATAGATAAATTGTAGGGTAGGATGTGCACACTCAAAAACTACACGGACACAAAAGAAGTAAGTTTGCAACAAATCTTTTAGTGATAATACTATGTTGTAGCATCACATAGTCTTAACCCCTTCGTGACGCATGGTGCTTGCGTCCCCAAACGACAAGGTGATCGGAAGCCAGTAACACTCTGGCAGAGACCCGATCAGGGTCTTAATAGACCCTGTGGGTCCCTGCCAAAAAATCGCGAGACCTCCGGACGGAGGCGTGCCCGAACCCGGAAGTTCGGGCACAGCGCGATTTAGCAAAATGTAGCCGGTGCTCGCTTTGAGCACCGGCTACATTTCCCCTGTCAGACTGAGGCCACTCAAAGTGGCCTCATCGGACAGGTGGGATCCCGCTGTAAGTGCCTGCAGCGGGATCCGAAAACAGCTCATCGCGGGGAGCCGCGATGAGCTGTTTAGTACAGGAGGTACTATGCCGTCCTAACGACTTTAAGGCACTTAAAGTCAGGACGGCATAGTACGTCCTAACGTCACGAAGGGGTTAAAGGAACCCTCCAACGAAAAATGAAAAGAGTTAATTTTTTTATTTTGCATTGTTGATTTCAGATATGTCTTTTGTTTTTGTTATGTGAGTTTATTTTATGAAATATTTTACTAAACAAGTGTGACTGGGAAGATTTTGCAGAATGTTGCATCATGGGTAAAATTCTCAAAATGGATGATGGAGACAGACACCTAATTTTATTTTGACTTTTAAATGCACAGGTAATCTAGTTACATCTTATGTAAGTGATAGTGTCTCTTTAAGACGCATGATAGCAAATTGTCAAATAATATATACAAATGTAAACTTGCAGCACAGCATGTACAGTAAGTAACAATACAAAAATAAAGAATTCAGACAGAAGAGAGAACACTTATGGGGCGTTGGAAATCTCGACATTTTACCACAAAGATTTTCTCAAGGGAAATCCACTTCATCACAAAGAAATCGGCCTACTATTGTGGATTTCCCTTGAGAAAGTCTTTGTGGTGAAATGTAGGGCTTTCCAACGCCCTAAAGTGTTCTCTCTTATGTCTGTATTCATTATTTTTGTATTGTTACTTATTGTACATGTTGTGCTGCAAGTTTATGTTTGGATATATTACCTTATAATTTGCTATCTTAAGACTATGTGATGTTACAACTTAAGATTTTTTGCAAACTTACTTCTTTGTGTCAGTGTATTTGTTGTGTAGGAGTGTGCACCTCCTACACTACAACATACTCTATGAATTGTCCAGTCAGATTTGCCTGCTAGTGGTGGTAAATTGTACTTAAAAAGTCCTTTTGCTGCACATGAAGTATCAGTTTTATATTTGCTAGTGGTGTTTATATAGAGGAGCTACCTGTACCTGTTACAGGAAATGCACGTATTATTACCTTCGAAATGCTCTTGTTTTTTGAGATGTCACTGATCATTGTGTTTGTTTATTTATTGCTCTACCATGAAAAGCTTTTCTGTCATTGTCGGTGTATAGGGGTTACCTGGACCACCAGGTAAGGACGGAGTCCAAGGAGAGAAAGGGGACAATGTGAGTAATATGGACACTGTATATTTGGAACAGTGTATAAGGATAACATAAAGTGTGAAGCACAGACTGTACCTTGCACTGTATATCAATAGAAACATAAAATATGTTGTCAGATAAGACCCATTTGGCCCATCCAGTCTGCCCAATTTTTTAAATACTTTTATTAGTCCCTGGCCTTATATTATATATCGGATAGCCTTGTGCCTGTCCCACGCATGCTTAAACTCATTCACTGTGTTTACCTCTACCACTTGCACAGGAAGGCTATTCCATATTACTTTTAAATCTTTGTCCCTCTTTTTAAAGACCATGTCCTCTTGTCCTTCTTTTAAATATACTCTTCTCCTTTACTGTAATAATAATTAGCAAATATCACAGAATGTAACTTGCACTGTATATAGCTGATTAGTATAAATCACAGGCCATGCTATCCACCAAATAACAGTTATTACTTTGCATCACAAAACATAACTTGTTCTTTGGATTGTAGAAATCAGACTGTATCTTGAACTCTGTAGGGATTATCAGTTCAAATCCCAGATGATACCTTGCACTGTCTATCAATAATACGTGTAGATCACACACTATATGTTATATTGTAGGGTTCAGTAGGCCAGCCTGGAGAACCAGGGGCAAAAGGGGAAATGGTGAGTATGCCTGATAAGATCATAAGTCTTTCTTCACATATTCATCTTCTTTGCATCTCTCACAAACTCCTTTATGTATTTTCCACGTAGTGTTTTCCTGTTTTATCTCTTCACTTCTATTTATTCCTATTATCCTGTTTTATATTCACACTCTTCCTTTTTTTCTCACATTATTGATACATTATTTTCTTTCTGTCCACAGGGGTCTCCAGGACAGAAAGGGGAACCAGGAGAAAAAGGGGAGCCTGTAAGTATTAAAATAAACATTTTACCACGTTACAACCACCGGATACTGTGACCCCTTTGAATAACGCCAACCTATGCTGTATTCCTAGATTCTAGATACCATGTACCATTAGCCCTGCTCTGTCACTTTAGACAGTATTGTGTAATAATGACATATCAATCTACTCTATAGATTGGTCTTTCTCTATATAACTCAGTCTTTTCTCAAGCTAATTTAGCTATTTGCCTTTCCTGTGTGTTTTCCCTAACTATCCATCAAATTGGCCATTGCCCTGTTTCTTTCCATTTTAATTATTGTATCTTCAAGTTATGCTGTCTGCCTCCAATCATTTTGTGACCTCATATACTTGCTAATCTTTCAAGTATTTTGCTTTTACTCATGCTAGTCTTTACATTTCCCGTCCATGACACCCACTACAAAGTAGCAAACATGCTTTGGACAGGGCACGCTTTACATTGTCAGAAAGCAATAGTCCGTATTGACCGTTCTGGGTCTTGTATTATTAGATTTATATCAAACCTAATTGTGGGCACTAGATTCTAAAAGGCTATGCGGTTAATGGGTGTTATAGGTATTGACTGATACAGCTGTGGGGATTTCCTCTTTCTCACCCTCTCCTTTCTCCCCACAGCATCCTATTTAACTTGCTTATGTGTCCTGCACAACCTGCCATGTAACACTTTCCATAACGCACAGCAGTGAAGTGGTTAATTTTATTAACTCCTGCAAGTCAGCATGTAGCAGTCAGTTCTAACATTAAAGGATATGCTAACTAATTAAATAACTAAAGCCTATTAATGTTGTCACAGATATGTGAAACTTTCACACGTATCTTGTCTTATGCTTTTAAAACACAGTGGTCTTAACCAAAGCAGTTTGAATTGTCTTTTTTTAAACTGTGATCTACAAGACACATTTTATAAATATACACTCAAATGACCATTTATATACACTAAAATTACCATTTAGTTATGCTACACATGATTTCCATTCTTTGCCATATCTTTCATAGACCTCTTATTTTCATCACTTACATACAGATGTTATTATGTCTACTATGATGATTTCATATCAATTTATAATATAAATTATTTTAGTGGCACTAGCACAGTATTCTGTGGACAGGCTCTTCATATTTTGAAAAAGTCTTTTTTTTTTATATACAGCACCCTTAAACAAATTTGATTTGATTTGAAAAACAGCACAAACCAACTTTACTCTCTTCAAAATAGTGATGCTATCAAACAGTTCTGTTTTAAACATGACTTGTAGCGTTACCACATGAAAAGCATTGTCATTGAATTATTTAAAGTTGAGTGGCACCAGTATGTTCTAATGTACATGCCAGTGTATCCTCTGACTGGCAGCCATGATGCTTCCAAAGAAAGTCTTTCACTGCCCCCCATGCAGCTAGAGAATTTCATTTTTGAATAACACCAACAGAAGCAACCGATTGAAGACTACTGGTAACAGTAGGTTACCAGATACATTTAAAGAAATAAACAATTTACAAGTTTGTAATTAAGGGACCACAGTTCTAGTTAAAAAGGATCATTCCACCTAAAATACTATATATATATATATATATATATATATATATATATATATGATCAGGGTCAGTCCAGGCTCACAGTCTCTCACTGCTAGATAAGCTCCCCTCTGTTGGTGACCTGAAGGTCTCTCACTGCTCTAGCCCCGACAGACCCTGATCAGATTATGTGTAGCAAGCCTTCAGCTGCCTCTGCCTCTGCTGTGGTCCCTTAATTACAAGCTTTTAAATCCTTTATTTTTAAACTTATGTGGTAACATAATGTCAAACCTGAGAGCAGACAAATAGCTAGTCTAGTCTGTACATTCTAAGGAGTTCAGACTTGACTTATTTTCCCATTCAAGATACCAAATTCATAGAAGTTGTAGTATACATTTTGGAGAACATGTGGGGCTTTTCGTCACCAATACAGGTCAGTGTAGGCTAGTTATAATGACAATTAAAGTAAAAATTCAGTCAGGGCCCGTTGCTTGGAGCCTTATTTTGTTAAGGTAGAAGTCGAGGCTAATGAGCTGAGCTCAGTCTCAAATCCATTCAGACCCTTCTTTGATCCAGCTACAGTCTTCAATTACATTTTCTTGCTTTTGTTTTTGTTAAAGTGGAAGGTGCCAGTTGTATTTGTGTCTATCAGCGCTTGCCCTCCAATAAAGTCAACACAATTTTCTAAATTTTGGAACATGTTGGCTTGTGTTTTAGTCTCCCTAATAGGAAACTATCATGTGTAAATTGCAAAATATAATGGTAGTTTTACTAAACTGAGTTGCAAGAATCAGAAAAACTCTCCAAGTTGTTTGATATTCTAAAGGCTGTTCTGTTCTCATTTCTGCAACTTGTTAGTCAGTTCAGCACAGATCGCTGCTTAGTAGAATATGCCCCCGCATTATTGTATGGCTCCGGTTCGGCAATGAGCTGTTGGGAAGTCATGTAGAGAGATAGATAATTAGACACATGCTTACTTTGGTTTGTAGTGGTGTCATTAGAAAAGGTTTGAATGGTTTCTCTGAGTAGAGGCAAAGAAATAAGGAAAGCTAAACAGAACCATTTGTAAAATCCATGAACTGTGATATTTATATTGAGCTAAACGAATTTCACTATGAATCAGAGATAATAAAAATGAATAACAGTCTCTCTAATTAAAGTGTAGTTAAGATAATTGAAACTTCCAACTGCTATTGTCAGTCTGCGCAGACTACATAGCTTCACAAAAAATATTGGATTTCAGCAGAAAGTGATTCATATTTAAATATCTAAAAGAATGAGGGCCTGCTACATGAAGAAAAAACCCTCCTCACACGGATGGGAGTGAGATGGTTAATACTAAACAAGGCAGGTGTTTCCAATATTGATATTGCATGCACTTAATATACATTTCATTAAAGAGTGGCAGGCATAAAAGTGCAAAACACACAAATCAACATTAATGATCCTGGCTGAGAGCATGCATAGGATGGGAGCAACTCTCTATATAAAACCAAAAAAGGAACTGTAATAAAGTACTTGTAGAGAACATGGTACATGCACAAGGGGTCATCTGTAATAATGTTAGATATTATTTCTTGGAATTCCACCAGCAGTATTCAAGTTGAGCTGCTACACTCGATTGGTATTCTCATTTACACCGCCTCTAGTTTTGTGGACCACACACCATATGAACCTTTATGCTATATCCAGAGCCCTACACACAGGGCAATAAAAACCTATTGAAGGCTTCATCTATCACCTTAACTGGGCTTTTAAAGTGCTAGAAAACCTCTTTTGCTTCTTTTATAGAAGTAGTAGTTATTTTGACAATGTCCTAGTATGGGGTATTTCTAAAACTGGTCTGCATTAATCTCTCTTTCCTGAATAAAACAGTGACATGGTCATGTCAGGTCAGAGGTGCCCTTTAATTTTCATGCAGGTATGACTAATATTCTTAAATATGTCCAACTATGTAATCCAGCGAATTGTATTTTTAATACTGTATATAAAGAACCAACATATTACGTATCACTGTAGAGCAATAAAACGCATGAAGTTCCGTTCCACAAATGCAAAAGAAGTATAACATTTTAACAATTAGCAAACCTATTGCTTTAAGGTATCATTTATCTTTAAACATCCTTTTAACTTACTCAGCACCTCTGGGAATGCTGCTATTAATTCTGAATGTTCCCCTATAAAGCTTATGCATGAATCCTTTAAACTGACCTGTTAACTCTTAGTATGTCAGCATTGTAGCTGGAGCTTAAAGATGTGTTAACCCATGAGTTGTTTACTGTGGGTGGGAGGGGGTTAATCCTTTACAGCTGTGTCTGTCTCTTGCTTGTACAGGGGGAGAAAATGCTGCAGATCAGAGAAGCACTGAAGATTTTAGCAGAGAGAGTTTTAATTTTGGAGACAATGATTGGAATACATGGTAAGTATCAGGCTTGGGAAGAAGTGAGAGAGGCAGAGGTGGGGGAATGGTACCCCAATTTAGTACGTAGATTTGATGGCTGGGAAGTAAATACCGTATTGGGGACAAAACTGGGAAGGTGGAGATGTAAGGAGATGCCTGTGTCAAAATACCGGAGTTGAAAAATGTCTCTTGTTCAGCTATTCCTCCATATCGACTATTTTGGCCTGTTTTGCATTTGTCAGTTGACATAAATTCATCACATAGTCAGAAAATACCTCTGAGAAGTGTACTGCTCTTGTGAGGAACAGAAGAAGGGAAAAGTACAAAAAGATTACAGAAAAAACATTAAATTATATTGTTTCCTGGGTACGGTAATATGTCTGACAGAGACATTTTTTAAAAACTGTACTCTTCCTCTAAAAGTAAAAATCCAAGGATGAGTGACAGAGGTATTGTCTAAGTGTAGTAATTAAGCAGGTACTTAGGCTCCTGGTGGATGCTCCTTAAAAGTGTGCTTGAAAGCAAAGCATTTTTTTTTTTAAAATCTAGTGCTGTAGATATGAATATCTCATCTGGAGTAGTTGCCCTCTGGCTGGAAGTGACATCAGTATCCAGGCTATGTTCAACTATGCTGGAATGTACTCTCCAATTTGCTGAATCTGGATGGAACTTGTGTTCCAGCATAGAGGAAATACAGCCGACCACAACACTATTTCCTACTGATGGAAGGGGGGAGGATATAGCTCACTCACAGCTCCCTTTAGCAAGGTAAGTCCAGGCAACATCCAGTGAGCAACCAAACGATACACATGTGATTATCAAATACAAACATTAGCAAATATTATGCTTTAACATTTGAGTTCCTCTGCTCTTCTAGACTGACAGACTGAAGATATGACATGATAAATCTCTTTGTGAGAAACACATCTCCATGTAATATTACTTTGTTAGCCTGTCTGAGCTAACTAAGCTGTATTTTGTAGGCTGTAAATAGGGGTAAAATACTAGAGGTTCTACTCAGTAAAGAGAGCATTGCAGGGAATTGATATGGACATTTCAAACTAGTTTCTCCAAAGCAGCTGAATGGGAGAATGTTTCCAACTCAGCTACTGTGGCCTTAAGATTGAAAATCCTGTCTCGATTGCATGCAGTTCTCTCTTTATTGAGTAGACCCTTAAGAGAAAGCAATACATTCTATAGGATACAGCTGGAAACGGGACAGAAATTCCCCACAATGCACTGTGCTGCAAAACTGACATTACAGTATAGCCGCTAGTAACTAGCCACCACAACATATTACAAGTGTCACTATGTCATTTTATGGGTTTCACCAGCAGTAACATGGAAGTTTGGGGCTGGAGCACATAGCACAACCAATTCAAAAAGGTGCAAAAACCCAGAACTGCAGTTTCAGTGCAAATAGTACGATATTACCATGTGCCCCATCTAAATATATAACCCCCACTGTCTGAACTAGACAGTTGTCTATTATAAATAGAAAGTTAAAGAGTTACATTTACTATTAAAACAATAATAATCATCAGTTATAAAAAATAGTCTGAGACAATATACAAAACATATTTGCCAATGTCATCCAATTTATTGATACAGATCACATAAAGAGCAGTGACAATGCTGGCGATCTCACCAACTTTCGAGAAGTTTGCAGCTGGTTAAAGGTCTTGGGCTTGTTATCTTTCATGATCATTTTGTACACAGCTACTGCCCTCTGGTGGAATGTGTGTGCACAGCATGTACATTATAATTATTGTACAAAGCATTTCCCTGATTTACATTACATCTTGGTTATTAATGTCACTGTATTCTACAGCCGGAGAGTTTGTAGGTTTCTATTATTATTTGTTGTCTCTTTTATTGTCTCTCCATTGTTCATTCCCCACTTCCTTTCTCCGTTCTTCATCTGCTTAGCCATGCCTTTCTTCTTTTGCATTGCTTACCCCTTGGCCCTTCTCTTTACACACGTGACATTTGTACTTTTTTTTTCATTAGCCTCTATGTTCTTTCCTTCCTCCCATTCCTTCTGGTCCACTGTCCCATTCTGCTATTTTCGGTCTGGCAGGTGGTCAGCTTGGCCTCCTTTCTCCAGCTTCAAGAACAGCTGGATCTGCTGGTTAGAAGGGTCACTCTGCTTGAGTACATTATGTGGCCAGGTAACAATAGTCATGCACAGCTTCATGTTGTCAGAACGCCCCTTCCCAATATTCCTGCAAGTTTCCCCTACCACAGGGCGGTGAATGTAACATGTTCCTATTAGCTACCAGTAAACAAGTTTTAGGGAACAATGCTGCTTTAAAAATAAATGTTACTGTATAACCAAAACTATAATTTAAAGGATTTCATCCCATGGGTCCTTCTACAGCTATACAATTACATTTTCTAAATCATTCAAGGATATATATTATAAGTAATGAAGAAAAAGGAAGCAATTCATATGTGTGTCGAAAATGCCAAATTTTACCGCAGGATAGTTAAGATTAGTTTTTTTCCCTCTTTGTGGGATCAGTGAGGTATACAGTAATGGCACGCAATGCGGAGCTTGTACTGATATGTGTTTTTTACATAAATATTATACACAGATCTCTTACCTCCCAGTTTCTTTCCTAGTGACAGACACTGCCCTAGCCAATAAAATGGTTCTAGAAACAATCGTCTAGTGCAGGGGTGTCCAAGTTTATTCTGCAAAGGGCCACTTCGCTAGAAATGTATGCGAGCGTGGGCCGCATTCATTTTTCATTCATTCAGAGAATAATATATATAATTATATACGTGTGTGTGTGTGTATGTGTGTGTGTATATATATATATATATATATATATATCTTTTTTTTTTTTTTTTACACTAATGTGTAGTGGTCACATTAACTACAAACACACACATGGATACACAGTCACACTTACCCCACACACACATAAACATTTATACACACATACTCACATACATACACTTACTCCACACACATACACATGTATACACACATACTCACATACATACATACATACAGTTACCCCACACACACACTCACATACAGACACTTACCCCACACATTAATACGCATTTATACACACTCTCACATACATACATACATACATACATACAGTTACCCCACACACACACTCACATACAGACACTTACCCCACACATTAATACGCATTTATACACACACACACACACACTCACATACATACATACATACATACATACATACACTTACCCCGCACATGCATTGATACACACACTTACATACATACACACACTTAACCCCCACACACATCCACATTTATACACACACACACATTGATACACACACTCACATACATACATACATACATACATACATACACTTACCCTTACACCCATACACATTTATACAAACACTCCCAAACATACATACACTTAACCCCCACACACATCCACATTTATACACACACTCACATACACTTACCCCACACACACATTTATACACACACACACGTGGCTGTGGAGGTTATGGGGTCCCGGTGCGCTTCTTCCCTCCCTCTGACCTTTGCGCATGAGGAGGGGATATGCACACGAGAGCAGCACCGCTGCTGCACACTGCAAGGGAAGCTGTATCGGGCCTACACAGAGCGTTCTCGTGTTCCCCGACAGAGCTTCTTGTGTGGTGTGCAGTTTGAGGTGCGGCTACCGGAACAGAGCTCAGGCTTGCCTCACCTCGATGCCCGGCGGGACGCTTTTGGCCCGCGAGCCGCACGTTGGACGCCTCTGGTCTAGTGCTTATAGGAGGTTACAATTTTTAAGTCTGCATTGATTAAAATCCAGCTATTCTGAACATAACATAAGGCCAAAGACCTAATAAAGTAGTTGGAGTAGTAGGTACAAATGTGGTCAGATTAAGTGGCCCTTATTCTATGTTTCTAGCACATTTGTAATTCTCTAGTAACTAATGTGACTGTTGTGCTAATACAGGCAAGACTGGCAGAGATACACAGGTTCCTTATGAGAATTAACCAGCTCATTTGTTTAAATTATATAAATGATCCAGTTTGTTGGCTCAGAAGATGTTTATTGCAACTTAAAAGAAGATATGTCACATTTCTATGTTGTAAAATTATATAGTAGTTATATTGATTCATATGATTTTGTAACATTACACTCAGAAGTGTAAAGAAAACCAGCTCACCTCTTCCTATTGAACCAGTAATGGCTGCTGCCATTTTAGCTCTTTGTACATTTACTTGTACTTTACTTTGTTTCAGCGAGTATGTGCTTTGATTTCAATGTGGAATCTTCTTGGGCGCTTGAGCCAGGCCAACAACCTAAAACAAACGCTGTAGGTTTCTGTGATAATCCACATTTTTTGTTTCTCTTCTAAGAACCCACATTGACTCCTAGAAAAAGCAGGTTTGCATGGAAAAATGTCTGACCCTCCACAGAGGATAGTGGTGTCATTGCTAAGTAAAAACTGAATTATAAATAAAAATATAATTATTTACTAGTTTCTACTTTAGACTGTGCTGATAAGGAAGGTGGCAACTCTTTAATTACAGAGCTACAAGGCAAACTCACCTAGAATGACATGTTATTATTGAAATAAGGCTCTTTATCAGCATCATCAGCCCTAAAGCTGTTGAATTACTAAATTTCCCATAATTCCCTGTAAGCCTCTTAGCTTGCAATGTTGCACTTTGACACCCCTGCTCTTGATTATATAAATCTAAATCCCATTATGGATCTTAAGGTAGGAACATGTTACTATTACAGCCCTTGTGGGACCCCTGTCAAACTAGAAACTAGATTGTAAAGTGTGCATGCTACCTGTGCATTAGCTGTGCATGAACTGCAAATGTGCACGAGGCATGTTTGTATTGAGAGAACTGCACGTTGTCTGTGTTTATGGTTATGTTGAAAAAATATACAATGACCCCCTGATTTAACTTTCTCCTTCATGCAATATACATTTTAATAGCGCGTTTACATTGCTTTCCATGTTTTACAATGCTCTACTTGAGCATCATTGTAAATTCAGCACCATATTTCTAGAGCAGTAATGGCTAAACTGTGGGATTCTGGATGTTTTGGACTATGGTTCCAATAATGCTCAGTGAAAAATGGGAGCATCACTGAAAACATACAAGATGCCAACAGTTAATCATCCTGGTGTATCCTCTAGGTCACTTGTCAGACTTTGGTCAGAGGTAATATGGTGACAACCTGAGATTGAGACAGTAGTGGGTCATAGGTAAAAAAAAAAAAAACTGCAGCTATGTGAGATGCAGTGTTGGATGTCATACAAAGAAAACTGTAATAAGATAAACATCTGTTGTGGTATAGTGGTCTGCACTATAATGGATGCATTCTAAGGGTAAAGAAAGATGGAAGGTATAGGCATAGTGAGCTAAAATGTTTTCAAGCTGTTTAACTAAAGCAATAAGTTAGGATTATTTTGTTTGTGAATTTCCAGCAAGCATGAAATGATGGTTAACATGGGTTCTAGTTTCTGTGTTGGAGAGTAAGTTAAAGGAACCATACACATAATATGACAATAGAACTGGTATGAGGCAGGTGGCGCTAGAGAAAATTTTGCACAAGCTGCAACTTGTCTAGCAGTTTTCCCAAAATACTGCAGTAAAACACATATACAAAATACACAAGGTGACAGTGCGCTATATGTGCTATAAAGTGACAGAGTAATTAGTCTGCTGTGCAGGGAATACAGGATGTATACCTTATATCTTAAAAACAATGAAATGTAAAACACTCACATATAGTCCCTTGACATGGGACAAAACATAAATGTAAGTGGCAGTTTTCTTGTCCTGGTTCGATGCAACCTCCACAGGGGATTAAAATAGATTTAAACGGGCGAAACGCGTAGATCAGATCAAGCAACACTCATACGAGATTGGACCAGATCCTTGTTTACCACTGTTCCAGTTTTATGACCCTTTGCTGATGTTCCAGATTTTAAGTGTAAGGTATTTTTTGCACTTTGTATTAAATTACACTTTTTACTACTAACACCATCTCTCGTCCCTTGGAGGTTGATCATTGCATATCCCCTGTGGAGGTTGCATCGAACCAGGACAAGAAAACTGCCACTTACATTTATGTTTTGTCCCATGTCAAGGCACTATATGTGAGTGTTTTACATTTCATTGTTTTTAAGATATAAGGTATACATCCTGTATTCCCTGCACAGCAGACTAATTACTCTATACACATAATCTGTAGTTTAGCAGCAGACTTCAAAGGTCAACTGTTGATGCAATCTTTCCATTAAAAAGAACTTTATTTTAAAAATAAAGTGTTTTAAATTGAGAAGCTTTAACGAAAGAATACAAATAAAATACTACATTGAGTGCTAGTATAGCACTATCATGGGACACACATGTTGAGAGGGATATTGGGCCAAATGAAGGAAGATCTGATCCGTCGGACCCAAGATGTCTCAATAAAGTCATTTATTTGCATTGTTTCATTAACGCATTTCTATTTAAAATATCTACACTAGATGCAATCTTTCAATAAATTATACGTTTGTCCTTTAAGTTGTGTTTCCATATAAAGTTATCTAACCCATTTCCCTCCATCTGCCTTCCAGAAACAGACACTGGCTCAGGAAGCTCTCCCTCCCCTACAGGTCCCACGGGGTTTTATCGAGGCAGGCGCCAGGGTCCTTCTCCCTACAGAATTCTACCATCTCAGCACAATGAAGATGAGGAGGATGAGAGTTTCTGATGTGAAGCATAATGCCATTGTCCAAGTGACTCTGGCTGTCCACCCATCCCAAATGTATATCTTAGTGCCTTATTACCCTAACTATCAAAAAACTAAAATTGGCAAATGGGTCACTGGCATTGGTTGATGCATTCCACAAAATAAAATGTTCATAATTGTGACAAAATGACAGCTCTCAAAGGTGGCAACATGGTTTACATAATTGTTAGTTATGTCACCTCTCTCCTTTTAGTATATACACATTGCACGTTAATTCTGTTCTCAGGCACTGATTATACTGATGATAAATCAAGTGCCCCAGTGTAAACTTAAACCCAGCATGGCCACTTGTACTTTAGTGGGCATAGAAACACCGCCTGTTGAGAGATGCTATTTAAACATGTAACTCAGCAGCCGCATAGAGTGGACATCCACGAAAGAAGTAGATTCTGGCAGCAGTGTGCACTTAAAATGGCAACATAAGTTGCCAGCCCAAGGGTATTTCTGCTACAATGCCTGCTCAATGCCAGGACAGCCCCATAAAATGTGTGAGCACCAGAGAAACATATCAGGTGATAGGTGGGTTTGGCATGTTATCAAGAGAGGATATATAATTGTATTTGTTTTGTTCACGTCTTATTATTTGTATCCTCCGTATGAGGAGAAAACACTTTGTATAAATAAAAAGTTTTTTTTTTTTTAAATTGGAGTTCCAGTTGTTTAATGTGGGTGTCTAAGCAGAGGAAACATCCCAAAACCAAAGTTACAAGGAGATTGGATCATCCAGGCTATCTGCCATAGTCTCCCCTGGGTATTTAGAAAGTCATTGAATATATCTGTCCCATGCAGAAGAAGATTGTCACTTCAGCCACGTTATACAGCGGTCAAGATCCACAGTGTTTTCTAAAGCAATGTTTTTTGACATAAGTTGAGAAGTGTATGTAGTTCACATTTGTTGTTGCTCTGTTCACAAATCTTCTTTCCTTTGATTTGTCACTTTAATGTCTTCCCCAACCTGTCCCTCCACAAGCAGGGTCACTGCTCTGTCCACCTTCCCAGTCGCTGCTAATGCTACCACTGCTGGTCCTGTAGGGAATCCCATGCGTTCCAGCTGCTGAAGCCTTTAGGAAGAAGCAAAAAACATGATATGTGAGAGATATATTTAATGTAAGGAGATTTTTTTGAAGATACAAAGGGGAGGCAGAGAAGGAATCTTATAGAGGTAAACAAATGTGTCTTGTAAAATGGAGATCTGATTTTTTTTAATTACAATCAAAATACAGCAAAATTGCATTTCTTTCTTCAGAAAACAACAAGAATTACACATGCAGATATGGGTTATATGATATGTGACCAAACTCCATTACAGGGAGACATATTTATCTACTCAACTGTACAGACAGTCACACAGTTACCTGAGTGCAGAAACACTAGACTTGGGCAAGGTGGGCTCCCTCATCCTTGTTTCATGTTGCTCATAATCCCTCAGAGATGCCTGGATTCCTGCCTTTAGCATCTCATTCTCCAACTGCTCCGGATCCTCAAATAGAATAGATGGAGGAGTGTCTCTGTATGCAGCAAAGACTGCAGCATGAGGATGTATTCCTCCAATGGCACATGGCACATCCATAAGGTTGGCTGACTGGGACACATCTTGGTAGGAAAATGGTAGCCTGAGAAAGAATGAAAGTATAATAATTCTATGGCAAAAAAACAGTGGTAAAACTAAAGCCGAAACAAAGTCTTAAAACTAAACAGAGAATAATATATAACCATATTATAATGTAGTTAGATACATGAAATGCCAAGGGAGTGATGTTTACTTCCAAAGACAAACAATTTGAATTTTCTGAATAAACTGCAGTTTAGTTGCACACTTCCTGCACTATTTTCTAGAATTCATTTTGTTCTATCTGTATTTCCTTGTTCTATCTGTATTATGGATATGGAACTAGTGTTCTTTAATTTATATCTTTTGTGAACACATAACAATAAACTCAATCAAGCAGCTAATGCTTTGTTTATATCGTGTCTGATTTAGGGTGCCCTGTTGCATGTAGGATGCCCGCTGAATATGTTGTGTGTACTAAGCTAGCGGGTGAGCAGAAACCTTTTTTTCCTAATTTACTGTGTTCACGAAGAAGGATTAGTCATTGTAGCCACTCACCTCTCTTCTCTTTCATCTGTATCTGATGGTACAGCTCGCCTGTTTCCAGAAGGTACAAACTGTGCAAGGCCATTCGATTTTAGGATGTGACAGAGCTTGGTTTTCTCCATCTTCAATCTCCAAGGTTTAAATCGCTCAAGAACTGAAAGTAGCACTGAGCGAACTATAGTGGAAAGTTAAGGAAAATACTAACAGTCCCAAAGTGTTACTTATTGAGCACTAAGATTAACCAGCAGTAGACCTCTGTGCCCACATAGACTGATCCACAGATACATAGCAGAAGGTTTATACATACACTTCCATTGAGCTGTCAGATTCTAGAAAATGCAAATAGGGACAATATTCCAGACACCCAGATGTCTATTGGAAAGCTGTGGTAGTGCTAGATAACCCGTTGGTGCTATATAAATAAATGTAATGTAATGGTACTAGCAAAAATAAACGTATACATGAGGTCGGTCACATGGATAGTCATTTTACCACATCATCAGTGCAAACCAGAAGGATAGAGGAAGGCTCTGCTAAAGATATACAATACCCTGAACCAGAAGCCATCGCAGAAATACTGATATATGTTTAAGTCTATGACGAATGTCTATTTTCCAAATCAATCTCACAGGTCTTGTTTTTATCCCCTTTATATTTTTTTACCGAACTTTAAAAAAAAATTGGATCATGCTTGACGCTTACCATTTTAATATTTCCTTTAACTCATTTACTGACAAGGGGGTAAGAGGGCAATTTCCCCCCAGGCTACTCTCTAATGCAACTCAGTTGGCTGGAGCTGCTCCACTTTTCACTAATAAAATGCCAGATTGCATAGCACTATCTATCTAATTGTCGTGTCTGTCTATCAATATCTTTACCTTACATATCTGTCTTGTCTGTCTATTTGTGTCTATCTCTGATAAAGAGTGGGCTTGCCAGACCTCCACTGTACTGTACCCACACAAATTTTATATTGTTTTTTTTTCTGGATAAAAAGGGCTTTATTTAGATACCATTATTTTGATCATATTATATCATTTACAATAACAAAATAGTCAAAACTCATGGCAAATTGAAATAAAAAAACCTTTTTCTTGAAAAATCTTTTTTACAGCTACAAAAGCAAATGAAAAAAATGTGGCTGCACATATTGTAATTAATCTCTCATGATTGCTGTGGGGCAGTGAGAGAGTAAAGTCGTGACAGCTAAACACAAAAGGACTCTATGATTGGCTGTCACAGCAACCGGATGTAACAGAGGGATGTAACAGACATGGCTGGAGTGCCTCTCTCCTAAGGCATTGGGCCATGTCAGCAGGCATGCTGCATTCAAATCTCTATGACATATCATTAGTGGGACATTTCCGTGTCTATTATTGTTTAATTCACTGCACATAAGGAAACAAAGATGTTTGTGTAGTTATTACCAATTTACAGTGAAGAACGAAATATTAGAAGTGGCCCCCTTTTCTTCCTGCAGGACACCTTGCAATGCCACTTACGTCTGTCCTGCGGCTACGCACCAATAAAAAATATTTTATTAAGACAAAAGAATGTGTGGTAAAATAGGACAATCATAGGGCCATACAGTGTTCTAGTGGATCTATATGGCCCTTTGTAATACCTGTTTTGTTAATGGAGTATTTTGGAAGGATTTAAGCTCTCACATTTATGACGTTAGTGCATCTCCAACAGTTTTTGTCTACTTTTCCTTGAACAATATTTTTTTTTATCATATAATAATAGTCACAAATGAAAAAAAGGTTATGAAAAAAAAGAATAAAATAATATATATGCAGACAATGAAGAATGACCATTAGACATTCCTATCCACTTACGGAAACATCAAACCCACTCTAGAAGTTAGGTCAAAAAATTGGGACAGTTGGGAACTTTGAGATGTATGTTATTACAAATACGTTTTGTCTAAATTGACAATAGTAAATGGAAAACAAAAAACAAAACAGATATTATCATATATTACAATATATGCAAGGATACAGACCAGGCCAGTGATCACCCCACACACATGGAGAAGGAGAGAAGATTCTGGGCACAGGATATATGTAATGATCAGTATACTACACGGCAGCAGAAATGTGATCTTCTTTCCCAACCCCCATGGCAGTGTTGGGCGGTGCACCATCAGAAGAGCCAACTGTGTACCAAGGTAGCCTGTGGCAGGTGAAGTGGTGGCAGGCAGGAGACAGGATACTACAAGGTAGAGAGTGGCACAGCACAGGGTGCACATGATGGAGAGCTGTAGATAGCATAGAGTGCCCAGATGTTCCTCTAGTTTCCCACCAAAAAGCAGGAGTAAAAGCACTGAGATGAGGAAGAGGCTGACCTCAGAGGCACATAACACGTAGGTAAGTAGACGACGACCTGATAAATATAAATAATAGTGAGATCGTACATGAGTGCTTGCTTCCTAGAAATGCTCTTGTTAGATTCTCTAAATAAAGGTAAAACTTTCCTTGAACAGTCATTCAGAATGGTTTCAATAAATAATAATCAACTAATCATGTGAATATCATAATTAAATTTTTCCTCTGGAAGGGATCCACACATGTCATCAAATTATGCAGGATTTTGCCTAATTAAAACACCTTTTGAACAGTGCTCCTAGCATCTAATGGAAAACATCTAAGCTAGTTGTCTGTAATCTCACAGAGCTACAGCTCCATGATAAAGTTGATCTTCCATCATTGGTGTGTCATACCATACACCCCGGTGACAGGCACCAACATTGTTCATGGTGGACATTTACTGAATCGTGTGATGGATAATTGAACAATTTTCTACAGGCCTTCAAAGACTGTGCCCCAGACGCTGGTGTCCTTTATACGATCAGCAATTTTTTAAAATAAATGCTTTGTATAATATTTTTCAAGTTTTTTATAATTGAAGCACTTTGTTACCTAAGAAGGGTTACATTTAAGGAGGAGTGTGTTATGTAAATTGAGGAATGTTGTTAATTTAGCATTGTATATAAACACAAGGCATAAGCAATTAGAAGTCACTTGAAGAAGCCCTGGGTGGGGCGAAATGCGTCTGTTGTCACTACCTCTGGAGGGAATGCAAGATTTACCTGCCATAGATGAATCCAGGACTCTTAGTGCATGTGTGACACTCATGAAAGCAGTCACCAATATTTTATGTAAGCATTTTAACCTTTTTTCCAGATTTATTAAAACCGTTTTACACTATGAGAACATTTTCTCTTTGTTGCATGTGAGTTGAACTACTGTTAAAGGAAATACAGTATTTCTATATTGGTGAAAATTGAAGACCTTTAAACTCAACCGAGATTTACATATGTTTTAAGTGAGCAGTATTTTTTATGCTACAGTGCAAGTGAGTGCATTACCAACTTATGGGGGCCATTATCACTGAATGTATGCAGAGATCAATATTGTTTGTCCCCTTCTTCACATGGCAATGTATCATAAGAGGAAAGACATCTGGTCCATTTACAAAGATTTATCTAGCACAATCAACTGAGAAAATGTAAGTATATTTGTGTCTTTATAACATTGGGTGACAAATCTTTTAAATATATAGCGCTCCATCTTGTTCTTTACATACTGACATGTCAACAGAGGATGAGCTGTTTCTCACCTTTCAAAACATTTGTAATAATTAGGCAAACTTTTTTTTTTTCCTCCATCTTTAAAGTTTTGGCATCACTCAAAAGATTAAAAGGTTGTGTAGTCTACTTACCATCCCATATTTTATGTAGGGTTTCTAGATGTAGCTCTAGTTGACTGCGAGTTGTCAGTAGTGCCCCAGAAGTCATCATCAGCATCAACAGACAGCAACTTAGGGGAGGCCCTCGTACCATCTGCAGCCATCTCAACGTGTCCATAGAGGGAGCCTGGCAAAACCTGTATCACCTTAATAACAATAATATAATCTTCAAATTTGTATAGCTCTTTTCTCCTTGTGAGACACAAAGCAATTTCAAAATGGACATAAAAATTAGGAGTACCTCACTGAATGCCTGATAAAAAAAAGGTGGATATCTAGCTTAATTAAAAACTCTGTAATGATGGAGTCTCTCTGACTGAGCATGGTAAAGAGTTCTAGAATGTGGGGGTGGCGTGGCTGGGTGCCCAGGAACCTGAGTTTGTCTTTATTCTGGGCATTGTCTCTCTCTCCTCATATCCTCATGTCTGTCTCTCTCTCACCTCATCCTCCATGCCTGCCTCTCTCTCTCCCCTCATACTCCATGTCTATCTATCTCCTCCTATACCCCCATGTCTGTCTGTCTCTCCCTCTTCATACCAACCACATATCCAGGGCGGACTGGCCTACTTGGATAATCTGGGATAATCCCCAGGGCCTCTGTGGGATGCGGCTGCCTTAAGAAATTCAGCCGCCACAGCCACTTTAACAAATTAGGGCGCAGCGGCCACTTTAACGAATTTGGCTGCAAACTTTAGGATGGCACATTTTCCCTCCAGGTCCCACCAGTGACTTGGTGCAATCTACATGCTAGAGTACGTGCTGAGGTAAATCCTGTGTGCTGGGATTAAGTCCTAGGTGCATGCTGATGTAAGATCTGGGTGCTTGGGCAAGTCTTGTCAGTGCAATCTGCTTGCTGGAGTAAGTCCTGGTTGGCTAGACTGTGAGTGCTGGAGGCCCTCTTTTACATAAATATATGCCCCCACGCGGGGCCTCAGGCTGCTAGTAAAGACTCAGGAGATCTATACAGACATTCAAAGCAATTGAAAGTCCTCAATTGCAAATAGCTGAAGGTATATATAGGGCTAGCCTACAAGTTAACAATGCCAGGATACCAGCAGGAGGAGAATAGAAATGTTAGAACGGTGGCCACTAGAGGAGGAAATGGAAACAGCCATAAAGCCAGAATACAATATACAAAACATCATCAACATTCAGAGATAGAGTAAAGCAATTATCGTCAGAAATGATGATAGATCAAAAGAGGGGGAACAACCAGTTTAAAGCTATAGTCAGTGCACAGAGCACAATGAAATGATGAGGAAACTCATGGACTAGAAAACACATAGGGGTCTAGTCAATAAAAGGATGTACATTTCATCTCACCAATTTAGCTATATATTGTACAGGGACAATCATGGTCAGTTTGCTTATCAGAGGAAACTCACCATGTTTGTCCCTGCACAATGTATAGCTACTCACCTTTTAGTCATTAGACCCAAAAGTCTGTGGCTCACTTTGAATCCATCCAAGTATATGTGTGAACGAAATAAGGAAGAAAAATCTACTTTGTTGAGAGCCAAATAGTGAGCAATATACGATAGAGTGCTAAGATGGATCATATTCAACCAGGTTGATTGTCAAAAGAAGTGCCTATGGTTAGATATGTCCCTCAAGAGACTTAGGTTTGAATGTAAATTTAAGTTGAGGATTACAGGGCGAGTGTGGAGCCAACTAGCAAAGGACTAGCGTTCCACTAAATCTTGATATCCTCAGACGTTAAACAGTAAACAGAGTCAATTCCAAGTCCAGGGAGCAGGTGGTGGCGGAGTCAGTGCGGTATTTACCGCGAGGCATCCTAGGGTGGCAAATTTTGGGGGGCGACAGCGCCCCCCAACACTGAAAAAAAACCCCTAAGAAAAAAACGCAACGAGATCGCGACGATCACGCTGCCCCTGCGGTGTATTTTTTAGGGGGGGGCGGAGTGATGACAGGTCACGTGACCCGGCGCTCTGACATCAGACACGCGTCTGGTCACGTGGCCTATCCACACTCGCCACTAGGGTTTAGGGTAAGTCCTGGAGTGAGGGGACATATAATGGGGTGATGGGGTTAATGGAGGCATATAATAGGGGTGATAGGGCATGTGATGGGGGCAATGGAGGTATGTAATAGGGGTGATGCAGGCATGTAATGGGGGTGATGGGGGCATGTAATGGGGGTGATGGAGGTATGTGATGGTGTCATGTAATGGGGTGATGTGGGTTATGGGGCATGCCGTGCGTGTGCAGCGTGGGTAGGGAGGTGCCCGAATTTTATCTGCCTAGGGCAGCACAAAACCAAGATATACCACTGGGCGGAGTAGAAGCATGAATACGTGTTAAGCAGCAGGAAAGTTATAAACCTGTTGTCTTTACAAAGGAGGAGCAAGATAAACAGACAGAATATTTAGCTCATTTAAGATGCTCATGGCAAGATGAGTCTGGACAGTGAGTGTATTTAAAAGCAATATTTATCGGGTGAAGTTTCCGAGGATCTGCTGGGATACAGAGAATATAGAGGTGATGGTGTTCGGAGATTGCGAGATTGGTTCTGGCCTTCAATTGTGTCAATAAAGGTCTGCAGGACAGCAAATGAAGTGTAGGACTGTACCAAGCCTCAATGGTTTAGCATCAGCTTGAGGGGGAAACCCCAGACCAGGGCCGGCGCTACCGTAAGGTAGCACAGGCGGCTGCCTTAGGGCGCCCCAAGGGGGGGGGGGGGGAATCGCCCGCACCCCCAGGCCCGTTTACTTACCTCCTTGCTGCTGTTCAGGTCCGCGGCCGTGAGGGAAGCCCCGCAGCTTCACTAAAGTTTGTTTAAACTTTTTTTTCAAAAAACTTTATTGAAGCCGTGCGGCTGGAGGCGAGGCGCAGAACGCTTCCCTCACAGCCACGGACCTGCACAACAGAACACCGGGAGACAGAGCAGGACGGAGGTAAGTACTGAGGAAGGGGGAGGAGGGGGGAAATCCTGGCATATTGGAGGGGCAAAATCCTGGCATATTGGAGGGGCAAAATACTGGCATATTGGAGGGGCAAAATCCTGGCATATTGCAGGGGCAAAATCCTGGCATATTGTAGGGACAAAATCCGGGCATATTGGAGAGGCAAAATCCTGGGATATTAAATGGCATATTGGAGGGGCAAAATCCTGGCATAGTGAGAGGCAAAATCCTGCCATATTGAGTGGCAAAATCCTGGCATATTGGAGGGGCAAAATCCTGGGATATTAAATGGCAAAATCCTGGCATATTAAATGGCATATTGGAGGGGCAAGATCCTGGGATATTAAATGGCATATTGAGGGGCAAAACCCTGGCATATTTAATGGCATATTGAGGGGCAAAATGCTGGCATATTAAATGGCATATTGAGGGGCATATTGGAGGGGCAAAAGCCTGCCATATTAAATGGCATATTGGAGGGGCAAAATCCTGTCATTTTAAATGGCATATTGTAGGGTCAAGATCCTGGGATATTAAAAGGCATATAGAGGGGCAACATCCTGGCATATTAAATGGCATATTGAGGGGCAAAATGCTGGCAAATTAAATGGCATATTGAGGGCATATCCGAGGGGCAAAATCCTGGCATATTAAATGGCATATTGGAGGGGTAAAATCCTGGCATATTGAGGGGCAAAATTATGACATATTAAATGGCATATTGAGGGGCAAAATATTGGCATATTAAATGGCAAAAGAATGGCATATTGAGGGTAAAATACTGGCATATTAAATGGCATATTGAGGGGCAACATACTGGCATATTGAGTGGCGAAATACTGGCATATTGAGTGGCAAAATAGTGTGTCTCAGGTTATGTGTGTATTGGTGTCACTGTGTGTGTGTGTAAGTGGTAAGGGTGTGTAAGATTGTGTGTAATTGTGTCACTATGTCTGTGTAAGGGTGTGTAAGATTGTGTGTAATTGTGTCACTATGTCTGTGTAAGGGTGTGTGTACGTGTGTCACTGTGTCTGTGTAAGGGTGTGTGTAATTGTGTCACTGTGTCTGTGTAAGGGTGTGTGTAAGTGTGTCACTGTGTCTGTGTGAGGGTGTGTGTAATTGTGTCACTGTGTCTGTGTAAGGGTGTGTGTAATTGTGTCACTTTCTGTGTAAGGGTGTGTGTGTGTAAGTGTGTCACTATGTCTGTGTAAGGGTGTGTGTGTGTGTCACTGTGTCTGTGTAAGGGTGTGTGTGTGTCACTGTGTCTGTGTAAGATTGTGTGTAATTGTGTCACTATGTCTGTGTAAGGGTGTGTGTACGTGTGTCACTGTGTCTGTGTAAGGGTGTGTGTAATTGTGTCACTGCGTCTGTGTAAGGGTGTGTGTAAGTGTGTCACTGTGTCTGTGTAAGGGTGTGTGTAATTGTGTCACTGTGTCTGTGGTCATCGGGCCCAGAGAGGAGAGTATGTCATATCCGGTGGCTGTGTATCCCTCCTCCATGCAGGAGGGAAGACTGCACGGAGGAGATGCAGAGTGGCATATTATTGGCCAAATTGGCTGGGTCTTATTAAATAGCAAAATAATACTGGCATATTGGGAAAATTGGCTAGGGCATATTAAATGGCAAAATAAAACTGGCATATTATTGGGCAAATTGGCTAGGGCATATTAAATGGCAAAATAATACTGGCATATTATTGGGCAAATTGGCTGGGGCATATTAAATGGCAAAATAATACTGGCATATTATTGGGCAAATTGGCTGGGGGCTATAGACTTTCGGTTTATAGAATACATGTAATGCTATTGGCTATTCTATAAACCGAAAGTCTATAAACCGAACGACATTCGGTTTATAGACTTTCTTTTTATAGAATAGCAATAGCATTTCATGTATTCTCTAAAACGAAAGTCTATAAACCGAATGTCTTTCGGTATATAGACTTTCGGTTTATGGAATACATGTAATGCTATTGCTATTCTATAAACCGAAATAGAGTCCCCATTCATAAGAATAGGTCAATACATGTATTACATCTCAGAGTCAAATAGAACCGTCAAATACTGTGCTTACAGCGCACTTTGAAAAATTCTAATAATTTTGGGTGCTAAATAGTACATTTGCGTCTTGCGGTGCACTTCATATCTGAGAGTCAAATAGAACCGTCAAATACTGGGCTTACAGCGCACTTTGAAAAATTCTGGCTACCTCCTCCTCCTCCTCCAGCGCCGCTTCCACCTACACCGCCACAGTCACCGCCCCCTCAACCTATGGGTCACTTAGTATAAACTGAAAGAGAATACCCTGCACTCCAACCCTCTCTCAAATGGATAATTCTGTTGATCCTCCTAGCAGCCATTCTTTAGATTTATGTTCTTCCAAAGCTAAAATCAAAGATTCCATCTAGTGCTATTTTATGGCTCAGCTGTATTTGTAATTTGTATGTATTTTATGTTATTTTAAGTTATTTCCCTATCCACATTTGCTTGCAGGGCACTTGCCCTTGCACCACATTTCAATTCCTTTTGCAGCCCTCTAGCCCTTTCCATGACTTTTTTAGAGGCATTTTAGTGGCCAAAAGTCCGTGTCCCCATTGACTTCAATGGGGTTCGGGGTCAAGTTCGAGCACGGACCCGGACATTTTTTCAAAGTTCGGTCGAACCTGCCGAACCCGAACATCAGGGCCGTCTTTAACGTGGGGCAAACGGGGCAGCTGCCCTGGGCCCAGTTACTCCTGGGGGCCCCAAGGCAGCTGTTCCGTCACATCCGGTGACTGTTTCCCTCCTCCGTGCAGGAGGGAAGATTGCACGGAGGAGACATCCGGCCGGGGACACGGAACAGCAGCAATCGGGGGGGGGGGGGGGGGGGCTGTGTTGGGGGAATACAGGCATCTGAATGGCACAATATTACTGGGCTCTGACTGGCACAATATTAGTGGCGTCTGAGGGGCACAATATTACAGGCATCTGACTGGCACAATATTAGTGGGGTCTGACGGGCACAATATTACTGGGCTCTGACTGGCACAATATTAGTGGGGTCTGAGGGGCACAATATTACTGGGCTCTGACTGGCACAATATTAGTGGGGTCTGAGGGGCACAATATTACAGGCATCTGACTGGCACAATATTAGTGGGGTCTGAGGGGCACAATATTACAGACATCTGACCGGCACAATATTAGTGGGGTCTGAGGGGCACAATATTACTGGGCTCTGACTGGCACAATATTACTGGGCTCTGACTGGCACAATATTAGTGGTGTCTGAGGGGCACAATATTACAGGCATCTGACTGGCACAATATTAGTGGGGTCTGAGGGGTACAATATTACAGGCATCTGACTGGCACAATATTAGTGGGGTCTGAGGGGCACAATATTACAGGCATCTGACTGGCACAATATTAGTGGGGTCTGAGGGGCACAATATTACTGGGCTCTGACATGCACACTATTACTGGGCTCTGACTGGCATAATATTACTGGGCTCTGACTGGCACAATATTACTGGCATCTGACTGGCACAATATTACTGGTATCTGACTGGCACAATATTACTGGGCTCTGAATGGCACAATATTCCTCGTATCTGACTGGCACCATATTACTGGGCTCTGACTGGCATAATATTACTGGGCTCTGACTGGCATAATATTACTGGGCTCTGACTGGCACAATATTACTGGGCTCTGACTAGCACAATATTACTGGGCTCTGACTGGCACAATATTACTGGGCTCTGACTGGCACAATATTCCTGGGCTCTGACTGGCACAATATTACTGGGCTCTGACTAGCACAATATTACTGGGCTCTGAATGGCACAATATTACTGGGCTCTGACTGGCACAATATTACTGGGCTCTGAGTGGCACAATATTACTGGGCTCTGAGTGGCACAATATTACTGGGCTCTGAATGTCACAATATTACTGGGCTCTGACTAGCACAATATTACTGGGCTCTGAGTGGCACAATATTACTGGGCTCTGAATGTCACAATATTACTGGGCTCTAACTAGCACAATATTCCTGGGCTCTGACTGGCACAATATACCTGGGCTCTGACTGGCACAATATTCCTGGTATCTGACTGGCACAATATTCCTGGGCTCTGAATGGCACAATATTACTGGGCTCTGACTGGCACAATATTACTGGGCTCTGACTGGCACAATATTCCTGGTATCTGATTGGCACTATATTCCTGGGCTCTGAATGTCACAATATTACAGGCATCTGACTGGCACAATATTCCTGGGCTCTGACAGGCACAATATTCCTGGGCTCTGACTGGCACAATATTACTGGGCTCTGAATGGCACAATATTACTGGTATCTGACTGGCACAATATTACTGGGCTCTGAATGGCACAACAATTATGGAATCTTAATGGTACAATAATACTGGTATCTTAATGGGCAAATTGGCTGGGGCATCTTAATAGTACAATATTACTGGTATCTGAATGGCACAATAATATTGGCATTTTAATGGGAAACATGTCTGTGGCATATTTATAGCAAAATAATACTGAATATTAATGGCAAAATAATATTGGCATATTGATGGGCACATTGACTGTGGCATATTTAATGGACAAACTGTGTCATATTTTAACAGGCAAACTGTCTGTTGCATATGCAATGACAAAGTGACTGTGGCATGTTCTCTGGGGAAAAATAACATGGTATGTTCTGTGGGGCAAATTTACACTGTAGCATGCAAAATGGTGTGGGTTCAATATGAGTGCAAGCCATGTGCTGTGGGTGCAATATAGGTGCATGACAAGTGCCGTGGGTGCAATATAGCTGCATGACAAGTGCTGTGGCTACTCTATGGGGCTGTGTTAAGTCCTTTAGGTTCAATGTGGGTGCAGAAATCGGGAATAAAAACAAGAAATGCAACTCTTCAATAACATTTTTATTACATATGAAAATAGTTGAATATAATATTAAGAAGTCCATGCAACTAGTGAGAGAGAGTGAGATGTGTATAGATATTTATAAATATATATGAACATAGGTAAGTGCTCTCTAATATCTGTGTATATTTTTGTCATTTTGGTAATGAGTAGTTGTAGTGCAGTGTTGCATAGTAAGATGGTATACATATTGCAGCCATATATACACATTTTGTATCCAAAAATACAGTTTATACACTGCAATTATACACGTAATATACACATTTTATTCAATGCAATAAAAATACTCACTGCAAGAAAAATCCAACATTGCGATGGAAGGAGTGATTGCATGCAGGGGAGGGGGCAGGGTCCAGGGGGCCCAAGCAAATGCTTGCCCAGGGTCCAATCACTATTAAAGACGGCCCTGCCGAACATCCAGGTGTCCGCTCAACTCTATTTGTAATGCACTTGTTTGGTTTGTATATTTATGATTTGAAATGCACTTGTCTTGGTTTGTCTGTTTATCATCGGTAATGCACTGGTTTGATTTGTGTATTTATGATTAGTAATGCACTGGTCTTGGTTTGTCTGTTTACCATTGGTAATTCACTGGTTTGGTTTTTCTGTTTATCATTGGTAATGCACTGGTTTGGTTTGTCTTATGATTTGTAATGCACTTGTCTTGGTTTGTGCATTCATTGTTTATTTTGAAAACTTGTTTGGTTTTAAAGGTAAATAAAGGCATCTAGTTCTTATGTTCTGTGTATGCACTTTATTTTTATTTGTGGTGTGCCACAGAATTCTGGGAAGAGCTTTGATGTGCCCTGGATGAGAAAAGGTTGAGGAGCACTGCTCTATTGTGGAGATCAGGTATGTCTTCAGTGAGTTCAGTGGCGTCCCGAGGGGGGGGCGGGGGGGGCGGCCCGCCCCAGGTGCCATTGACTAGGGGGGTGCCACCGGTGCTGCCGGCACCCCCCGCGCTGCTTACCTTTTTTTTTTTTTTTTCTCAGGCGGCCGAATCCTCTGGATGCGGCCGCCGGGTGAAAAAAAAAAAAATCACAGCGACCGGATGTGACGATACGTCACATCCGGCGACTGTGTTTCCCTCCTCCGTGCAGGAGGGAGAAGAGAAGACTGCACGGAGGAGTCGTCCGTCCGGGAGAAGCAGCGATTTGGTAAGTGATGGGGGGGGGGGGGGGGGGGCTGGCACTATATTACTGGGTTCTGGCTGGCACTATATTACTGGGTTCTGGCTGGCACTATATTACTGGGCTCTGACTGGCACTATATTACTGGGTTCTGACTGGCACAATATTACTGGGTTCTGGCTGGCACTATATTACTGGGCTCTGGCTGGCACTATATTACTGGGTTCTGGCTGGCACTATATTACTGGGTTCTGGCTGGCACTATATTACTGGGCTCTGACTGGCACTATATTACTGGGTTCTGACTGGCACAATATTACTGGGTTCTGGCTGGCACTATATTACTGGGCTCTGGCTGGCACTATATTAGTGGGTTCTGGCTGGCACTATATTACTGGGTTCTGACTGGCACTATATTACTGGGCTCTGACTGGCACAATATTACTGGGCTCTGACTGGCACTATATTACTGGGCTCTGGCTGGCACTATATTACTGGGTTCTGACTGGCACTATATTACTGGGTTCTGGCTGGCACTATATTACTGGGTTCTGGCTGGCACTATATTACTGGGTTCTGACTGGCACTATATTACTGGGCTCTGACTGGCACAATATTACTGGGCTCTGACTGGCACTATATTACTGGGCTCTGGCTGGCACTATATTACTGGGTTCTGACTGGCACTATATTACTGGGTTCTGGCTGGCACTATATTACTGGGTTCTGGCTGGCACTATATTACTGGGCTCTGACTGGCACTATATTACTGGGTTCTGACTGGCACAATATTACTGGGTTCTGGCTGGCACTATATTACTGGGCTCTGGCTGGCACTATATTACTGGGTTCTGGCTGGCACTATATTACTGGGTTCTGACTGGCACTATATTACTGGGCTCTGACTGGCACAATATTACTGGGCTCTGACTGGCACTATATTACTGGGCTCTGGCTGGCACTATATTACTGGGTTCTGACTGGCACAATATTACTGGGTTCTGGCTGGCACTATATTACTGGGCTCTGGCTGGCACTATATTACTGGGTTCTGGCTGGCACTATATTACTGGGTTCTGACTGGCACTATATTACTGGGCTCTGACTGGCACAATATTACTGGGCTCTGACTGGCACTATATTACTGGGCTCTGGCTGGCACTATATTACTGGGTTCTGACTGGCACTATATTACTGGGTTCTGGCTGGCACTATATTACTGGGCTCTGACTGGCACTATATTACTGGGTTCTGGCTGGCACTATATTACTGGGTTCTGACTGCCACTATATTACTGGGTTCTGGCTGGCACTATATTACTGGGCTCTGACTGGCACACTATTACTGGGCACTGACTGGCACACTATTACTGGGCACTGACTGGCACAATATTCCTGGGCACTGACTGGCACAAAATTACTTGGCATCTGACTGGCATAAAATTCATGGACACTGACTGGCACAATATTACTGGGCATTTGACTGGCACACTATTCCTGGGCTCTGAGTGGCACACTATTACTGGGCACTGACTGGCACAATATTCCTGGGCACTGACTGGCACTATATTACTGGGCTCTGACTGTTACAATATTCCTGGTATCTGACTGGCACACTATTACTGGGCTCTGACTGGCACACTATTACTGGGCACTGACTGGCACAATATTCCTGGGCACTGACTGGCACAATATTCCTGGGCATCTGACTGGCATAATATTCCTGGGCACTGACTGGCACTAAATTACTTGGCATCTGACTGGCACAATATTACTGGGCATCTGACTGGCACAATATTACTGGGCATCTGACTGGCACAATATTCCTGGGCTCTGAGTGGCACACTATTACTGGGCACTGACTGGCACACTATTACTGGGCACTGACTGGCACACTATTACTGGGCACTGACAGGCACTATATTACTGGGCTCTGACTAGCACAAACAATAATACTGGCTCTGACTGGCACAATATTCCTGGTATCTGACTGGCACATTACTGGGCTCTGACTGGCACACTTACTGGGCTCTGAGTGGCACACTATTACTGGGCTCTGACTGGCACAATATTACTGGTATCTGACTGGCACAATATTACTGGTATCTGACTGGCACACTATTCCTGGTAACTATAATTGTACAATTTTCAAACATTGAAAAAATTGTGGGTGTTTTCTTGCATTTTTATTGTGGGGGGGGGGGGGGGGGGTGCCACACTCGGGGTCCGCCCCGGGTGCCAAATGCTCTAGGTACGCCCCTGAGTGAGTTGATTGTAATCCAATGGAAAGTTCTTGCAATCATGTGTCCATGTGGATTTTGGTGTACATGTCATCTAGGTCTTGTAAAAAGTGAGGGCTGAGAGAGGGACATAGGTATCGGGTTCTCCAGTTCTCTGCATGTAGTGGGTGTCTGTTTGTTGAAGAGCCATGTAGGTATTTTGTGTTAAAAAGGGATTACACCGTAAAAATAAAAAATTGCCAAATTAAAGGGTTTAATGTGCTGGAACAATTTACCTATGAATATTCAGCATGCTCTGTGCACCCTCTTCTACTACGGTGCTGACATCTTGAGTAAGGCTCTGGGTTCCACTTTCTCTGCCTGCTTATTCTTACTTCATGCATCCCTAACTGCTCACATAAGTATTTTCACTTGTGTTCCCATTCATAAATAATTTTCTCCTTCCTTACTTACATGACAGACACACCCCTAGGTGCAACGGACAGTTGCCAGACCATCTTGGCAGCATCTTCATAAAATGATTTCTCCCAAGTCTTTTGTTGTAATATATAAAACATGAGAAATGGGCTCTCATATATATATAAAAAAAAAATCCCTCTTTGAAAAAGCAAGTCAGTCAGTACAATAAAATAATTTAATGTGACACCATATTATGGTTTTATTTTTATTTTCCTTGGCAGTATAATATAATATACAATGCTTTTTCATGTACTCATAATGCCTAATTGGCTGTAATATGTTTACACATAATGGTCTTTACTCACAATGGTACAAAGTGACACTGCTTTCCCTCAAAAGCAGTGGCTTGACACAGTTGTGTTACAAAGCCTTGCTTCATTAAGACAATCAAAAAACTATTTTTATCTAGACAATGAAGATGGTTGTCTGAGTGGCAATAATATAGATGTATGATACACACTAATACATATTTATTATTCACAAGAATACACCTATTCAAACCATATAACCCAGAAGTGTATTTCTGTAATAATCTGCTACTATGCATTTTTTCCATAACTCCCCTCTTTAAAAGTGGACTATTGGTGATGTTCAGTAGACCATCCCAAGTTAAAAACAAATATGAAAAATTAACAAATAAATCCATATTAAATGTGACATTTAAATAAATTATGCATTTTTTTGTCATAGTTATCTTGAAAACACACCCTTTTCTGGATCCTTTCCCACGGACTGATCCACAAAGGATCATCCATAGTACCTTTAGGGAACAGATCTGATGCGATAAGTGTAATGCACATGATGTCAGCATTGCACAAATGAATACATCATGCTCAGCGTTTCCTCCATTATTTTCAGTGGACAAAACCCTGGGTTTGCACAATTCTAAAGCTGTACAAATACAATGTTGAAAACATTATAAAAAGCAAGGAATCAGCAGCATCATTTATAAACGGATAACAATGCAACAAAGGCTGTACAAAAGCCTTATTGGAAAATTAGAAACTGATTGCTAGGCGTAAAACTTCCTAAAATGGAAAGGGAAAAAACAACTGAATATAGAAAATGTTGGTCCTTTGTCAACTAGGGTAAATTTGGTTAGTGAAGATAAAGCAAAAGCCAGATAGTATGCACCCAAGGGTACTTAAGGAGCTCAGCCTAATTTTTTCCAGACTGTTATTTTTAATCTTTAGGGATTCTTTCAGTTCTGGAATAGTGCCATTACACTGATGTAAATGCAAACTGATGCTGGGCAGCACTAACTAATATTACATGATCAGGGCCACCATCAGGGGGTCACAGGTGATACACCTGTCACAGGCCCGGTGGGGGCTGGCAGGGAAGATGGCTGGGGAGATCAAAAGAATCTGTGCACGAGAAGGCAGGATGGTGACACCCTTTCATGCTGCCTCTCTCGCGCTCGGCGCACATTGATCTAATGTCAGAGAGTCAGGGATCATGTGACCTTCTGGTGTTCAAACCAGGTCAGTGCACTGGGAGCGCGAGAGAGGCTGCTATATTTTAATATTATATGTCAGTTTATCTTCTGGAAAGCAGGCAGACTGGTTAAGTCAACAACTATCTCTCTGCTAGCGCAAAAAGAGAAACCCTTTTTTATATATGGGATCAGCAAAGGGGGCCTTAAGAGAGTGCAGACCCCAATCAGACAAGCAGGGATAAGTCACAATCTGATACTTCAAATAAATGAAGCTTTTGAAGAAGTGAAGAGGAGAGAGGCATGGTGGATAGGTGAATTAGAATGCTTACCCCCTAAAGGTCTAAACACAGACCCGGATCTACCATTCCTATAAAGTTAGTCTGCATAGGGTCAGGGCTGGTGGAAGACTTTTTGCCACCTTAGGCGAACATATATTTTGCTGTCCCTTGCAGATCCTGCGCTCAGGCATTTACACACACACTAATACTTTCAGTGTCACATACATATGCAGGCACAAGTACACACACATGCGATGTCAGATGCAGCCACAAGTACACACACAGTAACACATGCAATGTCACGCTATCCATGTCTGTCTCGCTCTCCCTCCATGCCATCCCTGTCTGTCTTGCTCTCTCTCACCTATGACATCCCTGTCTGTGTTTCTCTCCCTCATGCCATCCTTGTCTGTCTCTCTCCCCCATGACATTCGTCTGTTTTACCTTTTTTCTTTATCCTCTCCCCATGTATCATCCCCTCTTTTATCTCTCTTTCCCAAGTTTGTCTTTTCCTCTCCCCCATGTCAGTCTGTCTCTCTACTCTCCCTCCCCATGTCTGGTGTATTTCCGATGCACTGAATCATCACTATGCGCAGGGAGCATGACCAGCACTGACAGAGCTGATGCCTGCGTTGGGGCAGACTAGCACCTCCGCTCACCTCGGCACCAGTACGCACCTCCACCCCCCGCTTCGCCAGCACTGCATGTGCATTTATTTTGAAAAGATAATAAAAATCGTGGCTGCCTTCCACCGGGATTTATGCATCCCGGCGGCAGGCAGCAGCCACCCCAACAAAGCTGGCGAGTGCCTGGTCCACCTATAGGTAGCGCCAGCCCTGTGTAAGAGTTTGTCACTAATTTGGGCAGATAACTCTGCCCCCTCATTTTATACACTTGATACTTTGTGTAGGGTGATTTTTTTTAACCCCTGCTTCCTTACAGGTTAAACAAAGTTTAATAGCCCTTTAAAAGGATGTTATGGAAGTAGAGAAAGTGCAAAGGAGGACTACAAAAATAATAAGGGGAATGGAACATCTTAGTTATGAGAGACTAGAAAATTTGTATTTGTACAGGTTGAGTATCCCTTATTCGAAATGCTTGGGATCAGAATTATTCTGGATAACAGATCATTTTGTATATGGATAATTTTCACAAATAAGATATATTAAAGCCTTAGAACCCATGAAATACAGTAGTATCAATGCAAATACTTTATTAAGCAAATCATCACTTTAACTGTGATGTAGCTGTGATGTGAGGCATCGTTGGAACTTGCCGTTGGTGCGTCAGGCCTGCACACATGCCATTGTATTAGCCTTTGCGGGTATGATTGCGTGGGGGAATCTGAGCATATATTGCAGTTTAAGGGATGGGACCCTGAATAAACTGTTGACCATTTGTGTTCTGATAGGTGTCCGTGGCAGCTTGGGACAAAATCCAAAAAACATTTTGTCTAATGTATTATTTCGGATAAGGGATTTTTACATAAGGAAGTGCTTCTAATCTCAGCTCGTTACCTGTATAAAAGACACCTGTCCACAGAAGCAATTATTCAGATTCCAAACGCTCCACCATAGCCAAGACCAAAGAGCTGTCCAAGGATGTCAGGGACAGGATTGTAGACCTACACAAGGCTGGAATGAGCTACAAGACCATCGCCAAGCAGCTTGGTGAGAAGGTGACAACAGTTGGTGTGATTATTCGCAAATGGAAGAAACACAAAATAACTGTTAGTCTCCCTCGGTCTGGTGCTCCATGCAAGATCTCACCTCGTGGAGTTTCAATGATCATGAGAACGGTGAGGAATCAGCCCAGAACTACAGTCACCAAGAAAACAATTGGTAACACACTACGTCGTGAAGGACTGAAATCCCCTGCTCAAGAAAGCACATGTACAGGCCCGTCTGAATTTTGCCACATATTACATTGCGTTCTGCTCCAAAAAGATCAGATAAGCCCGACCCAGTGTGGGAGAAGGATCTGTTTTGGATATATTTCCTGCGCTTTTATCGCCTGTTTTTTTGTTTTATACGTTGGCTGCACCAGTGGAATGAGAGCTAGTACAACCAAAAAGTAAGTAATCAGTGTTAGTTACGCAGAGTCCCAAAATGTGTCTGCTTTATGCATAGACACACGCCAATAGCACCATTATTTGTTCATACATGATCCCCATTGACTTTTAACCCCTTAGTGACAAGACATTTTCACCTTGACTTTCGCTTGGTGACAATGGCTGTTTTGACATTTCTAGGGTGTTTGTGTTTAGCTGTAATTTATTTCTTTCTCACATACAGTACCCACACAAATTATATGTTGTTTTTATCGTCATAAGAAGGGCTTTCATTAGATACCATTATGTTCATCATATCTTATAATTTACTACAAAAGAAATCATAAAATATGATGAAAAATTTTAAAAAACCCACTTTTTCTATCTTTGACCTAAAATATAATTTATACAAATAAAATCATTAAAAAAGACCTCGTCTAAATAGTTTCTAAACGTTGTCCCGAGTTCAGAAATATGCATGTTTCCATATTTTTCGGTATTTTTTTGCGAGTTATGGGGCAAAAACCAAAAATAGTGTTTTTTCCTATATTGAACTTTTGACCCCAACCCGAACCCAAAATTTAACCCTAACACTAAATTTAACCCCAACTCTAATCCTTATTATATCCCTTAATATTTTTTAATTTTAATTTAATTTTAACCCTATCCCTTATGCTAAAAAATATTTAATTTTAACCCTATAGGCTAATATAGCTATATAACCTGTTTTTAATTAATTAAATGTGTATTTAAAATATTTTCCATTGCAATGCTACTTAACTACCACTAGGGGCAGTCAAGTAGCATATTCAGAGCGACAGAAGTGAAGTTACTTTCACTTCCGAAGCTCAGACCGGCAGAGGGCTTAGCCATATTGACGGAGCAGCATGCTCCGTCAATATGGCTCCCCCGATCGCTCTGTGGGGAGATCGTGGGTGCCCCAAAATAGAAATTTCGGAGCTGGCTATTGCCTCGACATCGAGGCAATAGACCAGCACCGTTAAAGCGGTTTTCGCAATCGTTGATCGCGAAAACCACTTCATTCACCACAGGTCGTTAAGGGAGTTTCTCCCAGGAGAAAAAGATGTCCTTTGTCACGAAGGTGTTAAAATGGTAAACTTGGATTAGCTAACTCAACATGCCACTGGATCACAAAAGAGATGATTGCTGTTAATAGGCCTCTGTATGCTTAGGTATATATGCCATTGAAAATTAGCCATTTCGGGGGGACAGCATCAAACGAGAGCGGATGCATTGGTCTCAAGCTCCCCACACCTTGGCTCTAAACACAATTTAACTGATGTTTACACAACCTAAAAACCCCAAGCCCAAGGGGGGGGGGGGGCAAATGCATGGGACAGTGGAATAAGAAGTCTGATAGGGCTTAAAAGGCACCTGTTCTCAATATTGGGCTGTTTCTTACAAGAAAGACTTGGCCACCGCCGCAAGTGACAACATCCTTGCCTGTGGAAACGTGATCAGAACCCGGAAAGCTCTTCTGACTCCGATGGCAGCCCGACTGGACCTGTTAAACCTGCTTGAGTCCCTGAGACGGGATCTGCACGAGGACTAAAGATGACATAAAGTCAATGCTGCTAGAGATGCAAGCAATGTGGAGTGAGGAGGTGGCTGGCATCCGCCTGGATGTTGAGAGTGTATGCAATAAGTTAACTGAGACTGAGGCTGGTAAGTAAACTGTGCAAGACACTCAGTCGGCAACTAAGGCCCATACAGAAATACTCACCCGACAAGTCTATGATTTGATCCGCCAAATAACTATGCTGGATACCAAACTCAAAAGCCAATAAAATCTACATGTACATGGGATCCCGGAGGGGGTAGGGCTCGCTAGCCTCTGGGTAGACATGCAAAATCTGCTGAAATACATACATCCTACACCAGAACAGATCGAACACTTACTCATGGACCACTTTCGGGTCAAGAATGCACAGAATGTTCCATACGACTCATCTTGAGACACCAATGTGAGACTATAATCTGCGGCAGATACGCTGTTTTTTCTATTACTGGCCCGAAAACATCATATACACTTCGAAAATGTGGACATTCAAATATATGACGATTTACCAGCAGCAATGCTTCTGTGGAGGAGGTCTATGGCCCCTTTAAAAAAAGCTATCAATTTTAGAGAGGTTAAATATAGGTGGGGCCCTTGCCAATCTCTGACTGTCTGCCTGGATGGAAGACCACTCGAGATTGAGGATCCAGGGCAGTCTGGACACTTCACAGGTATGAAGCAACAGCCCTGGAGTCTCTCTGCGGAATCTACTGTGGGTGACATTCAGAAGAATCTGCTGCACACGTATCTGGATCCTCGGGCACAATGCCATGCTACTGATGACAGTTGCCTTCTGTGGACTTCCCGCACATAGATATGAACTTGTTTTGTCGCTTGTCTTTTCCCCCCACCGATACTGGCCATATGACTTGAGCTTTTAGGAGCTGATTATGCAATACCCCATTACTCATTTCCCCATTTGTGTTTAACCTGAACATGGGTCAGGTATTTGCCCCATCCAATGCTACTCTTTTTCACCATGGGGCAGGTTCACATGCTCTACAATTAGATCCAGTGGGCAATTTGGCCATGCAAGTGATCCTCAAGCCCCATTTTTATTTTCGCAGTGCTATCTTGCACTGCATGTTCCCCCTCTCTTGGGGGCCCCTTTTTCCCCTCGCTTTACTTTTCCTCTCACCTTTCATCCCACTTTCTCACCTCTATTTTCCCATTCTCTTAATCATTTAACTGATGCTCAAAGGTTGACCATCTGCATATTTGAGCACCGAAGGGAAATATCTCCTCTCCACTTTGAATGTGACTCATTGTTAATAAACTCATGGATCATTGCACTATTCATTGCAGACTCAGTCTTATTACATGGTGTATTATCTCGCTGTTGCTCATATACTCACATCAGCCATCTACTCTACATAGGTATGTCCCCGAATACATTCCGTTGATATTTTGATTTATATCAGTTTAAAAACTCTTTGTTTGAGGTTAATAATCTCTGATGCTCATTGATGTACCAGAGAAATAGACTGTTTGATACTGTAATCTTGATATTATTTTTATAACAACAAAATGCTAATAAAAAGATAATTTAAAAAAATTAAAAAACTAGCAATTTATAGCTACAATAGTAATTTACAACATAAAAAAATGTCTACACTGTATTGCTGATCGATGTTATGTTATTGCAATGGAAAAAATCTGCTTTTCATGAAAAACAAGGAAAGTAACACTAAAACTTTTAAACAGTAGTCTAAATAAACTAATTAAAAGTCCACATTAAGTAATTTTTTTTTTTGGGGGGGGGGGGGAATTAGTGATGCAAACTGCATTGAGGCTAAGCATTGAATTTACTGTGGAGGTTGAAAATAATAGAAAAAAGATCTAATCATTGTGGCAACTGCTTTTCATTGGTAAATGTGTAATTTGCATATGAATGGATATAACATGATACTAGAGAATTCAAGTCCCTGAATATAATTATAATTCGATCGCCCAAAAACAAAATGACGCGGCAATAGACCGTTGGTTACTGGTTGCCAGCACGTGCCAGGATGAGCGTTGATCCCATATTTCTGAAGCATGGGGGCAATTTAATAATTCCTAATGATATTGCACAGGACATTATTGACCATTTCGCTACACGATGCTAAGCGGATAACTATGCCCTTATAACAGTTTTGTGTTCTATTACAACATCGATTCGCACCACCCAAAATAGCCATAGTGTTATTGTTTTTGTTCACTAGAAATACTGAAAAAACGTTAGATCTCAGAAGTCACGGCACCTTTCCTAACGGCCATTTTAATATACCACCATCCCTTCCGAGTAATTGAAAGGCCCCTCTGGATCACACCACCGAAAAACCAATGGGGGGGTGTTAGGCCAAAAGTTTCCGTTGTTAAATCACATTCATGAATGCATAACGTGCTCTATACCAATTATGCTATATCTGTCACTGTATAGTTTTACTCACCTTGTCTCCTAACGTTGAAGCGAAGGCAGGTACCAGCATCTGTGCACCCCTCTTTTTCAGATGCTGAGTAGTACGGTCCTCATGGTGTGATCACTGCGCATGAGCAGCGCGCTTCCCTCCCCACACAGACATTGAAGCGGGCGAGGGTGTACAAAATGGCTTCTACCGGTGAGTAACGGACATTTCGTTCATTTCACAAAGATTTATTTTCTTTCCTCTTTAGCTTCCACTTAATGCCTAATAAAATATAATAAGTGGGTTGGATGACGGGCCTTTTTGTTTTTATTCACCTTTCGAATACGACTTGGGTTAGTTGTGGTGTGTTAGGCCCAAACCCAGGCACTCACTTATGTAATTTGCTTAGGTTTTGTATGTGTTGAATATCTACGTGTTGGCTTTCTTGTAGTTTACGTATCGCGAGTAAGATTATGCAGAATAAATATATTTTTAGGGTGAGCTTCCTGATCGTGCACCATTACTTACGGCACTATCGGCGGTTCAGTGATATATTTTGGTACTAAATGTGTATATTAACACGTGTATTTGTTCACCTGTGATATGCTTTATTCTTTTTAAGCGTAATGTGACCTGTTAACCCAAACATAAAGCACTGGTAGTATAGTAATAACTTACTTTTGCCATTGATTCATGAAATTAATTAACACGCCTTCATAATTATCTAGCCAAAACGTGTCCTTTTACAAACGGGACACATTTTGACTCCTTTTGGTCTTTTTATATTTTTTCCACGCTAAAGACCACCTAAGCTCTGAACTGCGATTCCGTTTTGCACGCATGTGTTTTGTATATTGTGTTTACGTGTTAGACTCCCGTGAGTTGTTCAACAGTTACAGAAACCATGACATTGGTTAATGAGCACGCAAAGACCATATCCAAAACACATGGAAACGGCTGTATTTGTAATGGAAATGTAATCATATGTGCAGATTGAAAACGAAAACGCAGATTTAAACTTGGTTTGTTGTGAGCAATCCTATATGATTTTGTATAGTTTCTTGACAATTAGCTACACCTGATGTATATTGTTTTTTTTTTTTTAATTAATGAAGTTCAAGTAATGTTCTAAAGGTTTAATTTGTAATCTCTGCTCCTACTGAGCTATCCAGCATTTGGCACACTTAGTTTTTGAGGGAATCCTATAGGAACTACCATGATTAATCAACTGCACACATGGTGACTTAATATGACTATTATTCATATACACATTAGTAATCTATGGGCAATTCACTGTACCTGTGTGAACCATATCAGCCGTATTCCCATTAATTTATTTATAGATTTGTCCGGTTGCATGTTAAAATATACATAGAATGTGTTTAAGCATGTCGGAAAGAAGGAAGTGTGTGTGTGTATAACAATATCTGTAATTAATTGATTTATTGCAGACTCCTAGGAAAATATTTTCAACAATTTTTGTAGTAGGTACCTTTTCAGAATTTTGAGGAACTACCGTATTTATCGGCGTATAACAAGCACCTCATTTTAAGAAGGAAATTTCAGGGGAAAAAACTTTAATTTCAAATAAATAACTTTGAAGCCCAATATGCCAGCATATTGCCCCCCCCCATATGCCATTTAATATGCCAGCATATTGCCCCCAATATGCCATTTAATATGCCAGCATATTGCCCCCAATATGCCATTTAATATGCCAGGATATTGCCCCCAATATGCCATTTAATATGCCAGGATATTGCCCCCAATATGCCATTTAATATGCCAGGATTTTGCCCCCAATATGCCATTTAATATGCCAGGATATTGCCCCCAATATGCCATTTAATATGCCAGGATATTGCCCCCAATATGCCATTTAATATGCCAGGATTTTGCCCCCAGTATGCCATTTAATATGCCAGGATTTTGCCCCCAGTATGCCATTTAATATGCCAGGATTTTGCCCCCAATTTGCCATTTAATATTCCAGGATTTTGCCCCCAATATGCCATTTTAATATGCCAGGATATTGCTCCCAATATTCCATTTTAATATGCCAGGATATTGCCCCCAATATGCCAGGATATTGCTCCCAATATTCCATTTTAATATGCCAGGATATTGCCCCCAATATTCCATTTTAATATGCCAGGATATTGCCCCCAATATTCCATTTTAATATGCCAGGATATTGCTCCCAATATTCCATTTTAATATGCCAGGATATTGCTCCCAATATGCCATTTTAATATGCCAGGATATTGCCCCCAATATGCCATTTTAATATGCCAGGATATTGCCCCTAATATGCCATTTAATATGCCAGGATATTGCTCCTTAGTATGCTCGTTATGCCACCCTCCTCCCCCCCTTCCCCAGACCCCAGTACTTACCTTGTTCCTGCTCAGTCTCCCGGAGCTCTGAAGGTGCGTGGCTGTGAGGAAAGCGTTGTGAGCTCCCCTCCAGCCGCGCGGATCAATAAAGTTTGTTTAAAAAAAACACACTTTGTTGACCGCGCGGCTGAAGGGGAGCTAACAACGCTTCCCTCACAGCCGCACACCTTCAGAGCACCAGGGGACAGAGCAGGAACGAGGTAAGTTTTAGATTTATTTTTTATTTTTTCAGCCACTGATCGGTGTATAACACGCACACATCATTTGCCCCCTATTTTCAGGGAGAAAAAGTGTGTGTTATACGCCGATAAATACGGTAATCATATTTGTGCAATGTGCATACACATTAGGAGTATCCATGCTTCTATAGGAAGAACTAAAATGATGCAGCAAGTACAGTGCTTCCCCTGTTATATACAATGAGGCAGATGCAGGTACTTGCAGAAGCATGGAAGTGGAGTGTGCTAATTTTTTTTCTAAGGCAGTCATACATAGTTGAATATGCAAAAACAGTTTGCCCTTTCAAAGTATACCTGACGTTTATCTGTATAGATGCACGCAAGTTTACTCTGTGTCTGCCTGTCAGCTGAGGCATATCTCATCTGAAGCGGACAAATGCTGTTAGGGTCATTGTGCAATCAGCCATTCAGAGCTAGTGTGATCGGGGGCTGAATTGTGCCGGTGTTCTGACAAATTTGTCGAGTGAATTCTACTGCACAGGCACAGTAGAATTCACTCATTGCGCACCACAGAGTACAAAGTTACAACTATCAATCAGCCGTAACTTGGGCAGAAGAGCGCCTGCACGAGGGACACACACCACCTCACGCCCACTTCTGGCATGTCACTGAAGTTTTACCAACTATACAGTGATTGCTACACTAATAAGTGACAATAAGTAAGACTGCCCCTGTGCAGTAGAATTCACTCAAGTTTTTTGACAGAACACCGGGGTGATGTCATAACCAGGAAACACCACATTTAAAACACATCACCTGTGACTTGATACGCATATGAACTACTTTTAGTAGTGTCATTTTCCCCACAGGTAACTTTTTCGGTGCACCTTTAGTGTGCAGTTTGTCATTCAGAAATTGCAAAACCTTGTGGGTTGCTGTGGCCTTGAAACCCCCAGCAACTTTTGTCTGGAAGATGGCATGGAAGGAGACCGGGTTTTCACTTGGACTGCCCCACCCAGGTGGCAGTGTCACAGCACCATTGCTGTCCTCAGTGCACCTTGCATCATTTCTGATTCAGCAATATTTAATGCCCTTCTTCTAATACAAGGGGTCCCAGGAGTAGTGTTTTTATAATGTTACAACTCACTTATACCAGTAATTTGCACCTTCACAATCGCTGGAGATTTTTTTTTCAAATGGAGATGCTGTAAGAAATGAGGCACGTGCATGAAAATGGTTTTCCCAGCTTACTGAAAATCTCTGCTGGCTCCTAAGTTTTATCCATGAAAGCAAGGGAAGCATCAGTGTATGATCTACTGTACATTAGTATATAATGTGTGCCTTTTGAGAAGAAGCTGACCAAATCAGAGCAGGTGTTTGATAAACATTTTTTTATTGAGCATGCTTCTTGCATCGTATTGGAAAATACTTGTATTAGTCCCCAGTTGCGCAAGCAAAATTGGGTCACTGACCTTTTGGCATACCTTTTGTGACAATACAAATAGACTTGGCTATCAGTGGTTTTTATTTGGCCATTGTTTTTTTATTTGTTATATGGTTAGCTGGCAAATACAAAAAAATAGCTTTATTTTGAGAGCACTGTACCTCCAGATTTCCAGCTCTATTATATTTTTCATAAAATTTGGCTGCCTTATGTGGCTATATAATAAACCAGGGCTTGACAAATTTATTTTATTCTAGGAGCCAGCAAAATTTTTTAGGAGCCAGACAATCACGCAAACATACACGCAATTCATAAACACACACACCAACCCACGTCACATATACACCCCACACACACCAACCCACGTCACATATACACCCCACACACACCAACCCACGTCACATATACAGCCCACACACACCAACCCACGTCACATATACAAACCCCACACACCAACCCACTTCACAAATACACACACACACTTCACATATACACCTCCCCCCACACCTCACATATACACCTCCCCCCACACTTCACATATATACACCTCCCCCCACACATATTCCCCCCCTTCACATATACACCTCCCCCCACACTTCACACATATATACCCCCCCTTCACATATACACCTCCCCCCACACTTCACATATATACCCCCCCACACTTCACATATATACCCCCCCTTCACATATACATCCCTCCCCCCCTTCACATATACACCTGCCCCCACACTTCACACATATATACCTCCCCTTCACATATACACCTCCCCCCCACACTTCACATATATACCCCCCCTTCACATATACATCCCTCCCCCCCACTTCACATATACAACTCAAACATACACAAGTTTTTTTTTTTCCCTTCTTAACTTCTGAGTGCTGGGTTGACAACCCAGCACTTAGCCGAAAGAGCCATGAAGATCGGCTGCGGCACGAATGTTTCCCCTCCCTGCTGCCTTACCTCATTGCTGGGGAGGGGGAACATTCGTGCCACAGCCGATCCTCATGGCTCTTTCGGCTGAACACTCATACACACGTGTAGCGCGAGGGGGCGGAGCTTGCTGTCTGTCCCCTCGCGCTGCAAAAGACGGATGGCAGCGGCAAGGGGAACGGCACCCGGGCGCCAGGCTCCATTTCCAGGTCGCCATGGCGACCTGGCGCCCGGGGTTTGTCGAGCCCTGTAATAAACAATATAAAAACCTCTTTTTTTTTGCGTAATTTTATGCAACATCTAGTTTTAATACACATGTTTTGACTTGTATGTTCTTATTGTTGCGTATATTTATACCAATAGCCAGTCTGCACTGATAAATTGCTGTATATTAAGTTTCTTTAATGTTTATCTGTTGCAGATTATAGCACCTACAGCCAGCCTGGAGCTCAGCAAAGGTCAGTTGTGTAGTTTTTGCTTTGTATTGTAAGCCAGAGCAATATCTGATAGCAAATTGTGACTCCATTGTGCTCATGCATTTTTGCGATATAGTGAAATGCTTTGGTAGTTTGAGTGTTTCATCAGTTTTTTATTTTTTCTTGTAGCTATGCAGCTTATGCTGCCCAGCCAGCTCAAGGATACACACAGACTGCTCAGGTAATATTGTGTGCTTTTACCATATTTATCAATGTATTTCATCTTTTCATGGAACATGACTAAAATTTCTTCTGTTATTCTCTCTCTAATTACTGGACAATGACAGGCTAACAAAAAGAAACGGACATTCAGTTTAAACTATTAAGAATGTAATTATACATGCCTACCTTCCAAGCAATAGGGCACACACTTGCGTTAAGGCACTTGCTATGCCTTTTGATTCTTGTGAAGTCAGGTCAACGTATGGGTAACAGACCTTACCTCACAGCATTCAGTAACATTATTACAATAGGAATGTAATTGCTTTGAGGTGTCTTTAGAGCAGGGGTCCTCAAACTTTTTAAACAGGGGGCCAGTTCACTGTCCCTCAGACCGTTGGAGGGCCGGACTATAGTAAAAACAAAAACTATGAACAAATTCCTATGCACACTGCATATATCTTATTTTGAAGTGAAGAAACAAAACGGGAACAAATACAATATTTAAAATGAAGTAAAGTTAAATCAACAAACTTACCAGTATTTCAATGGGAATAGTGTGCCAGTCAGATGCCCAGGGATATTATGCCAGTCAGAGCCCAGTAATATTATGCCAGTCAGAGCCCAGTAATATTGTGCCAGTCAGATGCCCAGTAATATTGTGCCAGTCAGATGCCCAGGAATATTATGCCAGTCAGAGCCCAGGAATATTATGCCAGTCAGAGCCCAGGAATAGTGTGCCTGTCAGATGCCCAGGAATAGTGTGCCTGTCAGATGCCCAGGAATAGTGTGCCTGTCAGATGCCCAGGAATAGTGTGCCTGTCAGATGCCCAGGAATAGTGTGCCTGTCAGATGCCCAGGAATAGTGTGCCTGTCAGATGCCCAGGAATAGTGTGCCAGTCAGATGCCCAGGAATAGTGTGCCAGTCAGATGCCCAGGAATAGTGTGCCTGTCAGATGCCCAGGAATAGTGTGCCTGTCAGATGCCCAGGAATAGTGTGCCTGTCAGATGCCCAGGAATAGTGTGCCTGTCAGATGCCCAGGAATAGTGTGCCTGTCAGATGCCCAGGAATAGTGTGCCTGTCAGATGCCCAGGAATAGTGTGCCTGTCAGATGCCCAGGAATAGTGTGCCAGTCAGATGCCCAGGAATAGTGTGCCAGTCAGATGCCCACGAATAGTACAGTGCTCGTTATACCTCCCTCCCCCCCCCCCCTTCCCCATCACTTACCTCCAGCTGCTGTGTCCCCGGCCGGACGTCTCGCGCAGTGTTCCCTCCTCCCTGGACGGAGGAGGGAAACAGTTACCGGATCCGGATGTGACGAAACGTCACATCCGGTCGCGGTGATTTTTTTTTTTTTTTCGTTTTCCTGCAGCCGCATCTTCTGCGGCAGCAAGAAAAAAAAAAGGGTAAACAGTGGGGGGTGCTGGCAGCACCCCCCGCGGGCCGGATAAATGTGCTCGGCGGGCCGCAGTTTGAGGACCCCTGCTTTAGAGGGATGGCACATAAATAGTCATAACACAAACATTCACATTGGTTATCTAAGTAATGCTAAGGAGGATGTCCATTTTTAGGAGCGGAGGAGATTTCCCCAGGGAAAAATAGGAATGTGAAAATAATCTGTGTATATATATATATATATATATATATATATATATATATATATATATATATATATATATATATATATATATATATATATATATATACACACACACACAGATTATATATAATATTATATAATATATTACAGCATTGACATCCATTTTCTCACCTTTTAAAAAAAAAAAAAGATTTTTTATTGCAACTCCTAGCTTTTTGCAGGCTTTATCTCAGGGATCAATCTTCCAGCAATATATTGTCTGCTGTTTCCCATCTATAAAAAGCCAGTGTCTGTCTTGCTCATTAGCAGCTGCTATGAAACTAGATGGTCAGTTGGGGACCATGAGAATCCATACCCAGGCCCGGCCTTGCGGGCCTCCCCTGTTTGCGCCCCAACCCCATGCCTGTCTCTTTCCTCTCCCTCCATGTATATGTCATTCCCTCCCCATGTTGGTCCCTTTGCCCTTCCTTGCTATGTCTGTGTCTCTCCCCCTCCTCCCCATACCTTTTCTCTCTCCCCCTCCTCCCCATAGCTGTTCTCTCTCCTCTCTCCATAGCTGTTTTCTTCCTCCTACCTTCCACTGTTCTGTCTCTCCCCCCCCCTCCCCCTCCCCCTCTGTTCTGTCTCTCCCCCCCCTCCCCTATTCTGTCTCTCCCCCCCCCTCCCCCTATTTTTCATAGAAAGGCCGGGTAGTACCATTGCATCAATATAATCCGATACCCTGCATTATCACCGAGTATGGGGGAGCGCGAGCAGCACATTCTCATGCTGCCAGCGGCTTCCTGTGAGGCAGGGTGGGGGCGGGGCTACACCTCTCACCCGGTGAGCTCCGCCCCCTCCACCGGCAAACTTTTTTTTTTTTTTTTTGCTGTCCGGGCGGGCGGACCTGGGTACCTAATGTAGTGATCGGGATGTCTTGTAGCATTATAATATTTGGCGCAAACCGTATTAATGTGCATGTACATATACATGTATGTAGGTGTATAAATAATAGTGCTGCCTTGTATCTTTTCTTACTTGCCATTAGATTTGGTGTCCTTAATCTAAACGTCTCTGAGAAAATATAGACATTTCATTTTTACTCTTTATTTACAGGCAGGCTACAGCCAACAAAGCTATGGAACCTATGGGCAACCAAGTGATTCCAGCTACACACAGGCACACGCAACAGCAACGTATGGCCAGTCAGCATATGCTGCTTCCTATGGGCAGCCACCAGCTGGTAAGATGATAGAAGGCAGCATTTTTGTGTTTTGATAGTTGTGTTGTGTAGCATTAACAATGACTTGGTGTCACTGCTACATGTTTTATTCACAGTTATAATATTGCCATTTCCCTTTCTGAATTGTACTTACAGTAGAGGGGACCAACTCAGGTTTGCTCTGTGCACGAATACATTTAAGCCTAGATCTTCTGTCTGCCATCTCACTTTAGCTTTAAGGCAGCTGTGCAAGCTCTTGTGATATCCTGCAATAAAATCTGAATTTGTTGAGCTACCGTTATATATTATCTAGGACGGGTCTTCAAACTTTTCAGTACGAGGGCCACATTGTATAGGTTTATACATTTTTCACGGGCCAAAGGGAGGAAAAAATCCATTTATGAATGTTTTATATGGCTTTTTTTTTTTTTTTTTGTGGTAATCCACATAATGATTCAGAACAAACGAGAAAGGGATGTGGTGCTTACACTGGGAAAGTAAATATAATCAGCAAAAATACTGAACCTTAACAAATGATGAAATAATCATTCACTTAACTGCAGATGACTAAGCTATTCTATTCCAGGGCTTGACAAATTTGATTTAAATCTAGGAGCCGCTGTAGATGTCGCCCAGTATTTGTCGAGCCCTGGGCTATTCTTTTATTTTTTGTGTGGATTTTGCTTAAGGAAATTTTACAAATATTGACCTAAAAAAGAATTTGCCCAGTTTTGTGGCACACTGTAAGGTTTTCAATCCTAACCAACAAATCATTAACTTTGCTCTTTTTGTGTAAAAAAGTGATAACTGATTTTTTTTTTTTTTTTTTATTCCAAAATGATGCTGTTATCTGTATGCTTAACCACTACCCTACAGGCAAATCCACAGGTGGATTGAAAATTCTAAAAGGACAATTATTTTTTATTCCCTCCCCCCCACTTTGCTGCCTTTATATGAAGCAATGGTTAAATTGCTACCCTTCCAAGTAAACTAGACATGTATTTTTACAGAGACATGTGGGTTTAGTTTTCAGCTGTTTTCAGCGGTGTGAGGTCGTCAGTGTGGAGGCAGGCATGCGTTGACCGTGTCTGCGTGTGCTTAGCCCAGGGCTTGACAAATTTAATTAGATTTTAGGAGCCAGCATTTTTTTTAGGAGCCAGATAATCACGCAAACATAAACACAATTCATAAACACACACGCCTACTTCACATATTTACAAACACACCTACTTTACATATACACATATATCCAAAACCCTCACACACACCTACTTTACATACACACAAATATGCAAACACCTCACACACCTACTTTACATATACACATATATACAAACACCTCACACACACCTACTTTACATATACACATATATACAAACACCTCACACACACCTACTTTACATATACCCATATATACAAACACCTCACACACACCTACTTTACATATACACATATATACAAACACCTCACACACACCTACTTTACATACACACAAATATACACACACACGCCTCAGTCTTTTATTGGTTTCTTCTTGATGTGCCCCCCCTCCCTGCTGCTTTACCTCACTGCAGGGGAGGGGGACATTCGTGCTGCAGCTGGTCGGCCTGCTGAGTGCCAGGATGTCACGTGACGACACCCGGCTCTCAGACCACCGTTGCGCGGGCGGAGCTTGCAGTCTGTGCCATCCGCACAGACTGTACCCCCTCGCGCTCAGAAACATTTTTAAAAAATCTGATGGCAGCGGCAAGGGGACCATGAGGCTGACTGCCCCCAGGCGCCAGGTCTAAATTTCTGGTCGCCATGGCGACCTGGGGTTTGTCGAGCCCTGGCTTAGCCAATCGGAGCCAAGGCTTGCTCTGCTCAGCTGATTGGGGGTCTGAATGTTAAGGTCCCCTCAGCTGGGTCCATGTAAAAATTATGCACTTGCAGAGAGTCGCCGACTTAACTGGGCTGCCTGCTTCCCTTGAAAGCATGGCAGACGCTGGCCACAATATAGACTGTTTTGCACTATCAAGTGAATGAAACCTGAGACGTGTATCGATCAGTCAATAGTGCAAAACCCATACCTCTTTTGAATGCAAAAATGCACTTGAGTGACAAAATATCATAGCCTATATAAATACATAAAAGTATGCATACATAAATGATTAGATACACAAGTGAAGTGACAGAATGGTAAAAATTTATGAATTTGTCTAAGCATGGAGGTGCACACACACTAAACAAAGCATGAGTGCACTCCATGCAAATAAGCACACAAAATTCAGGAGCTGATATGTGTATGCATAAAGAGATGAACACAAAATCCATTTGACTTCCAAGTGTGCCAGGATATTGGATGTACTTCCATCACTAGGAAGTAAAACTGCCTCTCTATACCCTGAACCCTCAGTTTAGTAACCACCAGAATTGTTACATAATGAAAGTGTGCCTATGGGGTCAGTCAGAGGATAAACTAGCATGTACTCTCAGAATTACATGCCAGCTTATCCTCATAATAGGGCACTGTTTTTTGTTTGTTTTTTACTTGCTTTTTTTTTTTTTAAATTAGAAGCACAAGTGGGGGAAAAGTTGCCTAGGTTTTTACTGCTATTGCTAGGGGTTTGATTTCTTACTCACTCCCATGCATATGTGGATTCTATGCAGTCATGATTGCTTCTTGAGAATCTCTTTAGAACAGTGTTTCTCAAGCCTGTCCTCAACCCCAACTGTCCAGAATTTAGGGATTACCCAGTTGTATTTAAATAAGAATATGTATAACATGTGGTACGGTTGCTTAATGGTTGGGGAACCACACAAGGTGTACATATTCTTCATTGAATGGACTGTTGGGGGGGGGGGGGGGGGGTCCTGAGGACTAGATTGCATCTGGATACATTTCGCTAATGTATATCAAAGTTCTGTGAAGCAATGTGTGCTTCATTTTTAGCATGTGCCATGCAGCGTTGGTGCCTTTTTAAACTGTAATTTGAAACTTAAATTGTAAAGAAGTTACCAGTTTAACTGTACAAAGTGTTTCTAAATAAGGTTTTACATGGTCCATTGCAACTATGGTAAAATACAAAGGTGTTTATCGTGTGTTGGTATGTTTAAATTAGGCTGGAAGGGCTCCCTGTTTTCCATGTCTGTCTGTGATATCTCTTCCAATGTGTAATATTATGTCTTGCTTTCAGCTTACACTGCTCCAGCTGCTCCTCAAGCTTACAGCCAACCCGTACAAGCCTATGCTTCAGCAGGTTACGATAGCACAGCTGCGACCACCACCACCACTCAGACTTCCTATGCAGCACCTTCTGCCTATGGATCCCAACCTGCATACCCTTCATATGGACAACAGCCTGCCACAACTGCGCCAGCCAGGTAAACGCATGTCTGCCATTTATTACCATCTGATATGTACAATATTTATTGCAAAAAACATTTTTGAGGTTCTAGTACTTTGTGCAAAATGCTAATGGACATTCCCAATGTTTCTGTTGTAGAGGTTATTATAACAAACCAGATCTATTTGGAAAGTACCACAAGTCTGCTTTGTAGTTTGGATGGCAGGCATGCCTGTATAATGAATTTTAAAATGTGTTTCTAAGTGGATGCTATTTTAGCAGCAGATTCTATCCTGATATTTTTCAAATTACAGAGATTTTGACATTAATTATGATGTGTTATGGATATTAACATATCAAAAGCTTGCCGCTCCTGTATTTTCAATGGTTTGTTTTCAGTGGATAGATGGTGTGTTGAATAGCAAAGTTTGTTTGCTTTTACAATGCTATATAATTGTTTACGAAATCCCAAGCATGTAAAAACCAACTGCCTTATGTCTTGTTAGACCTCAAGATGGAAGCAAGCCAGCAGATACCAGCCAACCACCACCGAGCACAGCTACATATGCTCAAACCAGTATGGGCTACAGTCAGAGCAGCTACAGCTATCCTCAAGTTCCAGCCAGTTACCCAATGCAGCAAGTGAGCGCACCTCCATCCTACCCACCCTCCAGGTAAATTTTAATGCATATTGTGGGATTACCATTTCTTTTATTACTATTAACAGTTGAGGTGGAGCCAGAGTCTGTGATGTCTGCTTTACACCTTCATAGAAATGTAATGTGTTCTATGCAAGGGATTCTTATGGTATAATATATGGTTATGTAAAAGTAGTTTGTCTCAACCTATCCTATTTAGTATGCTTAGTGGGATTTGTTAGATAAATGTTTGTTATTGTCAGTTGTGCTTTCATCAGTCTCTTATCTTTTTACTTATTTTGTTTACGTTATTACATTTGTGCATGACAGTTCTCATGACCGGTCATGTAATGCTAATATTTTGCTGTGAGAAGTATTGGTGCTTATGGTTAAACATTTTGTTTACTTCAACTTTCCAGCTATTCCAGCTCTCAACCAGCCAGCTACGATCAGAGCTCCTACTCTCAGCCTAGCTCTTACTCACAGCAAAGCAACTATGGACAGCAGAGCCCCTATTCCCAGCAGAGTTCTTATGGACAGCCAAGCAGCTATGGGCAGCAAAGTGGTTATGGGCAGCAGAGCAGCTATCAGCAGCAGCAGCAGCAACCACCTCCTACCAGTTACCCACCCCCATCTTCATCCTACAGCAGCCAGCCACCTAGCCAGTATAGCCAACAGAGTAGTGGTTATGGACAACAGAGTGAGTGCTTTTTTAACTTTTTTTATTTAGTACAGTTCACATTCTTCATATTGCATTAAAATAATATTTGATGAAGTTGTTTAATAGTGTGTAAATTTAATTCACCTAAATTGCATACCGAGATTTCTGCATACTAGAGATGACAAATTGTTATGGTATTGGTCTTTAAAGACTACCCTGGAACATCTAAATTTTTTCATGCATAGTAAAGTTGAATGAATCTTAAAATGAGTTAACTTTTTAAACATTGGATCTGTAGATGAATTATGTTTAAGTTACTCACAAATATCTGATTAGCTGCTGCCATTGGCCCGTCTGCTCAGCTCTCCTTATTTGGTGCCTGGAAAGAAAAAAGCAACAGTCTTATACTTTTTATTCAACTGTTTTGTGGGGTTTTTTTAGATCAAGAAACATATATAACAATAATTTAGACATAGATAAATGTTTTGTTTTAGTCTGTTAGCTGATAAGTGGTCATAAATAAAAATTGAGTTTTTAGGGTTTCTGAAGACTCATAATATACCTGTACTGTATATTACTAACAAACAAAACATGCATGGTAAAGAAGTAGAGTAGGATAGAAAAAGGGAGGAGACCCTTAAAGTTTATAGGGAGGTGCGGTGATATTTTATAATCTACGTAACTTTCACAGAGTGCCCAGACACTGTCCTGTTTCTTCAGAGAGCCTGAGGACACACAGTACAGTTTCTCCTTTTTACAGATTGTGCAAATTTTAAATTGTGCACCTTATGAAACGATGGGATTTGGTTTATTTCTAATTTCTTGCCAGAAGAACCTTAGCAGCCATTTGAATTTGACCAGTCAACAATTCTTGGTGGAAAGTTATCTGGAAAATATGGGAAAGAGGGCAAACTCTGTGGTCTTGGATGTTTCAATTTCACATTTGAAATCCTTAGAAATTGTGACTAGCTCTCAATTCTTCAAACAAATACTTTCAAATACTTCAAAATAACTCCTCTCGAAACATAATGTGCTTATGCTATTATTCATTACTCCTCAAACTCCTAGTAAAACTCCCTTTTATGGAAGCTTCGGAGAGAGAATCGGGGGAAACCTAGAGAAAACCAGTGAAATAAAAACCAATGGCACTAATAATTTGGAGTTAATGAGGAAATTAAATAGATGGTACTTGGTGCCAAACCACCTGGCACGCAGTAATAGTCTAACCTATGCCAAAGGAACTACCTAGCTGTTGGTACAGTGGAACACATGGTGGTCTTGGCCAAAAATTTTAGCCTACTGGGAAAAATCTTGGTGAATCAGACAAGCAAAAAAAGCAAACTCTCCCACATAAGTATACTTGCATTGTACGCAGTCATATATTGCATAGAATCCTGTACACCTCTGCAGTTTTGTACCACTAGTTGTAAAGCTTAGGATGCCAGATTCATTTTATTTTTATTTTTTTTGCTGACGTGTACATTTTTTACATGGTCTTTGTAGAATGTATTAATCAAGGAGAGGATCTAATTGAACTACCTTGACTAATGAGTGTCCCTCTGAACGCATACATTCTCCAGCGCAATAATGAAGTTCTCCATAAAAATAATGACCCAGCATTCCTTTGTAAGCATGGAATGAAAAAAATTTAGTATGAATAGCAAGTCAGAAAGTAAGAGTGTTTGTTTTTTATTTTAAGGGCCATTACCATTGACATCAACACTTTTTATATATAGGTATATTTCTTGCAGCAATCTGGTGGGGTTGATTACATTGGTAGCTGTGATTTGGTTATTGGGGTGCTATTTATGCAGCATTATGTCTGTTTCCTCATCTTCCCTACTGTTTTTTTGTTTTTTGTTTTTTTTTGTTTGCTTTATAAGCAAATTGCAGTGTCTGTTTTTATTTCTCTCCAGGCAGCTATCGTCAGGACCACTCCAGCAGCAAGGGATCATATAACCAGGAACCTCACCAAGGCTATGGAGGTTCTAGTGAAAGTCGCAGTTCTGGAGGCTCTGACTCGCGCAGCCGGGGCAGGGGCATGTTTGACAGAGGTGGCATGAGCCGTGGTGGGAGGGGAGGCCGTGGAGGAATGGGGTAAGAGAAAAGCTTTTATTCTAAACTAACCAAAGGTTGTTTTTCTCCCTTCCAGCGTAATATGGCGACTGAAGCTTGTTTGGGTGTTTTTAAAGGGACTATCATTTAAACATTGTTTTTACTGTGAATATAAATGTGTAGAAAAATCTATATAATTTTTTTAAAATTTGTGACGTCTCCTGCTTGTGTCATCACCTGCAGATTGATATGCAGATGAACTGGTTTTAAATGGATAATGTGTCCTTTGCATATTGAGCAACAGATAATGTCATAAACGGGAGACTCCACAGAATCAAAACACGTTTTTCTCCTAAGTTAGGCATTTGCTAACACTTTGTATTTTCTACATTAATAGTAAAAACAATGTATAAGTGATAGTCCCATAAAATCCAGTCATCTTGAGCACTTTGAAGTGCACTTAATCTAAAAAAAATAAAACACTTAAGCTTTATTAATGGGACTGCTGATTTTAGATGCCACATTCGCATTAATAATGAGCAAACACTCACAAAGGTTGGATGTAGTGGAGGAATAATTAGTGTCACGATTAATGTGTACATCATTAAAAAACAGTTGAATCCTGCAGGTTTTGCTTTTATGGTCTTCAGTTTCATTGAACCTGGTAGCTTCAACAGTAACATATGTTTTTACATGTGTTTACAGTTTAGAGCTCTGCAGCCTTTTCAAAAGCGCAGCATTCATATTTTTTTCACCCTCTCAATTTTAATTTTGAAAAGTAACAGTACAGCTAACTTTGCACCTTTTGTGCATTGAGTGCATGTCATTGTACATGTGTTAAGCCTCTATGTAGCATCTATTTAAAGAGTGTTTATGGCTTGCTTATAATAAGTTCCACCTTGGTACCACAGTTGTTCGTTATTTTTTTCGCTCTGAAAAACCTGCTATTCTAGCCTATCTGGCTCCCAGATTTTCTTGTTTTAACCAAATGGGGCCCAGCGATTTTGTATTTATTTATTTTTGCTGAAATGTTATCAATTGCCAGACTTAGTCTTTTATTTAAAAAAAAAAAAATAAATAAATATATATAAACAAAAAAATCCTCCCTTCCTCTCAACTATGACGTGCAGATTGGCTAGACAATTGATAGCTGAACAAAAACCAAAGCCCTGGGTCTCCTTAAAACAACTTCCACAGGTGGGGCAGATATATTTGTTAAATATAAAAACCCTTTTTAATTTTTGTAATGTGTGGACACCGCATTTTGTCCAGTACTCTGGATTGTCTTGTTACTTTGAGGTAACTAATGGGGAGTAGTACCGCGTTACTAAAAAGCAGGTTTTCCAGAGCTTTTCAGGTAAGTTGTGTTTTCTATAGCTTTATTATCTTGTTTTTAACTGTCACTCCTTTTATTTAGAAGATGTATGCATTTTCTTAAATATCTGGATATGTATAATGCTCTTATTGGTTGTACATGAAAATCCCTTATTTTAACATGCTTTGTCAAATTTATATGCCACAGGTAACAAAGTGAGAGCGTTGTATACACTTCAGTTCTAAAAAGTGCCCACTCAGCCGGCAGCATAATGAAAAGTGGGACTCGGTTTCAGTATGGAGAGAAAAAAAATAATATATCTGGCCATAAACCTAAAACTAGATCAGAATTTTGTGATGTTAATTTTTGTAATTTAAAATCAATCGATTGTATAGTGTAAACAGGTATTATTGTGTAACATTGTTTCGTTCAATTTTGTAAACTTTTTTTTTTTTTGTATTTTAAATTGTGTTGGTATTGAGGGTTTTAAGCTGCCATTAATGGCTTAAATGTGTTTCAAGATACCTTATGTATTAAAGGTGCAATGCTTGTATTGGTAGGAATCTGCATATGTCATTAGTTTATTTCAAAAGAAAACTTCTCTGGTTGACACTGGATGGTAATTTTTCCTAATGCCTTCTCTTGCTTCTTGAAGTATTGGCATTAGTGCCTTAGCATCAGTTCTAATAGTCTAGATTCAAATATATTTATAGTATCCTGGAAACATAACAGTGCTGCTTTTTTTCCAAAGTATTGGCAATCCTCTGCAATAAATCTGCTATTATAGGCTACCTCACAACCATACCAATCAATACTTTCACAAAAATTATATAACCCTAAATGGGGTATAAAGGCGTAAAGAACAAGCTGCTATGCTTTTTCTGATGAATGATCTGGGCATGTTTTTGTGGGGACAGAATTTGATGGCAGTATGCAGTAGTAGGTGTAGGTCACAAAGCATTGCACGCTTAATACAATTGCTAATGGAGTTACATCTCCTGCAGCAAAATATAAAGGTCTATGCAGATACATATATGTAAAGGATAAAGTGTAAATGAAAACAAAATACACAAAACCTTGAAGAATAGTGCCGCGCTGAGACAGATGCTTTGTATGGAGATGTTAAGCCACTGCCGGCTCTTGTACCCTTGAACCCCCTTCGAGGCCCAGAATGCTAAATGGCTCTTTAATGGGAAAAGGCCTTCATTTCTTCACCTTTATTCTCCCAGCAGCGGTGGAGAGCGAGCTGGCTTCAGTAAGCCTGGTGGTAAGTTTTTGAGTATTACAAATGGGTAGTGTAACAAAACAATCCCCTTCCTTTCTCCCCCCTTTTAATGTAACTTTAGCTAAATTTGTGTTTGCTCACCTCCATACCATGGTGTGTAATTCCCTGTGTGCAGAAACTTTAAGGGTCTGGCCGGCATTGTGTAGGGGTTTAAATGGTTATATGGTTACACAGTGGAAAAAGCAAAACAATACAGAGGTGTGTGATATGGGGAAGAGTTGTTTTATGATGAATTTGTTTTTTTGAATCCGTTAGAGGTTGAAAGCACTAACATGGGCAACTAATACTGTTCGCCAAATGAGAATCTGCAAGACTAAATATTCATTTGCCTTGCCCTGCCCTGTCCCTTTTTAAAAGGTTGCATTCCTTCACTTCTGCCATACTGCTGTTTAGTGGGGCGCAATGAAGGTGCCACTCTGCCTTTCTAGAGAGGTATTCACTACCCCTGTGGCAATTTAAAGGTGTATATACAGCACAAATCTGCCCAAAAATGGTTCCCTTGCCCACCAACTGTGCCCTGGAGGCCCCTTCATTTCACAGTGGTATTAAGTAGCATTGATGTTCATGTTTGTGTTGCACAGGGGCATGTGATCTCGTAAACTAACTTCTCTTTGTGCTTTCATCTGCCAGGACTCTTGGATGACGGCCCAGATCTTGATCTAGGTGGGTACCCTCGTAGTTACCTGGACAGTTATCATTTTTAAATAACTTATTACAAGCCATTATCTATTATTTTCACCTCCCTTGTAGTGAATAGCACTCATGGATGGCCTAAATATAGCATTTGTTAAGTATAGCACATATAGACTTGGCTCACAAATGGAATGGAATATTTAACAATTAAATCTGCCAGAATGCTTATGTGTGCAAAGTTCTAAAAAGCACAGATTATCTTGTGATAAAAGCAGACTAGAATGTTTATGCCCTGTGGCTACATGGGGGTATTCTTCTTTTGTATATTTAAAAAGTACTTGTGCATATTATAATTGTCAATCCATTGTGATTACAGTACCCCCCATGGAACCAGAAGAAGAACCAGAGAACAATACCATCTATGTGCAAGGATTTATTGATAATGTTACTGTTGAAGAAATAATAGAATTCTTCAAGCACTGCGGTGAGGTTAAGGTAAGTGGAATGGTTAAATAAGCTTTAGTAACTAAAATCCAGGATCGTTTGTCTTTCACTTTAACCCCTTCACAACGCTAGGACATATCTGTCCTGTGTCTAAGACAGGTGATAAAATGGTGTTGCTGTGTCTCCATGAGGAGGCTTCAGGCAACACTGAAAAAATCCTCTGGTGCACATATGATAGCCCTTTGGAGCTTAAGTATATGCCATACCAGAAGTGGCGCTGCTCTTTTGTGGGCAAGAGCTTTGGAGGCTGCAATGTTTTGTCGCGCTTTATTAGTTAATAGACTGCCCAAGCGGCAGTCAGCAATATTACAGAAAAAAAGTTGCTACGGTTATGATCTAGGATTAGAGTAAAGGTGAGTTGATTTTTGGAGCTGGGGATAAAGGCTATTTTAACTTACAACTTAAATGCTATTGTAACTTACAAAAAATAAACATGTAAACATGGCATGTTTCTAAACTCAAGACAAAATTTAGAAGGGTAATTTTTTTCCCGTTTTTAAAAGATTTTTCAAGTCAAAGTTAGACCTTTTTTTTTTTTTTTATGTATTATAAAAATTATTATTTGTATTAGTAAATTATAAGATATGGTGAAAATAATGGCATCTTATGAAAGCACTTATGGCAATACAAACAATATATAATGTGTGGGTACAATCAATGAGAAATTAAAATTACAGTTAACACAAATGTTGAAGTGTAAAAGCAGCCTGTGTCCTGAAGGGGTTAAAAAAGCTAATTGTGTTGGATCAAAAAAATTCTGCACAATGTGACCTGGTATAAAATGCAAAAATATACATTTTGTCACATGGTGCCATGGTCTATAAATTTTGCATTGCACTTTTGATTCTTTCCAAATAGATAAACAAGAGGACTGGCCTGCCTCTTGTGAACATCTTTACAGACAAGGAAACTGGGAAGCCAAAAGGAGATGGAACGGTTTCATTTGAGGACCCACCTTCAGCCAAGACAGCTATAGAATTGTGTGATGGTGAGCATTAATCTGTGTGAGATACAGAGTAGTTTGTTTTTGGGGAAACAAAAAAAAAAAAACTGGCTTGTGATTTCAGCATGGTGCTAACCAATGTCAAGATCTTAATGTCATGATTTCTGGCATAACCGTTTTAAAAGTTTGCTGAGCATTCGCAGGCCATATACAAAATGTTAAATTGCTACCAACTTTACCTTATCTTGTTTTATCTAGCGTTAAAACCTAGAATTCTAAAGATCGTTATCTTTTATTAGGGAAAGAATTTCAAGGGAACAAACTGAAGGTGTCGATGGCTCGCAAGAAATCTTCTTTGCTGGGTATGAGAGGTGGCATGCTACCGCGTGACGGTCGTGGACAGCCACCACTTCTACGTGGAGGTGGGATAGTGGATTTAAGGACATTGCTAAAACTTAAATCAGTTTGAAGGCATTTTGTATCTTGGCTGGGCCGTAAGCAATTGTACCTATGATCACAGCAAATGCACTTCATTGCTTCTCGGCATCAGATTTTTTTTACATCTCATCCCTTATATGTAAGGCTTTTTTAATGGCTCACTGCCATGAAAATGTTGTTCTCTATTTAGCATTAAGGAAAAGCTAAATTATTTTAAAGGGACACTCCCGCCAAAAAATGTAAAGGTTTTTACTTTTGTTTTTTTATATTGTACTGTTAATTTTAATGTTCTTTTGTGTGACTGGGCACCGCCATTTTGTGAAATAGTATTTTAGGGTGCCTTTACAGCACTAGTATCTCACTTTGGGGCTTGGGACACAGAATGGAGTCTCTAAGTCTGAATTCTGATCATAGACTTGCATTGAATGGGAGGGTAATGTAACTATTACATCACAAGGGGCGGAGTAATGATCCTGTTTGATCAGGTTAATCTTTGTGCTGGAAGTCGGGTTAAAAAAGGTTGTACAAAGCCACCTAGTCCTGGCCATTATGATACACAGGAGCCAGTAAGAGAGCAGGGTAGTTTTTTATGATATCATCATGTAGGTTTTAGCAACAGTTGTAAAGAGAGACTGGCTGGAAGATTTTGGATGATGTTGTATCATGGGACATATTCTCAAAATGGATGCTGGAGATAAATATCTAATTTTATTTTTCCTGTTATATGCAAATTAATTCAGTCATATAAAAAAAAAACGTGATATATGATTAATATGTTTGTTTTTAAATGACTAGGTTTTCTAGTTACATCTTATGTAAGTGCTAGTGTCCCTTTAAAATGTTTTTGCTGCTGCTCAGTTGTATGAAAAATAGACCAGAGGTTCGAATCTGAAGATTCACATTCGGGCTACCTCTGCATAAATGCCTTAAAATGATTTGTAGATATAGATACAATAATTTGTCACATTAAGGAATTTTATTCACTAGAACTTTATTCTGCTGTAGACACCAACACACAATCAAACATATTCTCCATTGTAGCATTTTGGCACGGTGTGTATCCAGAAATACGCTTGTGGTGGTGGTGGTCATCTGAGAGGAGTTGCAAATACCAAGCTGCTATTCTTGCCTTTTCGTTAATGCAATATTGGTATACTGGAAAACCAATTGGCGCGGTATACTAGAAGTTTTGATATACTGTACTGTGTAGGAATTGTACCATGTTCCATTTAGCTTTGCTTGTGTGAACATTATGAACTAACTTTCTAAGGATTTTTTTTAACTGTGCAAATTATGTAAAATGAATATTCATAGTCAGGTGATATGTTTTAGACTATCTTTAATGAGAGAGAGGGTCAAATTTTATCTTAGGTTTTCTTGGTATTTGCTGCATTCAAAAGGGTGCTTACTGCAGTTGTAATGGGGTTACAAATGCTGTGCTGCAGGTCCCATGGGAAGAATGGGTGGCAGAGGCGGTGAACGTGGAGGATTTATGCCAAGAGGGCCCAGAGGACCACGTGGCAGTCCAGTTGGCCCAAATGTACAACACAGAGCTGGTGACTGGCAGTGTCCAAACCCGTAAGTATGCAATTGAACTATTTTTAAAAGCTGCTCTTGTCACCTTTTTATTAATCATTCTCTTGTATTTTTAGTGGTTGTGGAAACCAGAACTTTGCATGGAGGACAGAATGTAACCAGTGTAAGGCTCCTAAACCAGAGGGTTTCATTCCTCCCCCATTTCCACCACCAGGTATGTGTCAATCTGCTATTGCACATTTAATGAACTATGTTTGGAGACAATTGTTTCATGAAGTACTTTTCCTGGTTTTTTTTTTTTTTTTTTTTTTTTTTTTTTTTTTGGTAGCTGTAATAAATCATTGGCATCCTTGAAGTAAATTGGTGATGGAGTGCTTGGTAAAATTCTTGCTGCTAGTTCCTAACTTTTTTGATTGTTTTACACGGAACTCTGAAAGTTCCATTTCCCTGGCACCTGAATTGGTCTGTCTGTGTCTCCTAAAGTCTACAGAATTTTTCAATTCCTTGTTTTGAATCTGGAATTCTTTGCTTACAATTCATTCCCCAGCTAAGCATTATGTTCATATGCAAATTATTTGGTTTTTCTTTTGGGTCAACAAAAATGTAAGCAATTGCGAAACTTGATAAAACGGTTTAGTTTGTCTTGGGTTTTTTTTTTCAACCTAATTCACTTTGTAACTAGGTAACTTTGAGCTAGAAATGAAGGTGTTGGTTGATACTATAAAAGGGCCTGTATTTACACCATTTTAGGTGGTGAAAGAGGAAGAGGGGGACCTGGTATGAGAGGTGGTCGAGGATTGATGGATCGTGGAGGACCTGGCATGTTTCGAGGTGGCCGTGGAGGAGATAGAGGTTTCAGAGGACGTGGCATGGACAGAGGGTTTGGTGGTGGAAGAAGAGGTGGACCTCCTGGGCCACCAGGACCTCTTATGGAACCACTTGGCGGAGGTAGAGGTGGTGGTGGCGGCAGACGTGGTGGACCTGGAAAGATGGAGAAGTATGTACCATTGATCACACAGTCCGTTTATAGATTTAATTGAAGATGCACCATACTAAAACTGTTCTCTCCTTTAGGAATGAGCATCGCCAGGAGCGTAGAGAGAGACCCTACTAGACGTTCAAAACCTCCTTTACTACCAGATTTATTTTTTAAACCAGAAAATGTTTTAAATTTATAATTCCATATTTATAATGTTGGCATGGAGGCCATACTCCATCACATTATGACTATCCTTTGTCTGTAACTGTTATTCACAATTTGTGGACATATTAAAATGGAAGTTTAACGGTAGTACCAATGTCCTTGTTTGTTTTTTCCCTAATCCTCCTCAACTTCCTTTTAATTTCCTGAAGGGCATCTGCAATTTTTTTTAGCTATGTTGATGGGGTTTTCTCCATATTTTGCAGGAGCTGCTTTCGAAGCATGTGTGGTATGGTTATGGGGAGGGGTAGAGGGGAAGATCCTTGATTTGATTTTATACTCTGGCTTGTATGAACTTGTTGAATCCCACTACCACAATAAAATACTGTTTAAACAATGCTAAAGAATCAAATTAATCTCCAGTTCACAAATAAACTATGTATTTTGGTTTTGCCATGCTTTGAAAAAACTGCTGAACACACTCGTAACAGGCTGTAAGATACACAGGTCTACTAGCAAGATAATTGCTAAGTAATGAGAGGTATGAACCACTCCCTGGTATTGCAAATACAATTCCAGCAACAAGGACTTGTTTATCAATGAATGAAAAGATTGTGGTTCAATCAAGCTGATCTTATCACCTTTTATAGTGGGAATGAGTGCTGAGTATAAGGCAATTATGGGGCAAAGTTCAAAAAGTACAGTCCACTTGGAAACCAGAGGAATGTTCCTGCTGATTAGATCACGTTTAGAAATTGTTATACATAACCCCATCATCTATAAAGATTACAATTTGAACATCTTAACATTTGCTCACTGGTGTTGATTATTGCTTGCTAAAAATTATTACAAAGAAATTTAAAGTTCAGTTTCAGTCTTGTGTGGCTGTACAATTGCAGCAAGGCAGCCACACATTAGGGGTTATGTACAATAGTGTTCCAGTATGAAAAATAGTGCAATTGAGCAATAATTGTGTACTACCTATAAAATGATTTCCACCAGAAAAAAAGCCAAAGTGCCCCAGTTGTGGCAAAATAAGTTGCTGATAACGTCACTGGACTAGAATTTCCCATTTTTCTGGTATATATAAAACCAATTCTGACTGCTTGGTGGATATTGTACAGGCACATGAGCCAAAAGCGGACTAAACGAACCAGGAGTAAACTGAAAAAGGTGCCGTTATTTATACATAAACCCCCCTTGAGTGCTTGTTAAATGTTCAACCTGTGAGATTACTCCATTCTCTAACACTAGCCAAAATAGAACAGATTATAAATCAAATGCTTAAGATTTTTTTTTTTATTGTACATGTTGTGTATCCCTTATCTGAAGATCCAAAATCGGAAAAAAAAAATTGTGATATGGGTCTATTCAGATAAGGGATCTGCTGTCCAGTGGAAATGGCCAAAAGGGGGAAGGGAATTCAAAGATAAGGGATGAGTAAAGTTTGGTTAATTAGCTGTAATAAAGCAGTTCATAACAGGTTTAACTCTGCTCCACGATTGGCTGAAAGCCTGGCAAGATATGAAAATCAGTTCACTGTATTAACATCCAGGAACAATATTATAAACTCACACACAGGTGGTACCTGGTGCCTACTCGCCTGGCAAAATATGCGTCACACTAATGATTTATGCTGGCGTTGTGGCAGAGCGGCGGGATCCCAGTCCCACATATTGTGGGAGTGCGAGGAACTTACCCCACTTAAGAGGAAGGTAGAAAACATCTATAGAGAGAGATACGGAAGAGGTGAGTCACTTACCCCACACACGTTTCTGTTCCACCTGGATATCCCGGCTACCAATGTATATCGGAAAGTCCTATGTGTTAATATACTAGCTGCATATAAAATATTTATCAAGATATTGGAGGAAGACAATTACTCCAACATGGACAGAAATTAGAAATCAGATTGATTTCCAGGCTAAAGTCGAAAGTTGTTTTTTTTTTTTTTTTTTTTTTACCGAACCAATAACCCTGCAGACTGGGAAAAATATGAACGCACTTGGTCAAATTGGGTAAGGTCCCCTTTGGACTATTATATCTGAAGTGTGGGGTAGACTCCCCGTGGGTTGATAGGTGATACTTATGATATGATTGTTGGCAGAAGCGGTAGGAGGCGCCGCCTATAAAACCCACTGAATAGAAAGAGATCAAAACATATTGAGATTTAATATCACTTCTGTCTTACTGCTCCGTCCTCTCTTTAATAGATATTACCATACACTGTTAGGATCTATGAGACCCCATGGATGTAGACACCTGTTTGAATGAATGATGCCCGAATGAGGACGGAAGATTGCATGTAATATGAAGGTACTTGGGCTTGATTTAATATACAGCACCCCAGGGAGCCGATACAGCTAGTCTTTTTTGACTTAGGGCATTTATTTTTGATTTAGAGTTTCTGTTCTCGTCCCCACGTCACTCTACCCTGTCCGGTTTCCTTTTTTTTTTTTTCTCCCCTTTCCCCGTCGGGAGGGAGGGATCGGGGGAGATGGGGACGACGCGAGATAAGATGGAAAATTGCCCTTTGGAACACAGGATGACAGGATTAATAAGTACCTACATTTTCATGTATAATATTTGCTGTACTGTGTCTGACTGCTGTCTGTAATGTAAAGGCTAATTGTTTCATGTATGTATTTATTACTGCAGAATGATCTGAAAATTATTTGATAAAGAGAAAATTTTATAAAAATATACATATGAAAAACAAAACACATTTAACTTCAAACAAAAGTGGACATTTACATGTGTAATGAGAATATTGGGAGTTGTCATGTTGGACTGCCTACTATGAGAATAGGTTAAAAATATAAGGATTTCAAACACAAACTAGTCTGTCTGCCTTGGCTCTTCTACCATATCAGAGAAATAAAAATGGTGGAACCTGTTCTTCCATGTTGATTTCTTAGGTTACTCCCGCTTGGTCAGCGGATATTCTGTGCAATCCACAGTGTGGATCCGCACCAATCTGCGTAAAAACGATCTTTCCAGCAAGTTTTGGAGCCCTTTCCTACCTTTTTGGGGTTTTTTTCTTCTACCATATCAACTAATACAGAGAGTCAGGTAGCCTGCTGGCATCTTGGACAGTTCTTCGTGGCTGCTTCACCACTGACCATTCAGCGGGGCTGTTTGAACACTGAACAGTCAGCAGTGAAGTTCAAAATGCCCGCTTCACCTCGGCAATGTAAATGCTCACGGTTCAGCCCTAATAAATTAACCCCTCCGAACGCTAATACGGACATTAACCCCACCACCCCGAACGGAGTTCCCGGCAGGACGTGCCTGACACGTTCATTGTCGTTAAGGGGTTAAAGGGACAGTCTTGTCCCCAAATTCACTTTGGTGCAAGATGAAGATTACAGCTTATATAGTGCACAGGCTTTTTTCCAGTGGGATTTGATACAGGCAATCTGCAAAAAGTCATTTTTAATTGACTCAAGCCGTCCCTCAGTGATTACGCTGCATGTTTACTGCAGGTGAGACAGCATGGATTATATAGATATTGAGGATATAAAGCTTTGTTTCATTCAGTCACTTCCAGTTGAATGCAGTATGTGGACTCTGAGTGACCTTGCTCTTGTACACAGTAGGATCTCTTAACAGTGCAACAGATAGTCTGATGCCATCAATTGAGAGCAGGATATTCCATTCATTTGAATGAAATTATTCTAATTGGTTCCTGCAGCAAAAACAATTTACAAAAAGGAAATTACTTTTACTCTAGTGTGAGCAGTCCTTGTTTCTTGCAAACTGCTGTAATTTCACAATTTTTTCTAGCTGTATTTTATATTTTAAGCAATGCAAAATGTAAAACATGCATTTTAAATTATTTTCAAAGCACATTAATATGCACTAATATTTAGAAGATGCACTTTGGGCACTAGACAGTCCCTTTAAGAGATGATTGCATTTTTTCCCATGATGCACTTGATGGACCTATACAATGTAAGTTGTAGGTATTAAAGGACAACAAAACTTTTTTTTTTTTAACTTAATGAAACTTTTTTATACTTTAATTCAGAGTCCCCCGCCCCTTTTACTTTAATTCCTGACCCCCCCTTGGCTCCGTTGTGGCGTCCGAATTGCGGTTCTGACACAGCCTGTGTCGGGAATGCAATTATGTAAGATGCCGATGGGGAACTGTGTGTGTGCAAGTGCAATTGCATGTTCATGCACGGTTGCAACTTTTAAAATAAAAGCAGAATCAATTGGTACTACATTTCCCATGATTCTGTAGTGGAAGAAGCCACAACTGCATATGCACAGCTTGCTAGTCGGGTATCTTTTCCTAATTGCATTGCTGAAGAGTCCCTAGAGGGGAGCGGCAGTCTATGAATGAAATAAAGTAAGTTCCCCCCAAATAAACAAGTTCACTTAGTTAATTATTGACTCTGTGTTGAAGGTCACTGGAGAGTCAGGGAATTATCAGAAGCAAAATCAATAATTTAAAAGTGGGAGCTGACTCATTAAAGAGCATCACCAACTGTGTCCAAAACTTTTATATTCAATGTATACTGTATCATGCAAGAAAAAAATTGAATACCGTCATCAAGTACTGTGAATGGCGTTGTCCCCACCATGGTAATTAACATAAAACACTGCAGTCCTGTTGTCGATTCTCAGCTTGATCTCTTAGTTCCCTGCATTTCTTTTTTTCGTGGATAAAGCCCTAGGTGTCTGCAGCTATTACCATTAAAAAGTCACTGAATACTGCTTTCAAGTCACACAAAAAAGTGAGAGTAGGGTGGCGCAGGTGGAAAATGAATGAGATCACTTGCTCAGCAGTCAATGTTGGGCTGGGCAGAGACTGGAAGGAAGTGTGTTAAGTGCAGACATCTGGTTTAGGATGCAGGAACTTTTCCATTACTGCAGGGTGCTGAGAGACTATATGGTAATCAGCAGCTCATATAGCATGCGGAAACCAGAGACTTTTACATTAGTTAAAATCCATTCTAATCTTCTAAAAAATTCTTATTATATAGATTGTTCCACAGTATATAGGACCACGTCAGTCTATTATAATAATTCCACTCTGGATTTGTAAAACAACCTAGTTATGCAGCAAACAGCATAGTAATCAGAAATAGTCCAAAATACATATTTTTACACAATAATGTGTGCGGGCATCTTTATATGCCCCAAAGAGGTTTAAATCTGTCTGTGCCATTGATGAAAACTCCGCCAAATAGGAAACATTTTACATATGATGGCACAAAAAGACATTACGAACAAGATAGAACATAACCTTTGCTTTTCTGTGCACATTTTGAAATATTTTTGTGCTGTGAATTTAAACAGGAAACAGAATTCCTTCAAAAATGGGAGTAAAATCAATGGCTACATAGAGATGACTAAAATTAATTAAGTTTCTTTCTGCCATCATCATTGTTTAATTTGACAACTGTCACCTGTGTACTACATTTCATTTCAATAAATTCTTATATCCTTTTTTTATACCCATATATATTACACACACAGAGTACCCAAGTAACAGTTGTTCTTCAAATAATTTTTTTATTTTTTATTGATTGAATGTCTCTGTTTCAGAGGTATTCTGACTGGAAGTTGGCAGATATCCAAGAGAACATCAATTTAACATATCCATGTACCGTTGCACTACATATAGTACATTAGATATATTCTTACACCTATACTGGATGTACCTACGTTATTATACAATTGGAGTGTTCTGTATTCTCTTACTTTTAATGTACCCTATGAACATGTATGCGGATCCCTTTCATCTTTATTGCCTTTTATTTGTTTTGTTTACATTCCCATTTCTGACCCACATGAATGGCAGGACCCAGGGCTGCCATCAGGGGGTGACGGGCGATACACCTGTCATGGGCCCGGCGGGCCCCTTGCCAGCATCTCCGCGCAAGTAGGCAGCATGGTGTCTGTGCACAGACATGATTCCATGCTGCCTCTCTCGAGCTGTGTGCGTGTTGATGTGACGTCAGTGCGCCAGCCACCAGGGTCACATGACCTTCCCATCCTCAACCAGATCAGTGCGTGAGAGGATCTTTCATCGCGGGATCGCTGAAGGGGAGTATTATTAATGTTTAGTAAAACGTATAAATGGGTCTGTACACTAACACAAGTGCTGGGTGCAACGAGGGAGCGTCATTCACGCCCATAAATCAATAGGAAAGACAGGAGACTCAGCACACCGTTTAAGGGAGTTTAATCCGCCAAAAAGCAACAACGTTTTAGCCCGACTTGAAGAAAGCTCATTATTGGGCTGAAACGTTGTTGCTTTTTGGTGGATTAAACTCTCCTGTCTTTCCTATATATTGTTAATGTTTGATAGGGGTTAATGATAGTATTAGGGTTGGGGGGTTAGATATTACTATTAGGGTTCGGGGAGGGTAGCATTAGTATTGGTGTTTAAGTTAGTATTAGGGGTCGGAGGGGATTAAGTATTAGTACTGCATGTAGTGTTAGTATTAGTGTTTCGGTTGGGGGGTTAGTTTATTAGGGGGGGTGTATGTTTGTAACTGAAATGTCAGCGCTTACAAAGCATCACACTGCCTCCTCCAGCTTGCCACCTGTCATAATGTTATGGCTGACCGGTGTATATTGACAGGTAAGGTACAGAGAGTGGTAGACAAAACAATTAGATAGTGTAACACACTAGGCCTTTAGAAGTTAAAAGTGGTGGAGCCCCAGCCCATTGAGCTAGGTAGAGGGCAGCCTGCAGAGGGCACTTCTGCCCCCCTTGCCAGCACTTCCCTGATAACAACCATTACACCCATATCCCTGTCTCCTATACATTGCAGAGTGCCTTTTGTACAGCGTGTCTGGTGGTGGATGTCAGTCAATAAGAGGTTAAAAGCACAGTCATTCTCTTTTTTTCCGCATTGGCTAAGACGTTAAAATATTTCAACTTGGGACACAAGCCAAACAGTCTGGAGTCCTGATACAAGCCAGCCTCGCCCTCCTTCGGCTACTCTGCGTGAGATCATCCTTAAAGCCGCAGGCTGCTCTATTCTGCAGAAGCTGCTATGTACTTTGATGTGCCTGGGCATTATTCACCCGATAAGCACTTACAAAATACGCCTCGTAAAGGGCAACAAGCTTTTTTTTGTAAAAACTGGTAGTTTACAAGATTATTTATTTATCAAATATAGCTATTCTGTTCCCTCTTCCATTACCTCGATAATCGATAATGATGCGCGGTGCGATATTCTTATATTCATATTGTTTTCTACCTGCAGTCAGATTATATAAATCGCTTTTAATGCCAATCATAATCCAATATGACAAATAAGATAAATCCTTTTTTTGCATGTCAGAGGGAGTGATGCGCAATCTTGTTGCACACCTCTGGTATATATATATATATATATACTTAAATATAAATCTGAATACATAAGTGAAATGAGGGGTTAGTAGACCAGCAAAAGTGTATAGCAAGTGTATATAGCTAGACACATGAATGGGAACCCTGCGGTCCCCTTGTCCATAATGATGGTGCATCTTTGAGACACTGCTATATCTCATGCCTTCTCTTGTCATTGGGATTTCTTACACAGGTAAAGCTATCCTAACCTCAGTAATATTGCTGTGTGCTTCACCAGCTCATTCCCTTTCCCAAGTTTGTTCCCCCACTTCTCTCCTCCCTCCTTTTCTTCTAAATGAATGGATTCCCCAAGCTGGCAGGAAGTTGTAATGAAGCTCTCTTCTAGATGCTGCTGTCCCTCCCAGAGCTTCCAGCAAAACGACCAAGGAAGGGCGGGAGGCAGAGGAATCATCTACTCATGGCAGGGTATATACTAAGCTAGTCTGGGACGGGTAATCCTGTGCTCCAGGAGACAGTTGACCTAACCCAATGTGACAAGGAGGCAGGAGCATGATGCTCAGGTGACATTGGGAGCAGCCATGGAGGGCTGACTAAGTACTGATAATAGCAGCATCCAGAGATAGAGAGGGCCTGGGAGAGGACTGGAGCTGGCAGGGTGGGTACAGCGAGGATTAGGCAGCCTGATTAACCTTGTGCAGAGGGCGAGGCTCACTGTGTCTTGCAGTCTCGCCTCCCCCCTTCACTCACTCTCCCCACCTCCGGGCTTGTCCTGCCCTGCCCGGACTGCAGAGATCCGGAGTGAGCAGCAGCCAGTCTCCCACGTCAAACCCCAACTTCTAAGGACAGGAGAGCACAACGTGTAAGAAGGAATAGTGTTCCGGTGACAGGATTGTTCACCCCGAGCTGACGTCAGGAGCAAAACTCACAGTGAGTGAAGAGAGAACATGTTACAAAGAGTGGGGCACTTTGTGGATGTGATAGATGGGCTGGCCCCCCACTCCCTGCACAGGTTCTGAGGGGGTGGGGGTGTAAAACGGCAATAGCCCCCCAAGAGGAAGAACACATCACTTGTGACCAGTTTCCAGGTAAGTGAAAGTGTCTATATAAAGAGTCTGTCTGGTCATTCTGTCTCCTTCTTTTCGATACTAATTAACCTATGCCTTTCTGAACAGTTTAGATGACTGGCTTCATTTATATGTTGTATTGTTATTATTATTATTATGATGTAGTGAAGACAGTCTAAACCAGTAATTACCAATCTTATGGATTACCGTTAACATGATACTCAGCCATTCAAAACTGATTCCTAAACATGATCAGATCCATTGTTCACAACAATTAGAGTACCAAAGCTTAGCCATCATTTGCCTCCACATGTATGCTCTCCTTAGCTCAGCAAAGGCTGCCAACATTACACGTCCCACAGGAGAGAGAAACAGAAGACATTTCTGAAATTTGAATTATTATATGAGAACCACACTTTATGTAAGTGACTTGAATAATGGTGCACAGTGACAACCCTCATATATTATACAGTATATTATAAGAATGTGCAGTGTAACACAGTAATTTACCTTTTATTTTGGAAATAAAATGATGTACATTGTAAATAAATGATTTTTACTGATCAGTTAATCAGTACTGCATGTTTTGTGTTCACTATGCATATTAATTTGTACATTTCAGAAACATGCAAAATAATTAAGAGATATTTCAGCATGTTGAACATGTTACATACTATTATTAAGCATTCATGTGGCGGCACCTCAGCAGTGTATAAATAAAATGCACATATGGCAAGAGCATTTATAACAATGGGTACATGTGATATTTATGTAATTGCTCTAGTTACAGCTGTACAATGTGTGACATGCCAATAATTTTGCACACAGAACATGCAGTCATCTCTAATTACACATTTGCTTTACATTGTCATCATCATGCTTATTTTGATGTTATATTGTAGTTTATTATATATTATATATTTCTTCCATTGAATTACATAATTATATGCAGAGTCGGAGATATTCTCTGTCTTGAGGATGGTTTTGAAATAAACTGGTTTAACATAAACATTACTGTGCTCTTAGTACAGTCACTTAGTTAGATTTTTTTTTTTTTGGACTGTGTATTTTATAGTTACTTCTGAACTAACCCTTTTTTTTTTATATTAGCCCCACATATACTTACTCGAAATTTAAAATCTGTGAAAAGCCATTTAAAAAAAAAAGTGTGTCTGCATGTACACATTTTATGTATGATTTGCCAGCTGTGAGAAATGCTAAGGGGCTCCAGAAACATCAGCCTGTATATAACATAAATAGGAACAACACTGCATTGTAAGTAAAAAAAAATATATATATATATATAAATATATATGAAGTACCCCAAGTTGTGAAAACTGCAGTAAATAATGTGTGTGCTTCCTATCATCTGTGTACCTCTTTTATTGTAGTGTAACTAAATATACTGCAGGGGCGTCCAAGTTTTTCTGTAGTGCGCTACATAATAAGAAATGCATGTGTGTTTTGGTTTGCATTATTTTTTTTTAATTTACAGTAATGGTGAAAAATAGTTTGTTAGCCAATTAAAAAGTCTATGTTATTTACCAGTAGTAATAAAGCAGTTTAAAGCAAGTTTCAATTCACTTTATTCAAGAAAAAGTATGCATTCATAGGGATAATGAGTTAAATGTTGAGCCGCACCTTGCTGTCAAACTGGCCTCAATTGGCCCGTAGGCCTCACATTGGACACCTCTGAAATATAGCATAGTTATATCCTGAACACTTTGACTGATTACCTTCTAACTATTTCTCTGCTGTCTATTACACAGATCAAGGTGTTTGAAGCAAGGAATGAAAAGAGATGGCAGATCAGAGTCATATTCAGTCATCTGCTTCCAAAAGCATCCGACCATTTCGCTCCAGTGAGGAATATCTAGAAGCCATGAAAGAGGATCTCACCGACTGGCTCAATATGTTGTATGACCTAGACATGGAGGCTGCCACCTTCATGGAGGCCCTTGAGACAGGATACACATTATGCCAACATGCTAACAATCTGAACCGCTTAGCTCGAGACTTCCAGGAGCAATACAGTGAAGCTGCTGCAAACATGCGACTACCCCAGAAGGATGTGACATTCCAGGTGAAAGGGGCACTGCCAGGCTCATTCCTGGCCAGAGACAATGTGTCCAACTTTATTAGCTGGTGCCGGCAGGAGCTTGGCATACCAGAGGTGCTGATGTTTGAGACCAATGATCTGGTGCTAAGGAGGGGAGAAAAGAGCTTTATCCTGTGTTTACTGGAGGTGGCACGAAGAGGTGCTCGCTTGGGCATGCCAGCACCAACCCTCATCCAGATGGAGGAGGAGATTGAAGAGGAACTTAGCCGTGGGCGGAGAAGCACTGACCAGGGAGTGTACACACCAGTTAAAATGATGCCTGTCCGGCCTGCCCGTACTCTGTGTGATCTTAAGAACTTAGATGAGTTGGTAAGATTATGTACACATCATCACCAAGACTAATGTGGGACCTATTACTTTTTCATTTTACCAAGAAATAAGTGGGAAGAGTAATTTCACTGTTCTTCTGCATGTATAACACTTTGGTGCATATTATAAGCTTTCTCGGAAGTTCAGTTTTCCAGGGCACCTGTAGAGATTTAAAGCGCTTACCCTAAACAGTAAGGAGCTTTTGATCTACTTAAGTCTGCTGATATCGTCTTTCAGTTTAGCATCCTGCCAATTCATTTGCCAATGCATGATCACTAAATTGCAGTTATGATAAATTTTCACGGATGGCCATGCAGACTACATGGTATATTAACTAGCATATTATAATTTATGGTTCTTTTATTATTTTTCTGCAGTACAGCCATAATTACTGGTCATATATACCAATTTTCCAATTTACATAGAAACTAATGTGCATTGTGTAAGTTTAGATGTTTAGCAGTAGCAAAATCCTGTTTAGTTTTATTGGTTTGGAGTCTGGGTATAAGGTGACTTTTCTGGTCTGTCTATGATCTAACAAAGCACAGCACTGATGTGGACTGTCTGGAAATACTGCTACCTTACTTGAGTTCAAAGGTTGTTTTCTAACCCACACACATCATCAGCCAGTTAGCTAAATGCTAAAATCACTCTTTGCACAAGATGCAGTGCATAGGTATTTGTTGAGACATGGTAGGGTTGGTGTAAAGCACATGAGTTGTGCATTAATGTATAGAAGATGGATATAGGTTTCATGACATATTCCCCATGAAAGCAAAATAGAGAACTTGAGTGTTGTAGAACACCCACAAAAACCCCCAGAAGGGTTTAAATATTACCTAGAATTTGTACAGCATTGAACATAACAAAGGGCAGTTGTTTTTACAGGCAGGGGATTTCCCTGTTACTCATGTGCTGAAGAAATGAGCAATGCATTGGTGAAGAAAAAGAGGTATATAATATTTTGTTATAATGACAGATTATACCTTAAAAATAGAAAGCTTCAGTTCCAATAAGACTTTTCTTACCTTTGAATCTTCAGCATGTTCTGTGCTCCCTCTTCTACTCCAGGCTTGACATTTTTATGTATCTCCACCACTCTTCTCACTATCTGCTTGCTCCCTCCTTCTTCACTATCATTCATCCTCATTGTTCACATTCACCTCTGCATTTGTAGCAATCTCGTTTGCATTCCCTTTAGCATTCACAGATGCTTTCCTCCCTCCCAACTCACATGATAGACACACGACTAGGAGCAACTGGCAGTCGCCTGACTGTCTCAGTGAAACAGAAGCTGCACAAAATGATTTCTCCCAAGTCTTTAGATACCATTCAAAAACAATATACAACTTTCATATATAAAAAATATTTTGGGGGGTTTATTTCCGGGTTAAAATAATATGTAGAATTGGTTTTTTTACTGCTTTCTATTAACAACTCTTTGGCTCTGTCTCAGTGAGGGTCAGCCAGATAGCATATTCCTCATATCTCTAGAACCCGAAGGGATGAAGGAAACCATGCAATCATTTCCTGTGCACAGGTCTCTCAGAAGCAAGTTAATTCTGTAAACATCCTACACATGTTTATGTCTCCATGGCGATGATGTGACATAGATGGCAGAGCTACTTTTTATTAGACCAAGTCTCATCCAGGCGGCCACAAAATGTAAATGTTTTATCGTGGTTTTTGTGTTTTTTTTGGAAACCAAAGCAGAATTATGTAATATAAATTGATTTAACATTATTGATGAGATTATATGTCAACAATAGAATTACCACAAAACCAGTATTTTACTGGCAGGCCGGTAAAAACAAAATGGCTTGCTGCCAATGTTATGTCTATGGAGGAAATAGCATGGCCGGTATTGTTTTGCAGAAAAGGTGGCAACCCTAATCAGCATGTACATTTTTTGCCATTTTATTACATTTTTGTTGTTGTCAAGGCTCATTTATATCAAATTATTCTATAGTTTAGTCTCTCCAGCTCTTGCTGAATGGTTGAATTTCTATAATGATCAGCTGTAACCACAGTGTACTTGTGTATTGTGAGAATTGTATTCTAACAACAGCTGAAGAGGTAGAGATTCCCCATAAAGAAGGTTATCTTGCCTCACCTTGGGGAGATGCTTACAATTATCCGTAAAGTATATTAGTATGTCTGGTGATCACTGCTATAAGAATCATAAAGTGTGATTAGCTGTTTGTTTATATGGGAGGAGGATATCTTTTATGGTCTCACTAACTTGATATACAAAACACACAGAAAAACACATTTCCAAATTGCCGGGCTTGACAAATATATTTAAACTTTGGGAGAGCTATAGACCAAGTCAGGGAAAAGCCTAATTATTTAAAGGAGCCAATGAATAGTAACCAACAATTTTAGGATCCAGACATCTTTGCTCAAGGGGTTTGTCGTACCCTGCCATATTGCTTTTTATATGCCTAATCATTCCAAATTGACTTTATGTAAAACTTCCATTTATGTTCCATCATTTACTGTTCACTCTGTAAGCCATCTTGTCTCCTCAATAATACCTGGAATTCCGACACATTATAGCTCTCACTCTCTCTGCATTCTTCCACTCAATGCCATTATCCATCTCCATCATACTCCCATTCCATGAGCTTTGCTTTATGGTCCTCATGCTACTTGTGGCAATTTATTTTCACATTGTAAGACACTACTGGAGTTAAATAGATGGGGGAAGGGAGCCATCACCATGGCAGCATATGGAATGGTCCTGCTGTTTGTCCTACTTTAAGATTTTTTGGGGAGAAATGAAGAGTAGAGCAATGGCACTCCAGGAGTCGGTATAGGTGAAGTAAGTGATGTTTATTCAATCCAAAAACAAGTAAATAGTTGCACAGCAAATAAAGATGGATGAAAGTGAAAACCGTGACTGCGGCTTTTCACTTTCATCCATCTTTATTTGCTGTGCAACTATTTACTTGTTTTTGGATTGAATAAACATCACTTACTTCACCTATACCGACTCCTGGAGTGCCATTGCTCTACTCTTCATTTCTCCCTGACTTTTGATCCTGAGGTGTGAGCCAGGCACCTGTAGAGGCACCGGAGCCGACGAGTGGGATTCATACTCCATTTACACTCTCCAGCGCTGTGTGCCGGACTTTTTCTACAATCACCTTTTTTAAGATTTTTTTCCCAGAATGCTTAACACTATGAGTGAGCACTACCCCTATAAAAATCTATGAGACTGAGTAAGTACTTCTGGTACAATAGACTCATGCAAAGTGTGAGCCCTCCATGTGTGTTTCAAATTACAGAGCCCTACCACCTGTGTTCTCTTGTTTGTGCATAAACCTCACACATTTCAGGAGCCTCGCATGTATGAGATTCTGATTTACAGCATGAAATGTGTGTATGACAGACTGTTACCCACTTTGCTTTGTGTGACTGACTGATTTTTATGAAACACTCTTTTTTCTCCTCTCAGGTCCGTGAGATATTGGGCTTCTGCAGATGTCCCTCTCAGTTTCCAATGATAAAAATCTCAGAGGGGAAATATCAGGTTGGGGACAGTAACACCCTTATCTTTGTGAGGGTAAGTTTAACATGCATATTCCACAAATGTTTGCACAGGCTGTGAAATGGAAAGATGGGTCATCAGTTTAGTTGCTCCACAAGTAGCATTGGTAATTGGTCCTTCAGAAGGGAAGATGGTATGGTGTCTGAGTCAAAGAGATATAGAACTGCATATTCTGCTTCCTGGGAAAATGTGTATACGTGATGCCATATACAGGTAGGGTTGCCACCTTTTCTTCCAAAAAATACCGGCCTTGGTACTGTCTCCATAGACTTAACATTGGCCTAATGCCAATTTTTTACCGGCCTACCGGTAAAATACCGGCCAGGTGGCAACCCTATATACAGAAGACCCCACAGACACATTTAAAACACATTTTCTCCTAATGTAGCCATTAGATGCAGTTTGCTAACACAATAAATACATAATTTCTATAATTGTTAATTCTCTACATGCACAGTAAAACAATGTTTAGGTGATATAATCACTTAAATGAAAGAATACAAAAAAAAACCTTTTTGAGCCATCTTTACTCTGTATAGCACTATGAGGAGGCAGCTATCTTGGGTCAGATCACCCTTTATCTGACCCATTTGATTCTAAATATGTCTGCCCAGATGGAGCTATTGAGAGCAAATAGGATATTTTATATGTATTCTTTCGTTAAAACATTTCTATATAAATCGTCTACATTTGTTGGAATTTTTCATTAACAGTAACTGATTAAAAAAATAAAATCAGGGCATGATTACCTTTCAAAACATATATTCTCTCCTACAAAAACTTCAGTTCTAATACAGAGGTTTTTTTTTTCTACAGCATATGATGTCATTTAGAAATGAAACACATTATACAGCACAGTGTACAGATTAAAAAAAATCCATATAGAAAATGTATAAAGCAATGGATTTATCATATGTTTCTGTATCACTGATCTATTACTCCTTATCCACCTGACACTACCACTGATCCTGGAACACTTGAATGGATTTATTCTAAACGCTGGTTTGACAATTAATTTCCAAAAATTAGACAAAAGAAACCCAGTTACAAAAAATGTTCTAATCTCTGCTGTTTTTCAGCTTGGCTACGCTGATCTAGGTTTTGCTTCTCATTTGTTAATTCACCACAATTCATTATTTAAGGAATAAATGTATGCAAGTGAATTTGAGGCTTAGGTTTATATGCAACTGTCGTGTATGATTCTATAGTGAAATAGTTAATGAATGTTACCTGTTCCTGCTGGGAATCATGTGAAGGAATGGGTAGATGAGAAGATGTGTAACAGGAGATACAAGGTTATATATTATTTAGGGATAGCAATAGAAGCTTTCTTCTCTCTGTCCTGCTATGTCTCATATGTCACCTATTAACCCATTCAATCATATTAATTTCTGCCTATTGTGGAGCTTTGTCTGAATCTGATTGTTTTAGGGCTGTGGTGTCACACTGTTAGAATACTACATCTCCCATACTGACCTTTTACCTGACAAAATGTTATTGGAGTAATAGGCCATCAGCAGTTGGCCCTGTTTTTCAAGTATGTTGAATTCACAATTGTAGCACTTCCAAAATGTTTGGTTTAGTCGTGTGTAGGAACAGGTTTTTTTTTGCTAAATGTAAGGTTTTTGGTTACTAAACCAACCCCAACCAAATGATCTTGTATTTCACTGAATATCCTTTGTACATTGACATCCTTCTACTTTGCAGGTTCTACGAAGTCATGTAATGGTGCGAGTTGGAGGTGGTTGGGATACTCTAGAACATTATCTAGACAAGCATGACCCTTGCAGGTGTCAGTCTGTGTGTGAGTATCAGCATTGCAGAGGTTATTGTGTATAGTATGTCTGTACATATCTGGCTAGTTAACTTAAAATATGGCTTGCTTTTTTAATTAAACAAAACATTATTAACTATAGGCCCAACTACTGGAGTTTATGGGCCTGCTATGGGTGATAACTGCAGAAGTGTTAGTGCACAATCCCAATCAATCCACTGCAGCTGTCGGTGCAAGGGACTTGTTTAATGATCAAATCAATCAAGTGAATATTAAAATCAGTGTCTCTCACTGTGGGAACCACGCAGCCTGGATGCTTCACATTGAAGCTTGACATCTTTATTATGCCATAGGCAACATATAATCAAATGTAATTTTTTATAAGAGCTCTTTGCATACTGTTCATAGTAAAGTAAGAAACTTTCCAATTAGTTTTCTTGTGCTGTAGAGAGGAAATACTTCGACAGCATAGTCACACTGTTCCCACCCAGAAAAATGGCGGGCAAATTTCCTCTGCACAGCACACCACAACCTGTAGAAGTGCCCCTAGCCGGCCAGAGATCTCTATAAACATATGGATTAACAAAGATGATAGTTTTTGCCCGAGGGGAGTCTGGACTCGGGGAGTATACAACCAATGGATGTATGGATGGATGTGTTTATGTAAATGAGTAATTGTATTCATGATTTTATTAACCAAATTGCCACATTTTGCCATTATTATTGCTAAACCAATACAGAATGGAATGGATTTTATATGTAAATTTGTGGATGTTTTAGTAGTTTTGTCACGTTAAAATACTGCTTTTTTTATGTTTTTGTATTGTCTTTTGATAAAATTTAATAAAGATGGGGGGAAAAAAGAAGAAGTGCATGTTGGCCTCTCATAGGCCTCTTCAGTGAGGTATGACTGGGTTCTCCTCACCAAGAACAAACAAGGTTCTGTACCATCATGCAGCATATTTTGTCAGATACACTTCACTTTGTCCTAAATGTTATCATTCTGCGCCTTCCTGTCTCGTACTAAAAGCAATTCATTTGTTTCTTCAGCCCATCGTGTGCAGACCTCACGTCCCGTAACCTTTTCCCCCCAGCGTGGGTCCAATGTTGTTCCTCCTGCGGTCTCCAGTCCTTCCCAAGTACGCAGGTCTGAGGGAACACCGAGAAACTTCCAACCATCAGAAGCTAACTCAAAACGTGGGATCTCTACGCGAGCTTCCCTAGCGCCCACTCCTGCACGGCTTGGCACTCCAAAGGCCTCAGTGCCAAAGAAAGAGCGTGCAGGAACACAAACGATCAACTCATTCAGGTGTGTAATCCAGCTCCTGTTAACCATCCACTGCCTGTGACATATCACATTATTTATTGGCTTATTGTACTCTCATGTGATTTCCCCCTTGCCAACAAGCTATTTTTCAGTCTCCTGATGTCTTTTATTGTTTTTGTGTTCATTATACGTGTTTATTCTTTCTTTTTTGCCACTCCAAATATACATTCATTTTTACTCTCTTATCAATCTATGTCATATAATCCCCAACTACCATTTTAGGACATACAGCACTGTGCAAAGGTTTTATGCAGGTATGAAACAATGTAAAGTAAGAATGCTTTCAAACACAGAAATATGAATAGTTTATTTTGATCAATTCTTCTAGGTGCAGTAGCACAAAGTCAAGGCTTTTGTTGGCGTCTAGTCAGTTATATGATTAAACAGTTATACTCATTGCTAATGATCAACAATTGAATATGCAGGTTGAACCACAATCATTAACTGAAAGAGAAACAGCTGTGTAAGAGGAATAACATGGGGTGAGGCATAATCCAACTCAGCTAACAAGGTTAGGTTGCTGATACATTTTAATTTCAAAAGTAATAACCCATGGCAAGAGAGAGCCCGGCAACAAAACACAAAGTAGTGATATTGCATAAACAAAGTCTCACCAAAGCAGAAATTTCAAGGCAGACGGGGGTTTCCAGATGTGCTGTCCAAACTATTTTGAAGACCCACAAAGAAATGGCCAGTGTTGAGGATTGTAGGAAATGCAATACAGAGGACGAAAAAACTTCACAATAGGAAAATGTACAACAGTGGCTGGAGAGTGGTACAAGAATGAATGGTCACCTCAATGCTGAGCCATACAAACAGAAAAATATCTATCATGCAATACCATCAGGGAGGCATTTGTTGGGCCCAACATTTATTCTGCAGCATGACAACTATGCCAAATATAAATCTAAAATCATTAAGAACTATCTTTAGAGTGAAGAATTGATAATATGGCCTCCACAGAGCACTGATCTTAACATCATCTAGTCTGTCTGGGAGAGTAGCAACTGAGGCTGCCTAAATCCACAGAAGAACTGTGGTTAATTCTCCAAGGTGTTTGGAACATACCACCGGCTGAGTTCCTTAAAAAACTGTGTGCAAGGTGCCTAACACAACTGATGCTGTTTTGAAGGCAAAAGTTACACCATATATATATATTGATTTGTCTGTTTACTCAGTTTGCATTTTGTTAATTGATAATACTAAACTATTAACATGTCTTTTTTAAACTATTATTACTTAACAGCATTTCTGATGCCTGCCTAAAATGTTTGCACATTACAATATATTGGAGTGTCCATCTGACGGGCCACTTGCTTTATTGTGTGACATTTTTCCAAAGGGGCTTTTTTGTTTTTTATTCTTTTTCTCAGCTCACTGAGTAAAATAATGATTTATTTCACTGTACAACCTGTCAGAGATCTGTACAGTGTTTCACACAAAAATGTGAACAGATCACATACCTTCCTGCTTTATCATATGTCATGGGTACAATGAGATAAGCTGGGCTGTCTCAGCACATTCTCTATGGCTGTCATGGAATAGTTGAGTTTCATCCCCCTTTCTTTATGTCTAATTTTGTTTGTCACCCAGTTCCTTTCCTTAATTTTTACATCTCTCCTTAACTGTACTTTTTCTGTTTAATCACAAAAGTGGCAAATCCATCTGCAACTTTGTGTCAATAAATTGAGTAGTTTATTATTCAAAATCATATGATATTCTGTAAAATTTATGAAATGAAAAGGACTTTTGTTTTTTATGTAGAGAGTTGAGCACATCTTGCTTCATTTCTAAATACGTGGATACACTTCTTTCCGTTTACATGTATACCACAGGGTAAAGGGCTTTCTGAATGTGGCATTTGGGTCTGTCACAGGGCCGCTTTAAGACTCTAGTGGGCCCTGGGCAAAGTCTTTAGCAGTAGGCCCCCCTCGATCCAATTTATCTAATGTTGCATTGTAAAAAAAAAACTGTATGTGAATGTACACTTTTTAATATTACATGCAACTATTTTCATATCACATTCAACTATTTGTATATGTAAAAAAATGTTATTGGAAAATTGCATTTCTTGTTTTTATTCCCTTTTTCTGCACCCATATTGCACCTAAAGGACTTTAATACAAGATGATACGGTATCCACTTGCCATGCACTCATAGTGCACCCACATGATTTGGCATGCCACTGTGTCACTTTGCCTCACAGAACTGGCCCTGCAGAACATGCCACAGTGTCAATTGGCCCCATAGCACATGTTATTTTGCCCCACAGAAGATGCCACTGCATCACTTTGCCAATTAAAATGAGCCACAGTCATGTACCAATTAACAGGCAACAATCAGTTTTCCATTAACATATACAACAACCAATTTGCCCTTTAAAATATGTCACAGTTTGTTGATTAATATACCACAGTTAGTTTGCCCATTAATATACCACAGCCAGTTTGTCCATTAATATGCCATAGCCAGTATGCCCGTTAATATGCCAGTGTCAGTTTGCCCATTAATAAGCCAGATCAAATTTGCCCATATGCCACAGTCAATTTGCCCATTAATATGACATAGCCAGTATGCCCATTCATTTATCCATTAATATGCCACAGGCAGTATGCCCATTTATATACCACTCTTAATTTGCCCATTAATATGCCACAACCTGAATACTCACTAATATGCCACAGCCAGTATGACCACTAATATGCCACAGCCAGTTTTCCCAATAAAATTATCTCCCCCTTTCCCAGGGTGCTGCTCTCTCGACCGTCTCCTCCGCAGTGTACCCCGTTAGTGCTGCCAGATACGACAGCAAGTCATGTCCGGTATTTGTATGTCCCTCCTCCGCAATGAAGAATAACGCAGCCGTTTTATCGCGGACGTGGCTATGTAAGAGCTGACAGTTCAGCGCTGAACTGTCAGCTCTTACAAACGTACCAGTTAAAAAAAAAATACCCCCCCAATGAATGAATCCCACCCAAAGTGCCCCCCCAAACCCTAATACTAAAATTAACCCCCAAACCCCAATACTAAAATTAACCCCCAAACCCCAATACTAAAATTAACCCCCTAATACTAACCCCCGAACCCTAATACTAACCCCCGAACCCGGATACTAACCCAGTGGGGGAGGGCACGTTGGACCAGCAGGGGCCCTGGGTAAGTGCCCAGTTTGCCCATTGGTTAATGCGGCCCTGGTCTGTCATGTGAAGAGGGTTTCATTTAGCTGGTGCCCCTGATTGGAAAGTTTAGCGTATTTCATTCACAGCCCTGTTGGCGAATGTAACGCATCTTTAACATATCTCCCACCAACACTAGAAGAATCGACAGGCTCCTCCACCATTTGCAAAATTCAGTGAATAAAACTTCTTGCTTTCTAAGGTGGTCTAGGCTTGCTTCCTTGTCTATATGGCTGGTCCGACTATCCCCAGGCCACCGACTGACAAGAAGCAAAGATGGCTTCATGACTGATCTGTACCCTTCCACCATAGCACACATTCTTAATGTATAAACCCAGTGTGTTCTATTCATAAATAAATATTTAAGCATAGTTCTGGACTAAAGAGATTCTTTAAAAAAACCAATCCTGATTACTGTACCTTCAGGCTGCCAAAACAGGTTACTCCATTCATCTCAACTTGTATATAGGATCCCTGCAGAATGATCTAATCTAAGCCTAAGAGGCTTTTGAACCCTCCTTTTTTCCTGTGATCTGAAGTTTTCACAAGCAAGGTGTTTTGGTCATGTCAATAGAAAGGAATGGGACCAGCATGTTTATTATGGTTCTGTTAATTTCATAATGTATATATAACGAATGTTAACACTTTTACATCCTTCCCTCACATTTTATCTATTTTACTTTTAGGAGCCTCTGTCAAAAAAAATCTCTTTAGATGAATCAATTTAATATTACTTCAATGTAAAAATGGTATAATAAATCTAGCTGTAATTACTGCTTGAATATATAGGAGGATAACTCAGAATCACAATTTGTAAATTCTGAGTTGCAGTTTAGAGAGAGTTACTAATTAAATAAGCATTCCGATCAAAATACATATGATTAGCTTTCAGTAAATCACTGTGCGGGGGAAGGTAAACCAATAGATCAGTGCCATATGACGGTCCTAAGAAACCTTCAGATGACAGAAACACTTTAATTTCTGCCAATTTCTCTCTGTTTTCCTCCAGTTGCGTGATATCTCCTTTTCATTTTTGTATCATCATTTTATTCTTGCTACTTGTCACTTTATGACTACTCAAACTTTCTTTACCTTCTTTCTCTCAGGCCTCCTCGCTTACGACGTTATTCTGGTGATAGTGATTCTTCTGCCTCTTCTGTTCAGAGTGCCCCGGCTGGCAGAAAAACTGGGGAAACCGTGAGAGCCGGAACTCGTACTTCTGTAACTCGCAGCCAGTCTCAGGATCGGGGTCCTCTTTCCTGTAGAACACAGGCCTACCAATCTCCACAGTCTGATCGTGGCAGAGCCCAGGGCACTTCTTCAGTTGGTCCTCAAAATCGAAGAGCCCGGAGCCAGGGTCCCCCAACTAACAAGAAGCCTGTTCTGCTCATAACACGAAACAAAGAAGGCCAACACTCCTGGGCATCCTCTGCTGTTTCAAAGCCCCCTAACCCTCGTACCCAAACAGAGCCTCCTCCAACCCATACACGTAGACAGTTGAGGTATACACCAGAGCCTCTGGATGTGCACCAGGAGCAACAAATTTATCGTAGTTTAGAAAAGGAATTCCTGGAAAATTCACGAATCTTGGAAACAGAGTCTTTTGGTCCAACACACGGAGCTGCGGTTTTGGTGAGCCCTCCTTCATCTGAGCCAGCTGTAATAGACTCTGCCTATTGTTCCTCCAGCTCTTCCTCCTCATCACTCAACTTCTATATCACTGGCGGTGGAGGAGGCAGGGAGCAAAATGTAGATGGCAATTCAGTAGCACTCCCTGTGTCCTCCTGGAGGCGGCTTCCAGCTCTGTCTAGCTCTTCAGATGATAGCTCCTGCCCCCCACCTCCAGAGGATTTACAAGAGGTGGCTGAGAATGAAGAGGATTATGATTCCCCGGATCATGATACAGATACTGGAGGGGTTATTCTAAGACAAAAGAAATCCCCAAAACGTCCAGACAGGGTACCTTCTATTTACAAATTGAAGTTGCGCCCTAAAACTCGGCCTCGTGCTGACATACAGCCAGACAAGTTGCCTTCCCGCATTCCTACCCCGCTTTCCTATAGAACTGCAGGGTCTCCTCCTAAAGCTGCGCCCATCAGGCGTTCATGGAAAGTCCTGCAATCTGTCCTCTTCCCTGATTCAGGTGTGCAGATGGATCATCCTTGTGGTTGAGGCCAGATTTGGGATTAGAGCATCGATGATGACCATTTCTGAACTTGGAGCACCCACAATGCTTCCAAATCTGATGATACTTTTTCTGGAATTCTGAAACCAAAATTTCCTGGTAAAACAGGTAAAGGGGATGACATCCAAAAAAACTTGTAAGGAATCTTAGTACTATACTAAGCATAACTACACTCAGGGCATGGATACTGAGCTATATGGGAGCATGACTATGCACACCTTCCCATTCTATAGTGCAGCATGTTTATTGTCATTTGCTGACATTTTACATCAACACAGAGTGTGATATAGGGTTCTTGTAACTACTGTATAATGCACCACATTGAGTAAATTTTCAGGAGATAAAAGGCTTTGGAACCTCACTATAGTGTTCAATATGTTCCCACAGTTCCAAGTGACAGTGTATATATGTGCGTATATATATATATATATATATATATATATATATATATATATATATATATATATACATACATACAAGTTAACTTGTAATATACATATTTATTTATATATATACTTTTTCCACTTTTACTTTATAAAGTAAATTAAATTAATCTTTTGTGTTTATTAAAAGGATGCAAGATTAAAAAAAAAAGTACCTCAGTCCCAGGTTGATGGGACTCTATTATACTGTCTGAGTTGTTCACACTTATTGCCTTTCTGAAAATAGAAAATGGCAGGCTGCTGCCAGATTCTACATGCTGTAAAAACTCACGGCCATCTTTTATACTCAGGATAGCCTTCTTTTTTTCCAACAGGGTGAGTCTCCTTACTAACTTAGACATTAGTATACTGGATACATGACCAAAAGGATCATGGAAGCCCAACCACCTTATTTTTTGTACCAAAGAAACCTTTGCACTTCTGAAATATTTGTCCAATTATCTGTCAGCTTTTGTGTTTTTGTTCTAGGTTCTAAGTATCACAATTAATTAGGCCTCACTATTAGAACGTCAAGATCTGGGGAGAAAGGGTCTGCTGAGTTAGCAATAGCAGATTCCCTTTTTTTTTATTTGATAAATGTATCTTGTCATTCCAGCAAGTCTAGCAATGTAATATCTTTGTTTAGCTTATATAGAGAGATTGGAGAGCTGGCTTAGCTGTGGTGTTAAAGAAGGTCAAGAAGTGTGACAATAACAGGAAAATACTCTGGTTCTCTGGTAGTATTGCTTTATTGTTAAAGGCAGTACAAATATTCATAGTACAGAATTAAATGAGCCATGAAAAATGTATGTGGTGAAATTGGTACTGATGTCCTGAAGATTTTGTTATCTAGCGCTGTGATATCCAACTTGCACGTGTTCCTCAAGGATTTTTATGTGGCCCTTTTCCTGATCGAAAAGATTTTAGGTTTGATAATGTATAGTGTTACCTCATGAAATTAATAATGTCTGCCCCTTAATCTTCTACATGCTATGCGACCTTCCATATTTAAATCTTGAACACCGATCTAGAAAAAAGTTAACACTCAATGGTGGTGCTACCATATAAGTAAATTAGGCAGCTGCAATGCCCCCCAATTTGTGTAGGGTTCCCCCAGAGTGCCTAACTCAGGACAGATAGATATGGAGAGGTGGGCAGATGATTTTCCACTTAAGACCCCCAAAAACCTAGAACCTGCCCTGAATTCATGTCAGTATAGTGGAATAATCCTTCTTGAGATTTGGGTGTTGCAGGACTTTTCTAAGATAGTAAGGGGTGAATGGAGCAATAGAAGAAAGTTATAGGGAGAGATTTTATGGAGCAATAGAAGTATAATGAGTGATCATACAGAGCAATAGGAGGAAGTATAAAGAAAGGTTATATGGAGTAATGCAAGTTTTAAGGAGATGATATATAGAGCAATAAAAGGTTTCAGGGAAATATTACATGGAGCAATAAGAAGGAGGTAAATGGTTATTATGGGTGGTAGGAGGATATATTAATCTTCTGGATGTTTTTAACTGATAATGGTTCGCAATGCTTCCAGCCATCATTTCTAAATTAACATGGCGCAGGAGCTGCAAAACCGTCATAAACTTTACCGCCTTAGCATTTATGCAATAATGAAAGTTACTGAGTGTGTGAATTTTTATTTCTTAATAAAGCAAGCCGTGTCTTTTTTGGGTGTCTACATATTCAGGGAAGACTATTTATTTGGAGGATCCTGCTGAAAAGGTTTTTAGATATATTGTTCCTTTTGAAAGGTGTTGAACATGTAGATCTTGATCTTATTCTATTTATCTGGAAGGAGGTGGGAAATCAGAGAATGTTTGTTTTTCTTTTGTTTGTAACGTAGCTGTATTATTTGAAATCAGTTACCCTTACCTCTGTAATTCATTTTAATTTTGTTCTCACAAATTAACACCTACGGTCCGTGAGTTGTACTGACCCGGTTACAGAACAGTTGGTCCATAGATTTCTGGTTGTGGGGGTCAGAAGCATCTTTTTTTTCATCCCCACAAATGAAACTACTGTTAGTTTCTCCTTGCTGAAACACTGCAGAGCTTTAAGGGGAAGGAACCTTGTATTGCTCAGAGAGGGTGTTTGTTGCTGAAAGACTTTTGTGACTGTTACACGTTGTTGGTTGTTACTGTGCACATTGAAAGTGTGTCTGCACAAACGTGTTCACATGTGTATATGGGTTCATGGGTTGAGGTTTTGTGTATGTTAAATTGAAATCTCTGCTCACACATGACAAGTATAAATGTGTAGATTTTTTTTGCTGCTGATTAAACTATAATGAGAATTTTACGAATTTCCAATTTCTTGTGTTTATGTGTGTGTGTGTGTGTGTGTGTGTGTGTGTGTGTGTGTGTGTGTGTGTGTGTGTGTGTGTGTGTGTGGCCATGATGGCGAGTATGAAGGTATGGACACTACATTGACAGACTTAGTTTTGTTTTATTTCATAATAAAGATTTTCTATCTGAGCCTGTGACAAGCTTAGCCTCCTGACATCTTTCTTTTCCCTGCTTTATTATTGTAATCACCCCAGACATACTGAGTGAGCCCTTTTGACATGTATGGTGACATGTAGAACGATTACATAGCCCTTTTTCCTGTGTGCGTATACGACTGTTTGGAAGTATTATGAATAGGCCAAAGGAGCCATTTTGTGTCAGTCCATCCTTACTTGCCTTATTACATTGGGGGCTATTCACTAAAACCTACTGACAAGTGAACTGCAAGTATCAGGGATTATTTAATTCACCAAATTGCCAAGCTTTCCAATTAGGCTATTAATGGCTGATATTTCCAACTCACTCATCAGTTTTAGTGAATAGCCCTCATGATTAAAGTGTATATATGATATCGCCTGACTGTCTTTGAGCATGTGTGTGTGACAGATTCCTAAAGTATGTCCATATCACAAACTGGAGAGGGATGCTTTTAGGGAAGGTGGTACATAATTGGTATTGTAAACTATTTATTTGCTTGCCACAAGCCAAGCATCTGTATAGATGATATCAGAAGTATATTAAAAGGGGATTTTTTAATCTTATACAAGAGTCCCTTTAAATGTTTCACTACCTAGTTTGACACACCCCTTGTCAGATACCTAGAGAAATTGGATTATAATTCTTACCCAAGAATTAACTCAACTTGTGACCATTTGGCCCAATTTGAGGGTTAATGAATAACCCTCTTAATATGTTGTGCAATGATGTCTATATCGAACATAACATTATATATTTTTTTTTACCCCCCTCAATCACATTGAATGGAAGACGGTTATTCGGTTTGTACATTGTTATACACACACACAAGGGCTCAGTCATTATGAAGTAGCCCTTTTTTGGTATATGATATTAGCAGACTAAGGGAATCCCTCTTGTGTGTAACTCAGCTCTTATTAACTGAGTGAGCCTTTGTTCTATGTCAGGCACCGACTGGCCAAGTAGGCCACCTGTTGTCTGCACTAGTGTGAGTTTTTTTCCGTGGTGTGTTGTGATGAAAATGGAGTAAGGGGATCTGGTTTGTGTGTGTGTGACACTGGCAGACTGAAGGATCTCCATTCCTATGTGTGTACAACAGACTGAAGAAGACCCACTCCTATGTGTGACACCGCCAGGCTGAGGAGTATCATGGGACATTGGTCACATGATGCTGCATCGGTCCCTGTGCAGAGCTCCTTGCAGGCAGATGCTGCTTGTGGTTCTTCTCCCTCGGGTAGACATGCTAATCAGAAGCTCCTTGAAGAGTAGGAGAATATGCCAGTTGCTCCGAGCTGAGCACTCTAGATATCCACACTTCCAGTTCTTCTTTACCAATACGGAGAGGACATTGCGAGGGGCAAATCGATGTTTCTGCTGGTCTCTCTTGTTACCAACCACCACTATCAGCGGGGTCTTACCAGTGCTGAGGAGACAACCACACATTAATGCCCGAGAGGTGCCTTTCATTGACCAACAAGAGTCATGTGAGATGTATCTACATTTGACTGATTACAGCTCTAGAGTATTTATTTGATATAATTTATCCCTGAATAAAACAGCAATCTAATAACCTTACATCACACAGAGCTGAATGCTATATGTTTATATGGATAATGAAATTGCATGTTACACGTTGACATTCCTGACCTCTCCAAGATCTGCTGCCTTAGTAGTTTGACATGATGGAAACTCTCAGGATTGCATATATCAAAGACCAAGATGAAGACCCTTGTGTTTCTTAGGCCTCGGAACTGCGGATCTAACCAGTCCTGGTAAAAATAGACATAAAATGCAAGCCAGATATAAAGTCAAGCAATGAAATGAAGTATATAAAATATATCTTGATCAAAAGAAATTTTAACAAAGTTTGACATCTACCACCACCTTCTTTATCTCCGTTCTTTATCCCCAGCCTGTTCTCTAACCACAGTCTTCCCTGTTTTTTTTTACCTACACCACAAGACATTTTATCCTCTACCTTCTGCCAGGTTTATTTTTTTCTACCCATTGCATTTTTACTTTTATATCTTGTCAGCAGCCAAGTGGAATGGTATCACCTATCACGTCTTTCTCCTCTTCATAAAACTGACGCTTGTCACCCCAGATACTCCGAACCAGCTATCTGTTATGTCGTAAGCTAGCTGGATCCTAGATACTGTGGAAAAACGATACACATGCTTGTGTTCCTTTTGTTTCCTTTCTCTCTCCCCCATGCTACATGTTACTTTGTTACCATATCATATCCTGAGAGCACGGCATTGGTTGAAATATACATGACAGATGCATTACTGGCTTACAAGTGCTTAGTCTTTAGCAATAGCCAATGTAAGCGGGTAACATTTCCTTTTCACTCTCTTGAGCGCTATCTGCAATTCATATTTATTTTGATAATTGAAGGTATGGATCAGTAAAATATCCACATTTTGCAGACTCCATTGTCCTCCGCTCATTCCTTGGGTTAGAGGTCACAGTCCACTTCCTGCTTTATATTATGAGATATATATAAATGAGGACTTTATATATGAGGACTTTTTCACATATGCTTTTTATGGTGCAGTCTGTTGTTACAGACTAGGACCAATGATGGGAGCTTACCCTTGGTGTTGGCACAAAAGATCAACCAGTCAGAGTAATGTCCACAATAGGCCTTTTGATTACCAACAATTAACAGTCATGTTTTGGACAGGAGTTTTGTCTGTATATGAATATTTCAATTATGGAATTCATATATTTTTAATAGTGGTTATTGACTTGGACTAGCTAAAAGATCAATGGTCATAATATAATAATAAAATGGCATGTACTTCAATTTTAGGCGTGCAGGTTGATTCAATCAATCACTGTGACTTTATTTATTATGGGTGTCGGGAGCAGTTCACGGCACTATTCTTTTTTTTTTAGGGGGGGGGGGGGGCCAGGGCTACTTGCTCTGGCTCCCCATAAGCGTCATTAGTATTTAGTGCAAGATTTATTTATTTATAAATGTAAAAAAAAATGAATGCAACTCGCTATCGCTATGTTAGGAATTTCAATCTGGTTTTATTACTGAATAGTGAATACTACAAAGTAACCGTGTTCTTTCTAATGAGGGAACACAAATAGTCAACAAAAATGATATTCTTTACTGGTTCGTCACTTCTGTACACAAGAACATATACACTCTTCTTTTTCTGTGTTCTTATGATTGTTTTTGGTTGTATTACAGATTTAGGTGGATTTGCTATAATTATCTATAATTGTACTTTGCAAACTTAAGTACCCATACATCTTACCTGTTCTGCTGTGCCCGGGTACCTGGGCATGTAGGGCAGATCCAGGATGAGTAGCTCATACATCCTCTCACTCAGAACAGCCGTAACACGATGCAGTTCCCGATGCTCAGTCGGTGTGTATCCCTCCTGAAATTCCTGAGCCAAAAACTGTCGGATGATAGAGGTCTTCCCAACAGCTGGAGCCCCCAGCATTGCAACCTGCACTGTCTGCACCATGATTACCAGAAGTTGTCCAAACCTTCCAACACAGTTACATCGTCAGTAGCAATGCTGACCCATTAAAGCTTTGTGCCATTCTAATTCAGCATTGGTGAGTTAAGATGCAGGCCACATTATGACATCTGAAAGAGACAAAGAGTGTGGCTTTATTTTAAGTCTGAAGACAAATCAGCTACAACACAGGATGTCATGCAAAGGCAATTACTGACGGGAATTAGTTGTGATTACAAGTGTCACAATCAGGACAGATGTTGACCTCACAATGCCTCTGTATTTTAGAAAAAACATCTGAATTTAAAATCACAGTGAGATAGGGACGGTATCAACTCAACATTGTTTTTACTGTGTCAGTAGAGAATAAAAAATGATTAAATATTATCTATATACTCTGTGCTAGTTAAAATGCAAACAAATGCCTAAATTAGGAGACAAATGTATTTTAAATATGTCTGTGGGTTCTCCAGCTAAGGATATCACCTTTGGCTTCATATGCAAATGATCTGCTTTTCAATCAGAAATTTGTAATTTGCATATAAAGACACAGGTGATGTCATAAACTGAAGACTCCACAGACACATTTAAAAACATTTTTCTATTTAGACATTTGCTTGCAATTCTGTTAACACAGTGAGTAGTACATTTTCAATTATTTTTTATTCTCTACATTCATAGTATAAGTTATGTTTAGGTGATACAGACCCTTTAATAAAAAAAATTATATGTCAACTTCTCCACGCCCCCCTGTTTTTGTCAACGATTCAAGAGAAGGCTGGGGGAAAAAACAAACAAACAATGAGACACTACTGATTTAATTTGGTCCATCTTGACGCGACTGGCTGTATGATTCACCCAGGATCAACATCATATAATCATACAGGGCTAGTTGTGATAGCCCTGTATGTATTCCACTGGAAGGTAGCCAACCTTTTTTGTGAATGTATTGATGCATTATATATGCAGTTAACAAATTAATGGAACTACTAGTACACCCCAAATATCACTCATCTCAAAACACACAACAGCAAAAATCCAGTTGAATACTAGATGTGAAGATGAAGATGTGACACAATAACAATATCGATATGAAGACAATCTGTACTTCAGAATTAGTGTTTCATACACATGGTACTAAGAGAGTTAATAGAGGGTGTCCCTCCAAGGGATAAATCTGTCTTCTTTGAAAGGGAGGATTGTATTTTTCTGTTTTAGACAATATTGTGATGCTGCTTCCTATTCCATTTTCCTGCCTCTGATAATTTAGCCATGCTTGACCAAATAGGGACATTTCCACCCCTCTAATTATGTAAATAAGAGGAACAAAAAAAAACAGGTGACAATTTCAATTCTAATACATTGAATATGTTTGTAAGAAATCTTACAAACATGCATCCTGCTGCTTTACTCTGCAGATAAGCTGCAGCAAAGGTCATTATCCAAGGTCATAACTGCTGGCAGGATGATTTCATTTAGGTGTCAGTTGTGCAAAATAAATCCATAGCTTCCAAGGGAAAATATTACATAAGCATAGCGGATAAATACATGCAGATCACAATAGTAGCACTGGACATTGGTTATATGGTTGCACAATAAGAGACACAGCATGACATGTGATGCCAGTACTTCGCATTACTTCATTGTTAGATGAAAACAGATTGAATTTTCTCCCAGGCTCTTGATTCTCCAGCAACCTCATTGTTTTTGACTTTCAATATAAACACACAGAACTTGTAAATAAATAATACACTTACCACTTCTGGCTTTTGTACCCAAGCCTCAAATTCAACCTTCAGCACCACGGACAGCAACAGTCCTTCTATCCATTTATCTCCGACTGGTCCTTTTCCACCCTTCCCCCATACTCTCCTGTTTCATTACTGCTGAGCACAGCAGGATTCAATAGACACGTGTTGTAGAATACAAATGAGCATCAAGCCCCCTTCCTTCCAAGACAAGATGCTGCATGTCTCTCTGGTCCACAACATTACTCCATCCTGATGCCATTGATCACATGCACTATTGAGCCAAAGAGTGTAGTTATAAATACCGCATTGACTATTAGGAAATGCAGTGTTTACTCTCTTGGGGCCTTTCACTAAAACATGAGTTCAGGTATTATGAGCATTGTGGAGAGACAAACATGGTGTTTCCCCTTCTAAGGAAACCTACCAGATTTGTCCCTGCACAATGTATAGCTAAATTGCTGAGATGAAAGATTCATTGCACATCAACTCTCCTCATCTCACCTGAAACTCACCTTTTAGTGAATAAAGCCCCCTCTGAACAATTTTTCAACCATATTAAACAAATAATCCTTTATTTGTAGCATGGGAGCTTTCTCTTTCATCCCACAGCACAACAATGGTATACAGAAACACCCTGAACACATCACACCAATATTCATGGCACATTACACATTTTTATTAGTGATATTGCAGTTATTTGCAAAAGGGTTGATATTCCTTGAGGAATAAGGTAAATCATTTAGGTAAACTAGAAAAATGGTCAGAGTTGTGACAGTTGACATTTAATGTGGATAAATATAAGATAATGCACCTTGGGCATAAAAACTCAAGGGCAGAGTATATAATATTTGAAATAGTCCTAACCTCAGTATCTGAGGAAAGGGATAGAGCAGCAGGAAATGCTAGCAGAACACTTGGTTGCATAGGGAGAGGTATTAGCAGTAGAAAGAGGGGAAGTGCTCATGCCATTGTACAGAGCACTGGTGAGACCTCACTTGGAGTATTGTACGCAGTACTGGAGACCGTATCTCCAGAAGGATATTGATACTTTGGAGAGACTTCTATGAAGGGCTACTAAACTGGTTCATGGGTTGAAGAATAAAACTTACCAGGAAAGGTTAAAGAATCTTAACATGTATAGCTTGGAGGAAAGACGTAACAGGGAGGGATATGATAGAAACATTTAAATACATAAAGGGAATCAACACGATAAAGGAGGAGAGTATACCGTATTTGCTCGAATATAAGACAAGGTTTTTTTCAGAGCAAATGCTCTGAAAAAGACCCCTTGTCTTATATTCGAGGTCATCTTATACTCTGACCTCAAATCGAGGTCAGACTATAAGACTGGGATCCAGGTCCCCCGCAGAGCTGCAGGGGACCTGGATTCCCCTCGCTAACAGCCGGTGGATGTCTGCGCGATGCGCGCAGACATCCTCCGCTGCTGCCCGGCACGTCCGTCGGGACTTCTTTCATGAAGCCGGGTCCTTCCGCCTTCATCATAGAAGTCCCGGCGGAAGTGCCGGGCAGCAGTGTAGGATGTCTGCGCGTATTGTGCAGACATCCTCCGGTTGCCCCCACTAGCCATCAGGGATATTTGGGCAACCGGGGGATCGTGCAGACATCCTCCATGCTGTCCGACACTTCCGTCTATTATGACGGACCAGCTGTCGCCACTAGCCACCAGGGAGAGAGACAAGGTGAGGAGGAGGGAGAGAGAGACAAGGTGAGGAGGAGGGAGAGAGAGACAAGGGGAGGGAAGGGGAGGGGGAGAGAGAGACAAGGCGAGGGAGAGGGGAGAGAGAGAAAAGGTTGGGGGGAGTGGGGTGAGAGAGACAAGGGGAGGGGGAGAGAGAGACAAGGAGAGGGGAGAGAGAGAAAAGGTTGGGGGGGGGGAGGGGGAGAGAGAGAAAAGGGGAGGGGGGAGAGAGAGAGAAAAGGAGGGAGGGTGGGGGAGAGAGAGAAAAGTTTGGGGGGAGGGAGAGACAACGTGGGAGGGAGGGGGAGAGAGATAACACTGGGGGAGAGACAGAGACAACACTAAGGGGGAGAGAGAGACAGCGCTGGGGGGAAGGGGGGAAGAGAGAGAGACAAAGCTGGGGGAAGGGGGAGAGAGAGGTAGCATTGGCACATAAAAGGAAATAAAAACAAGAAATGCATTTTTTTTTATATCATAATTTTTATTAAATATTAAAAAGCAATTTCCATGTGAATATATACAAGTTAAACTTGTTTCCTATAGGGCTTTTAGTTTTTTTTCCTAAAGGAATATCCAAAGTGTGGGGGGTTGTCTTATAATCAGGGTCGTCTTATATTCGAGCAAATACGGTATTTTAAATATGAAATCCTAGATATAAGATAAGGCCAGGAACTAATAAGAGTATTAAGAAAATTGAGCAGACTAGATGGGCCAACTGGTTTTTATCTACTGACACATTGTATGTTATACCAACTTGAATCAAAATAACAAGCTCTGGTTAAAACTAGTCAAGTGAAAATACACAGAGAGGTCCATTGAACTCACTTTCCTCTTGTTCAGCTCTGATGGCATCAATACCAGTAATAATAAACTATTAACCTATTCCTGTCTGTAGGATGTTCTATGCCGTCCTAATATACAGGGTTCAAATACCTGTAGGACTGCCAGAAGAACATCCTCTGTTTAACGGCTCATAGCAGGATGGCAGCGGGATCCCACCTGTCAGTTGAGGATGCTTTGAGTGAATTCAGTTTGACAGGGTAAATGTAATCAACACTCAAAGTCAGCACCGTTCCCAAACCTCTGTGTCTTTCAGAATGAACTCTGACAGGGTTTCTGCCTTGGTGTCCCTGGCTCCTGATCCCTCTTAGGTTTGGAGCTAGGAAATATAAAAGGAATTTATGTGGCTTTGTCCTTAAGGACAAAAGCACCATCCTGCATCAATGGGTTAAACCAGGAAAGGTACATTGAGATAGTTTCCTAAGATACATTGAGAGGGTCTAGGACACTTCTTCGCTGCATCTTCATCGCTGACAGTTCAGTGCGGCAGTTAGAACGCTGAACTGTCAGCAATGAAGAATAACGCAGCCGTTTCATCGCGGCCGTGGCTATGTAAGAGCTGACAGTTCAGCGCTGAACTGTCAGCTCTTACAAATCTAAAAGTAAAACTAAAATAACCCCCCCTAATAAATGATTCCCCACCCAATAGTAACACTAAACCCCAATACTAACACTAAAATTAACCCCAATACTAAAATTAACCCCCTAAACCCTAATACTAACCCCCGACCCCTAATACTAAAATTAACCCCCTAAACCCTAATACTAACCCCCGACCCCTAATAGTAAAATTAACCCCTAACACTAAACACTAAACCTAATTCTAACCCCCTAAACCCTAATTGTAAACAAACTAAAATCGGTAAAATACTTACCTTTAGCGATGAAATGTCCCGCGATGAAATCTCCAGCGACGATCTGTCTTGTGCTGTAGAGTCGGCGGTGAAGCGGCTGCGCGGAAGCAGACGCGATGAAGAGTCTCATCCCCCATTGAGATAGTCTCATAAGATACATTGAGATAGTCTCCTAAGATACATTGAGATAGTTTCCTAAGGTACATTGAGATAGTCTCCTAATGTACATTGAGATAGTCTCCTAAGGTACATTGAGATAGTCTCCTAATGTACATTGAGATAGTCTCCTAATGTACATTGAGATAGTCTCCTAAGGTACATTGAGATAGTCTCCTAATGTACATTGAGATAGTCTCCTAATGTACATTGAGATAGTCTCCTAAGATACATTGAGATAGTCTCCTAAGGTACATTGAGATAGTCGCCTAATGTACATTAAGATAGTCTCCTAAGATACATTGAGATAGTCTCATAAGATACATTGAGATAGTTTCCTAAGGTACATTGAGATAGTCTCCTAATGTACATTGAGATAGTCTCCTAAGATAAATTGAGATAGTCTCCTAAGATACATTGAGATAGTCTCCTAAGGTACATTGAGATAGTCTCCTAAGGTACATTGAGATAGTCTCCTAAGATAAATTGAGATAGTCTCCTAAGGTACATTGAGATAGTCTCCTAAGGTACATTGAGATAGTCTCCTAAGATAAATTGAGATAGTCTCCTAAGGTACATTGAAATAGTCTCCTAATGTACATTGAGATAGTCTCCTAAGGTACATTGAGATAGTCTTCTAATGTACATTAAGATAGTCTCCTAAGGTACATTGAGATAGTCGCCTAATGTACATTAAGATAGTCTCCTAAGGTACATTGAGATAGTCTCATAAGATACATTGAGATAGTTTCCTAAGGTACATTGAGATAGTCTCCTAAGGTACATTGAGATAGTCTCCTAATGTACATTGAGATAGTCTCCTAAGGTACATTGAGATAGTCTCCTAATGTACATTAAGATAGTCTCCTAAGATACATTGAGATAGTCTCATAAGATACATTGAGATAGTTTCCTAAGGTACATTGAGATAGTCTCCTAATGTACATTGAGATAGTCTCCTAAGGTACATTGAGATAGTCTCCTAATGTACATTAAGATAGTCTCCTAAGGTACATTGAGATAGTCGCCTAATGTACATTAAGATAGTCTCCTAATGTACATTGAGATAGTCTCCTAAGATACATTGAGATAGTCTCCTAAGGTACATTGAGATAGTCTCCTAATGTACATTAAGATAGTCTCCTAAGGTACATTGAGATAGTCGCCTAATGTACATTAAGATAGTCTCCTAAGGTACATTGAGATAGTCTCCTAAGATACATTGAGATAGTCTCCTAAGGTACATTGAGATAGTCTCCTAAGGTACATTGAGATAGTCTCCTGCTTTAGAAAATTTCCTAGGGATGGCACAATTTCCCAAATTCAAGAGGCTGTCATTGTTTCCCAATTTAATGGTACCCATTTTATCCACCTCAAAAGGAAGGGCTTAAAGAGAAAATAAAGACTCAATTGAAGATAACAGTTTAATTCATGAGTTGAAGGTGAAATTGATCACATATAAGGACAAAGTTGAAAAAAGAGGTGGCACAAAGAAAAAAGGATACATTTAGAAGGGCCACCTTTGATGGACTAAGGGCATTGATTGAACATGTAGACTGGGAAGGATTGTTTTCTCGACTAAACACAGAAGACAAGTGGAATTCCTTTAAACACAAATTACAAAAGTACACATCCCAATATATACCTTTGGGAAACAAACACAAAAGACACAAATCAAAACCAATGTGTTTAAACAGGAAATACAAAAAAAAAAATGCATTCAAAAATGATAAAAGCAAGGGATCAGCATTATCATTTATAGAGTACAAAGATGCCAACAAAGGCAATAAAAATAGCTAGATTTGAAAATGAGAAAATAATTGCTAAGTAAAGTAAAACTAACCCCAACATTTTTTATAAGCATATAAATGGAAAAAAGTTAAAGGAAGAAAATGGGCCCTTGACATCTTAAATACTTTTTCCCTTTTGTTTATAATAAGGAAGAACCGATGGATGAGCCCCTGCTACCTGAAGCTACGGAACAGTCACCACAAACATGGGATTGGCTGACACAGGAAAAAGTGCTGAAGCAATTAAACTCTCTTAAGATAGACAAGGCCCCAGGGCCAGATGGTATACACCCAAGGGTCTTTAGAGCGTTAAGCATAATTCTGGCAAGACCTGGGTCTCCCGGCTCCCAGGCTCTACTATCAAGCTTGTCATCTGCTGAGGTTGCTGGAATGGATGTTCCGACCTCCTCACAAACAGTGGACAGACATTGAAAGTGAGGATCTTGTGACCCCTCTGCAATTACTACCCTGGAGCCAACCCCTGACATGCTAGGCTGCTAACAAATAAACATCCTCTAATCTCGGCCTCTTTCCCTATACTTCACAATTTGGAATATTTAGACACCCCCAAAATTAGAGCCTTCCTCCACACTGATTCTTGAATTATATTGTGCTGCTCTGGTGGTGGGCTGCTCCCTAACACCCTACCCTTTTCACCTCACCCCTTCAGTCCTTGACCCGCATATGCAGCCCAGTCTCCATGTCTATTGGTGCATGCCCCTACCCCCGATTTTCCACTGAGAATTATGTGGCGATCTGTGGGTTGTTCCAGAGGCCCGATGTATAGATTTTTTTACCCACTGTCTGCTACGCGGGCCATGTCCTGTAGCATCTATTTTGCATTTCCACTTTTCCATTTACCCATGCTCATCCTCTAGCCCTTAATTTTTACTGGGATCAACCTAATGAGCCAAGGGTGGTTCCCTAGTTGCCCCCCACACCAATTATCTGATAATGGGAAATAATCTGTTACCCACGGCATACAATCTCACTGTTCAACAAACCTAGATATCGTCAAAATTGTGCCTTAAAAATGGCAGACAGCCAATGCCAAACCCTTAAACTGTTAGGAGATTTATATATGTATAATTATATTTATAAAAGAGGCAATGGCCTCATGATTTTGGCGACTTTTTTTTCCAGTTCCCAACACTTGTATGTGGGACAGTTATCCATAAACCCCAAAATGATCCAATTGCACATAGCTATATCCAGGATATTATTGCATGGCAGGATCATCCAGTAGTGACAGGCATGAATTTAGCGTAATCTGAGACCCCAGCTCAGTTGATCACATGATTGATTATCTTCATTATCTGTGGTTCTTGGTGTTCTTCACAGGTAGAAGCAGGAACTCCACCTAAGGGCTCTTTCCATCCATTGCTAAATCGATACCAGGGAAGCCATTCTTTTGGACTGCACTTCTGATTCCACTTGGGTATACTGGATCCTATTTTGGTTAACACCAGTTTTTAGGCTTACTTTGCAAACTGAGCAGGTCTCTTTTTGCACAGGTTATTTGGGTGTCATTTTTAAAATGAAACAATATTTGTATACTGTCTGCACAATTTTACACTGTTCTTCCCTCTCTGCTGTCTCGTTTAAAAACTACTACAAATTTAATGTTTGGAAGCATTGAAAGTTTTTATCTTTGTCTTTGTATGCGACCTCTTCCATATATAAATATCCTCAAAGGGCAGATGGAAGAGACAAAAAGGGATTGTTCTACCAAGGAAAATTTTAAGAGATCAAGTGACATGATTTTATAGAATGACTATCCTTCCCAACTCTTGGAGGAGAGGAACATGTGTTGCATTTTAAAGGCCTGATCAATTAGTAGAAAGGGAAAAGAAAACAAATCCAGCAGAGCTTGGGATCCATGTGGCTCACATAACTATATTAGGGGGATCATGGATCTATTAATGCAGAAATGAAAGCAGTATCCGAGCCCTGCAGTCTACAGGGTCCAAGCTTCTAAGCTAAAATAAGGGAGCAGCTACATTGGAGGATGGGGTAAGGATGTCGGTAGACACCAATTAATTAGTTTGATATATTTAGTGGAATAATTTCTTAACATTAGATGATTTAGTATTTTATGCAAAGGGACTCTATGAATGTTACATCCGAATTGCATTGCTGACAAACTTATCGCCAATGCAATTTGGAAGAAACCAGACTGGTGAACTGTGGTTGTATATGCAATTGTTGCTTCTTCTACCGCAGAATCATGGGAAATGTTGTTCCTATCGGTTCTGCTTTTTAAACACTGTAACCGCGCATGCACACAGGTCACTGCCATTTTACAGAATTGGATCCAAAACAGGCGGTGTCAGAAATGCAATTCAGTCCCTTTGTTGGCGACACAACTGAGTGAAGGGGTCAGAAATGAAAGTAGCAGAGGCTGGTGACTCTATCAAGCAAATAAAGTATAAATTAAGCCCCCCAGCCCCCCCCCCCCCCCCCCCAATTGTTCTTTAAGCATTGCATCATGTTTTGCCTTCTTGTTTTAATTCTTTTCTCCACTGATATTTGAAACCATTAAATAGTTTTACACAGTTCTTAATATAAGGCAGCTGTTTTTTTTTTTTTTGTATTAAAGATGATTAAGTCTGGAATAGATCTGGACGTTTTCCTATCTACAACTTATGTCAGAATACATTAAGCAGACTGAAATCCTCATAGCGACCAGTTTATCCATACAAAAACACACTAGGGTCTACTCTATAAAAAGAGAATTGCACAGAATTGAGAAAGGAATTTCAAACTTAGGGTTGGAGGCACAGTAAGGTCTACTCAATAAAGAGAGAATTACAACAGGAATTTCCAACTTTAGGCCAAAGTAACAGAGTTGGGAAAATCCTCCCATTCAGCTGCATTGAAGAACTTTTCCAACTCTGCTACTTTGGCCTGAAGTGTGAAATTTCCATCTCAATTCACTGGAATTCTCTTTATTGAGTAGACCTTACTGGGCTTCTAACCCTAAAAAGTAGGTAACAAGTATATAAATTTAACAGAAATTCCAGGTTTTCATTATCCTCATCTATCATCTAATAATTCCATATCCAGTAATGTGATGCCACAAACCACAGATTTTTCAGGTGCACTTGTAAGCATGTAGCACTGTAAGCTTTACCTTTATTTTATCTATCGGGCCTTTCCCCAGTAGTAACTTAGAATATAACCCCACAGAACACCACTTGCCAGGTGGTTACATCCTGGAAGTTAACTAACCAGCACCTATACTGCCAAGTAATAGCCGCCACCTGATATATCATAAAGGAGAAACAATGTGAATGAACCAGATGGCTAGATATGTCGGCTCTTTCCAATATATTTGGTATGTTTTTAAGTTATAAATTGATAATGGTCATTGCTATGCATCACTAATGGGTCTTTTCACAAAAAAAAATCAACTTTGGAGGTTGACTTTCCTTTAGCGACCAAGTCAAAATCGGCACCCAAGTTTGACTCCCCCCCCCCCCCCAAGTCAAGCTCAAGTTTCAAAATAGTTTTGATCATTTCAATTCCCATTATTTTAAATAGGACAGATTCAAACCTGGGTGCCAAATTCAACTTTGTCTCAAAATGAAAGTTGACCTCCAAAGTCGAATTTTAGTGAATAGACCCTTAAAAGCTACTAAATCTGTCCTGAAGAGTTTCCTCAAAGACAAGTCAGAGATACACAGATCGGATCATGTATATTTAACTCCAGCATTAACTGCTTTATTACAAACATCCAGCTCCAAGATGTTCAAGGTCATCACTTTACACAATAGAGAAGACTTACAATATATTTCTTTATTTATATATGTATATATTAATTGTGGCTCAGAAGTTAAGTGGGATATGGAGGAAAAACATCCTCTTTTCCATTATGCATGGACAGGAAAATTGCCATTTGTTTCACGTTAAGGTTTTTAATGATAATTGAAAAAGAGAATCTCATAATACCATTGGTAACTGAGGGGAGGAGAAGGAAGAAATGTACCATCTGCCCAAATGGCTTCATGTCTGGGATTTCAAATACAAAAGCAGAATGTATTCCCCTCTAGGTTCTGGAGGGATTAAAACAAAGGTAATGCCATGATGCACAATATCTTCAAACAAACAAATCAGTCCGCAATGGCAGATATATATTTCTTTTTCCCATTAAAGCACATTGTAAAAATAGTTTGATGCCTTTTTTGCTCTTTTACGATGAAGTGAAAGTTTTTGAATAAAAGTCTCAAATAATTTCACTAATATGTGGCTTTGCTGCAAAGGTTAACCTGATCCTTAAAGATCAGTCTTAAAATGCTGACTTCGTAGACCAGCCATAAAAACCAACAGGGTTTACTGATACTAGCAAAAAGTATGATCTTCTAAAGAGAACACCTAGTTTAAATTTCAAAAGTGTAGTGTCAGGACTGTTTCATGATCCTGTCTCTAGTATAATTATCTGGAGCCTAAAGCAGGATACCCCTTTGGGGAGAAGAGCCTTCATTTACAAAATTATGCTCAAACTCACAAATATGAAATGGGTCTTAGTTTTGTGTGAGGGTTTTTTATATATATATATATATTTACACATTTTTAACTAAAGGTCTCATGTTTCAAGTTAATAGTAAGCTCTTGAGAGAAAAAGTAGAATCTACCAAACTTATCCAATAGGGTAGGAAACTGTGCAAGCACTTTGCGGTCAAGAGTGACGATAAAGGCTTTATAGGGGGCATGTTTTGGGATAAGAGCATAAAATAAACAATTTTCATTATTTGGTCCTGGTTTTGTTCTCCCAAAAAAAAAGGCAGCGCAGACATGCACAACTGGACTCCTTCCTCCATTTTCAACCTCTGTCTGAGGGGAGATGGTCTTCACAACAATGGGAAGTCGGAGGAAACAGTGGAAAACTCAGATCTTCAGGACTAGTTCATACACTTGGAAGATGAACTGGGATACCTCAGGTGCTCGGCAACGTAGCGAGAGCTATTTTAGAAGACAAAATGATGTTGCAGCTCGAGTAAGACATTTATATAAACAGAAATAAAACAAGTGATCAGGTAAAAATGCTGTATGAATTGTTCCATAGAACATAAAAGACACATCGATTTAACCCGCTGTTGATCATGGGCACAGCTTGTTGGCGTGTTCAGTGCTACAGGGCAAAACTCATGCAGCAGATGCCACTTCTAGTTTACTGCTAATTTGCTACAATTTGTTTCCAGTAACGTAACTAATCATTAAGTTGCATTAAGTGAACGCTTCTCTGAATTTTAACCAATCTATGTAATGATTGATACATCCTGGGTTGTTTTGCTAAATAAAAACTACCAGCTATATTAAAGACAGACATAGAGCTAAATGCCCAAGGACATGCTGGATGCTAAATAACAAGATTGCCCCTTTTCCTTTTATCACTACATGACCAAGAGATGAGACATGACATTTAACATATAATGATATTTGTACCGTGCAGCTCGAGCTTCCAGGCTGCATTCTCAGTTCCGCCAATATCCAGATGCCGTTTGTTAGTTTTATGGATTGGTACAACATGTCCTGGCCGTCCACCGAACGCCGTGCTACTGTAAAGATGTTACTGGCTTGCAGCTTATTACCAACAGCATCTGTGGAGGGAAACCATACGAATAAAAGACACTTGACATACAAAGTCTGTAATTCAACAGAGACTAAGAAGAGGTATGGCTATGAGAGATAGAGTCTTCTCTGGGCTTTAATCATGGAAGAGGGAGCTGTAGGAAATTGACACGGGAATTTCAAACTTAAGGCCAAAGTAACTGAGCTGAATTGGAAAATCTTTCCAACTCAGTTACTTTGGCCTTAAGTTTGAAATTCCCTTGTTAATTCCCTCTATCATGAATAAAGCCCTATGTCTGACAGGTTCTCTAGTATCTTTTACAGTAATGAAATAGTGAAAACATTTTTTCCTCCCGTTACTAAATATACTGCTAATTGGCATAATAAATGGGCCTAAAAAGTGCAGTGTTCTGACTTCTATGATTTAATGGGTCAGAGGCTCAGAGCACTCATGAAATCCAATCCATGTAATAAACAGCAACTCACCAGAATTCGAAGGACAATCCCTAATCTGAAACTGTGCTTCATTCTCATTAGGAATGTCCTTCCAAGTGGCCAAAAACATCTGTCGCTCTGAAAGGCAAGTCAATATTAATGGAATAAAATATAGGGAACATACAATCGATGGAATGACAGCTAAAGAGTTAAGATCAAAGTTCACATGCCCTAATCTCAAGTAAGCAGATGTACATGTCTATATAGATACAGATATTACACACATATGGCTTATAGCAAGGTCAACATGAGGCCCACACCCTATTCCTACTCTTTACTCACCCATCTTTCCATCCTCAACAAACAGGATGTGCAGAGGGTACACAACACTGAAGTAGAAGACGTCAATATTGTTCTTCACAGCAACCTGCATGAGAAAAGCACAAGGCAGGTATGCACGTCAGTCACACAGGGAACATTAAGTAGGAATTGGTTACACGGTGTTTACATATGCACAGAAATATGCACATGGGCACACACATACGTTATTAAAGTATATTTCTGTCTGCTTGGCAAATGCCTTGCAATATAAAATGGAAATGAGCTTGGGTTAAAACACCAACATCTTCAGGATACCAAACACCTTTCCTGAATAGCTGCTAGCACTATTTGTGTAGACAGATGCTATGGGTATTTTTTTACATGCTGCCCAACACTTGTGATTTCCTCTATGTGAGGTGCCACAACAAGTGCAGGTTTTATTCTGTAGACCTCAAGAAATAAAGTTGGTGGTAAATTTTGTTCCATATCTGCCAAGCCCAGTTTAACCCCTTCGCAACTCTGTTGCTGACAATGGACGTGCCTGACATGTACTGTGGTAGAACAAGCGGTTCTGCTCTATATAACTTGCAAAAAAAAAGGCAGAAAAAAATGGAAACATGCATATTTCTGAACTCGGGACAACATTTAGAAACTATTTAGCCGGGGGGCTTTTTTAATGATTGTATTTGTGTAAATTATTTTTTAGGTCAAAGTTAGAAAAAGTGTTTTTTTCCATCATATTTTACGATTTTTTTTTTAGTAAATTATAAGATATTATGAACATAATGGTATCTAATGAAAGCCCTTCTTATGACGGTAAAAACAACATTTAATTTGAGTGGGTACAGTATGTTAGAAAGATGATAATTACAGCTAAACACAAACACCCCAGAAATGTCAAAACAGCCCTCGTCACCAAGACAAAGACAAGGTCAAAAGGTTCTTGTCACTAAGGGGTTAAGCCTTTTTCTCAAACAGGTCGCTTATCACCACCTCCTGGGAATCCCAGCGGTCTAGACACAGTCCATTCTCTTCCCTGTTCCACATCCTAGCTTAAATTGGCTGATCCTACTTCCTCATCAAGAATTCAGCAATAATCTACATTGCACTGGTTTGCCAAAGAGTAGTTTTACTTTAAAACACACAGCAGATCTCTCGTGGCATTTGGTGCCATTTCATTAAAAATATCCTCAATTGCTGAACATTTACCAATAGCTCTCTCTTTGTCTGAATGTTTTGGACAAACCTACGTGTGAAGAGCGAAACCCGAAGTACTGCTTTATTTACACATCACACAAGTCCATCTCAAGATGCTGCACACATGGTAAATACACGGCAGATAAGCCTGCAGTTCCATGGCAGCTCTCCAATGTAATGCAGTTGCTTTTTGCAACTGCATTACATTGCATCTTCTCCCCATTACATTTTCCTACATTAGAGGATAGCAGCAATTGAACTCTTTTTGGGTGTATTTATTTAGTATTCCTACGAGGGATGAACTATTTCTTTGGCTCCTTCCATACATTTAAGCTATAGTTACATGACAAAAATCTACCCTCAACATTTGTCTGTCCTAAACAAAATTGGCTCCTGCTGTACCATCCCTTAAAGGACAAGTGTCATGTCATAAGTGACTATCTGAAATATCTAAGAATTAATATATCAGCTGCGCCATTTTTACAAAAACTGCTGCAAATGTATTGGCTGCCATCTTGTATCCTAGCTTGGGTCGGATCTCTGACTTTCCGCCCCAAGCACCCTGCAGTCCTGCCTCTCAGCTCTGTGTAGCCCCCAAATTCTGTGCTGCCTGATCCCTGTGTAGCCCCACCCCATCGAGAGATTGCAGTGTACAGGCTTCTGTGCAAGATTTATATGCACACATTGTAAATGTATGTATCCTTTGGGATACTTTGCCTTTTACTTTTTTGACACCCAGGCTGCAACCAGATGCGGAGTTTGGTGGGAGGGTCATGCGAAGCTGCTAGGCTGATATTAGAAGTAAATTGGAATAGCTTTCCAGTGGAAGTGGTAGAGGTAACATGGTGAAGGAGTTTAAGCATATGTGGGAGAGACATAATGCTATCCTAGAAGGCAAGTGACTAGTAGAAGTGTTTAGAAATTGGGCAGACTAGATGGCCTGAATGAGTATGAAGTTAAAAATACAATAAAATAAAATACAAGTCTCAAAAATATTATTTGTTCTACCTGGAGGTTGTTCAGAGGCTCCATTTTCATGACGGAACCGATAGTGTTTAGTGGTAGGGAGACTTCTGTGGACTGGTTGGGTGCCAAGGGTGTAAGTATCTGGAGTGGAGCTGCAGGTGCCAAGCCAAAACTGTCCAGATTAAGAGAGAGAGGAAATAAATAAACCAAAATGACACCCCGTCACTTAGTCTAATCAATGTTTGCCAGTAGCTCACTTCAGTACCTGTTGCGATTAAACTGGATTGCAAAATCACTCATCACTTGTAGAGCCCGATTGGTGAAATGCAGGTCCATGAAAACTGCTCCAGACCTCCTGGCAAAAGTGCCGCTAATTTCCAGACCTTTGCCCTTCATGGCATGCAGCCATACCTTTAGTGTAAAAAAATGACATGTTAATTCTTGCAGTTTTTTTTAATGCTTAGTTCTTTTGACAGCTTCATTATATGATATTGATTATATAATAGAACATATAGCTGTCTCAGCAACTATCATAACCCCAACTTGTACACGCAATCTATGAGCAAATAAAGATTACATTTTTTATTCAAAAAGAAAATTTATCTTGCAGTGGTGTATTCACAAAAGTCAGTTCACACATGGAGGAAAGCCACCAGGGTCCAGCAAGTTCAAAGTTATATGTATTGAAAAGGTTCCCCCAAATCACTAATCTCAGACACACCCAAACCAAGAAAGATAGAGCATTTATGGGCCTGTGACCTGGCTTCCCAATTGGTGCAGCTTGGAGATATTTGGTGAAGACAAGTCTCTACGGGAGCTACAAGTGACCCACTGAAGCACATCAAAAAGTGGAATAAACCCCTAAACTGCTGAAATTATATTAAATGAGCATCAACACATGAGAAATTATATTAAAAATATTCACATAGGTCAAATGAATTTAAAAGAAAAAAAAAAAAAGCATGAAAGTTAGGAAATTAAGAAAGCATAGTTACTCACCGATTTTGGAGCTACATATGATCCAGTGACTATACCCGTTCCACTTCCTAAATCAAAGAGATCACTAAGACCTCCAGACAGAGTGGAGCCAAGGTTACTTTGACCACCTGGAGGAGCAGCAAAACCAGAAGGCATCTGGAGAAGAAAGGGAAAGTGTATATCTACATAAAAAATTACTCACAAGGTACTTTTTTTTTTTATAGGAACGAATTCCTGTCTAGAACAGAATCTAGCAAAATAGTGCCTGTTAGGTGTTGCACAAACAGAAATATAATTGAACTAGAGGTGAAGACTAGAAAACAAGGTAACTGTTCCACTGAAAAAAAAAAAGCCTTTCAATAGAAGTGGGCAAGGGGGGCCATGACTCTCCCTATAAATTAGTACCAGGCCTCCCTCATGTGGTGCATATCCTGGGTGCTGGAGAAATTCCTGGGTGCCAGATTACATGAGGTGAGTCCTGTGATTGCCATATGCATGCTGGGGCAAGTCCTGGGTGCCAGGTTATGTACAGGGTGCCATCTATGTGCCGGGTTCCTGGGTGCCATGGCAAGTCCAGTGAGTGCCACCTGCATGCTGGGGCAAATCTTGCGAGTTATCCGAAATGATCCATTATGCAAAATACTTCTGGACCCAAGAGTTTTGGATAAGGGATAATCATCCTGTATATACAAAACTAGCGTTTTATAATTGTCCCCCTCTTCCCTAAATATGATCATTGTTCAGTAGTAAACCAATACTTACATTCAAGCCTCCACTGGTGTCTCCTCCCAACTTCAGAGACAAAAACAAAACAAAACACAGAACATCAGGGCCAATGCACTTTATAAGCAATTTAAAAAATACTCTCATACTTATCAATGGATTTACATAACTACATTGCAGAAATACATTGAATGACATTCTCTAATGAAATTGTGATGTTAGTAAGCAGTGGATGTGCTGCTCAACAGCGATTGACCAGTTTGATGAAGCCCCTTAAAAGATGTGTCCATAAACTAGGAGTTAGACCAAAGTGAACCCATACAATGGAGTATAAACGTCCCCTCAAGCATACCCCATCTGTATCTTCCACAATCTTGAAGCAAGTGGGGGGAATGCAGGGCGTAGGCAGCGTAGAGTAGAGACAGAGACACATACACAAAAGCCGTAGTAGGAGACAGCCAGCGACAGCATAAGAAAGAACATTGAGAGAAAGAGAGGGGAGTAAGGGAAGTTTAAGGGACTGATGTACAAAAAATATCTTAACGAGCAATAACAATAAACGTGTAATTTCACATTTGAAAATATTTGCATTTGAATTCCTTAAAAAAAATAAAAACTGGAAGTTAATATATGCTCGGATTACATTTTGGAAAATAAGTGTTTTTCATCTATGTGAAATGTCAATAGACTAGGACCTATAAACTCATCTGGTTAGTCACAAAGCTCAACAGTCCAGTAACTTTGGTCTCGTTTGAGTACATACCAAGCTGTCCAGGCCTCCACTCAAGAGATCCACACCACCAAGAGGTACAGTGCTAGTAGTCAGTGGGGGGCCGCTGATGGGTGGAGCTAGATCCAGGTTTAGAAGGTCACCCAACAGATCACCCTGTGATGGGATTATAGAAGGATGGGATTCTGAAGGTGGAGCTCCTGCAGGTGCAACTTCTGGGCTCTCCGCACTCTCGCTCCTGTAGGATCAATATGTGAAGGATAAATGCTAGTACTATCCAGACCATTATGAACCAAAACATATCCTACTCAAAATAAGTTCCCAAATGCAGGACTCCAGAACAATTAAATGACAACTAGAATATGGCACTTAAATGATTAGTATCCAAAGCAGCACTAAAAACACAGAACAGATGTAATAACAGATTCTATGAAAGCATCTATAATCTTTAGCACAACACACGTTAGTACTTGATGCATAACATTTGGATGGTTTCTCTAGATCTTATTTGTTTTTATAAGTTTCCTTTTGACAAAAATTGTAAATTAAAAAAAAAAAAAAAAAAAAAACTTGGTTCATGTCCCTTGTAGGAGGCTAGTTTCCAGGAGCCTAAGCCAACAATGACACACATTCATACATGGACAGGCCCAAGGGAACACTGGAAACACAGCCCCAAGAGCTCGCAATCAGTTCAAAACCTCATGGTTCCTAAAGCGGTAATACATTTAAAGAGTCACTGAAATGTTTATAGAAACATTTTTCGGATGTCATTGCAACTATTAGTAAATAGCAAGGAAATGTCAAGCTATTTATTTCTTTGAAGTCTCTCAGCTGATCTCATGAAAGACACACATTGTTAGCTGAACTGCTTGAGCTCTGATCTTTTCTGACCAGTTTTGTGGAGAGATGCATGTTTTCTCTAACTAACCATACAGGACATCTTGTCCAGATACCTTGCATTAAAATCACTCATCTCTTTCAAACAAACAGCACCGGTTTAAAAAAAAAAAAAAAAAAAAACATTGTATTTTCTAAAGGCCTGCTTAAGATATTAAAAGGGACTGTCAACTTAAACATTGCTTAAACTGCGTATATTGAGAATAAAAAAATTGGAAAAACTAACTATACATTGTTCGACAATTACATGCAAATGCATAAAATAAGAGAAAAATATTTTTAAATGTGTCTGTGCTGTCTTCTGCTTATGGCCCGATTAGCAAATTATACACTTGAAATATTAGTTTATTTGCATATTAAGTCACAGGTGATGTCATAAACAGGAGACAACACATTAACCCTTTAAGGACCAGGGATTTTCCTGGGCCAAGGACCAGAGCGTTTTTCAATTTTTAATACGCGGGTTTTGAAACATAATTTTCCTCTCTCTCATTTAACGTACCCATACAAGTTATATGTTGTTTTTTAAAGGACAGTTAGAGCTTTCTTTTGATACCCTATACATAAAAATGATTTACATTTTAGTATTAAAAAATACATATAAAAGAGGAAATCTTTGAGGAAAAAAGTTTTTCCCCATTATTTTCCCAATAATAAGCTACATAACTAGTGCAACACTAACCCACTTATCCCCCCTAATTAACTAACTAATAAAAAAGAAAAATATTGGTTCCCAAACCCCCCATAACAAAAAAAACAGAAAAAAAACTCTGAAGAGTGCGATGTCAGATCAGTAAAAATCATGCAACAGGCATGCAGGGGTTACATTTTATTAAATAAATATATTAAAATTACCTTAATTTATTAAAAAAAAACTTTATAAATTGTAAAAATAAAAAAAAATCTGTTAAAAAAAAAACTAAACGAGGGCCATAAAGTGGAAGGAAACTGATCACAGTTAAAAACTGTGATCAGCAATGAAAGGGTGAATTTTTTTTAACTTCTGTGTATTTAATTAATTTATTTTTACTTACAGGTCACTCTCTGTGCTTCACTATAAGAATGTGAAGCACAGAGAGTGAATTAGAGGCAAAGTCAGTGTGTGAACACACTGACTTTGCCATCTAATTTGCATGTTATCGCGGTGATCACGTTATCACCACGATCACATGCCTGGAAATGCACCGATCGGGTCCAGGAGCTTTGCCTCGGGTGCGAGGCTTAGTCCTGGACCCGTTGCATACTAGTTAACTCGTCATAAGGTCGCTAATGCGGCGGCTCTTTTGACGAGTTAACTCGTCATAAGGTCGGGAAGGGGTTAAAATTAAAAAAATAATTTCTCTTATAAAATGATCATTGCATTGTTAGCAGAATATATTTGTTTTATACTTTCACAGTATAAGCAATGTTTTGGCCACTTTAAGAGGTTTCCTTTACTTACTATACATACAGATGCTAGAACCTTAAAGTGAGAGGCAAAAGATTTCTTAAACATATGGCAACTTAAAATATGTTTCTATGAAGCAGCACTACAATTTAAATATATTGGGAATTATATTTTTTCCTTCTAGTTGGAGGGTTTAGTTTAACCCCTTGGTGACCGGACTTTTTGGCCATGTCTTACCCTTTGTGACACAGGCATTTTAACACTTCTGCAGTGTTTGTGTTTATCTGTAATTACCCTCTTCCTCATTTAATGTACCCACACATTATATATTGTTTACATCGGCATAATAAGGGCTTTCTTTCAATAGCCTTATTTTGATCATATCCTAAAATTTACTAATAGAAAATAAAAAAAATATTTTACTTGAAAAATCTTTTATACAGCTACCAATGCAAATAAAAAAAGTCTGCTAAATATTTGTCCTGAGCTCAGAGATACCCAATGTTTACATGATTATCGCAAGTTACAGGGCAATAACTGAAAGTAGCATATTGCTTTTTGTTCCAGTGCCCTTTTAACCCCAACCTTAAACCTAACCGTATATAATAATACACAAGTAGCCATACCAAACACATAAACACAACTACTAACCCGTAAAACCTAGATTGACCAAAATGTAAGCTATGATGCTTGGCTATGTAAATTCTTTATACTCACGAGCCTGTCCGTGGTGGCAATCTCTTGGGAACAACTCCTCGACTACCCTCCACAAAGGCATTTGGGGGCTTGTGGTAAACAGAAGCCAGAGTCCCAATGTAACATATTAGTTCCTCCAAAAGTGTAGGCTCAATGAGGTCTGTCTCTTCAGAGATCAGTGGTTTCTCTGCCAGTACCACTTCTTTGGCAGCAACTGGGTCAGTTGAGAGCAGCCGCCAGTAAATGTAGCCACGGTCCCGAAGATCTGGATTATCTGAATCCTGTAATAAAGACCAGTCGACTACTTATATAAGCAGGTAAACAACAAAGGTTGAAGAGTAAACAAGATATCAAGGCATTAAAAGCAAAATGGTGTCAATAGTAAAATAGAGGCTTAAAGAGAAAGTAAAGCTTAAAATGTATTTCAGCTTATAGAATACAACTCATTTAGTGCATGTATATACGATACACTCTAATGATATTATACAAACTGATTATGTAGATTACACACAAGTTGACAGATCGGATTGACATTAACTTTGTGCATTAGTCAGTGCAGACCTCTTCCTCCGAGGTGCAGCAGTAAAAGCAATCACAGAAGGTCCTGTAATTTATGAACGTTTCTTAGCTTGCCAAAAAATTAACTGCTCTGGCAAAATGGGACTTAACAATATTCATTTATAATGTCGAATGTGTTTTCGACAAGTGGAGGAGCTTAAGAACAGTTGTAGAGTTTGAAATAGCTCTCTGTGAATGGTCACAAAGAACATAAAATGTTGGCTTCCGCTGGGGGAGTACAACTAGCAGAACTTGGTCAGCAAGCATGTGATGCAGTGCTGCAAAGCCTTCATTAGCACATATGGCCTGCCGTGCTGAAACTTCCAGGTCAACGCCTTTTAGGTTCCATGGTGCATTTTATTGCCCTGTTTTGCCTTATGTGAATAGTGTGAAGTGGAAGGAGAGCCCAAAACAATGCAGTTTTTTTTCTGCCCCCCTGCACTACCCATTGGGTAGAAATTTTAAAAAAACAAAACACACGATTTTCACACACACCTGAGTTGCCAAGCTTAGCACTTGTTGTACCAGTTCCTGCGTCTCTGTTGGTTTTTTCAAGAAAAGCTTCACAATAGCAGTCAAAAGCTGCAACTGAACCTAGATAAGAAAGAAAAGAAATCCATTTCAAGATCCAACAGTAAGCACAGGAGCAGCCCATTACAGTATTCATAGACTGCCTGTAATAAAAGTTTTGCTGCAAAGTTAAAGTCTGAAGAACCCAGTGCTGCTTGATAGGGCTTCAAACTTTTCCATATAACTCCACTTTGAGAGGGCCATGGTGCACATATGTAAGTAGGAATGATTTAATTTTCACATTCCTGCTTTCAGACCAGCAGTGCACAGCATTTTCCTACAAAAATAAAAACATACATCCCATACAGTCTTAATCTGTCTCTAACCACACACATTTGTTTATATTAAAATGGACTGCCTCCACAAAGAAGACATTAAGTTAACATGTTAAATATACATAATATGATATATTAGCCTTTAAAAACGATGGCACCTTATATGCAATAAACAGTCTTATACTGCTTCCATGATCCTAACATGGCCCATGGTCACATAACTCACCTGTGTGCTCTCATCATGGAATCCCTCCAGGAAGCTCTCCAGCAGTTCATCAGCATTGTCAATTCGCTCTGCGTACTCTCCCACAATCCAGATCATGGCAGCTCTTGCTTCAGGCTCATCAAGTGAGTCAAGATTCTCACATAGTGTTGAGATGACACTTTCATACCTTCAGAAAGTATTCATAAAATCAGTTTAAAGCAATACGGTACCAGGTTCCACATTTTTTGTTCCCCTGGAACCATTACTTCACAGATAAACAGTTTTACTTGCTTCCTAATGGCCATTTGTCAAAGACAAAGGGAACTGTTCACTAAGTGAGTTGTGTCCCTGCACAATTAATAGGTAAGTCAGTGAGATCAAGTTATTCTCTTTTAGTAAATATTTCCCCTATATTTTTTTCTGTTCTGGAAAAAAACAGATTGAAAAAGTTAGATCTAAAATAAAATAAAAAAACACTTACTTATTGGGGTACTTTCTGAAAATGTCCTTTATCACCACAATGGCTTCTTGTACTACATAATTCACTTTGGTCTGGATGAGGTCCAACAGAGTGCTGACACAACGCTCAGCTGATTGCTGGATGGAGGAGAGAAGCAAGGTAGTTATTAGATTGGACTCATGTCCTTGTAATACTATTTACATTTCATGAAATACCATCCTTTACCTCTACTTTAATAGCGCATCGTCCAATCGCTCTCACTGCTTTCCGGACAAAGTCCACATCCACCTCTGTAGCATATTCCTTCAGTTCTGCAAGAACCTGCATACGATTGATGAACGAGATTATATATAACATATAGCTGGGTTTTTGTATCATAACTTAATTTCCACTAGTAGTAAATAGAATATTTATTGGGGTATTTTATGTACACACAGATGAGACTTGGATAACTAATTCCCTAGAGCTAGTTTGTATATTGCTTCCGGGCCCCTCCCACTGGTCTGGTCATATGGTCGGACTACATTTTAACATTCTCATTCAGCAGCTTACAGAGCTTCAAATAGCTGTGCAAAGGATATATTCTTTGACCTGGTAGGGCCATTTCAGGACATCCAGATCTGTTTATACCTGTACCTGATAATAAAATGACTTCATAAAGGATTCATTCCCCCCGTGTGGTGTTGTTGGTGTACTACTGACAGAGTCTACTAACTGTAAGTTGGTGTCATCTTCTCTCATGCATCATAGGGTAGCCATGTTTTGACAAAGTAGACCAAAACAGAATGTATGGATTTATCTATCCAGAGATACATTTAATAAATGTAACAGCTTCATATGTATATACTGACTTGTGCGATGTTTGCAGGTGATGCTAGGCGGATCATGATGTCTAACTTCTCCAGTTTCACATAGATTGGGTCATTATATTTCACAAAGAAAACCTTCATCTCGTGTTTCAGTATCTCTGGCCTAGAAAGAAACACAAATAATTGGGTGTTGGTGCAGGATCAGTATAGGGTGTAGTGCTGTTAATGTACATGCAAGATGGACAACACCCTCACCGTTTTTGCACAATTAAGTTGATATTACGCAGTGCAACATATTGCAGTTCTGGTTCTGCAGAGAGAAGGGTAACCAGTGGAGGTGCTAGCTTCTTCAGAAGTGTCCCATAGTAATCCAGATCTTTGGACAAAAGCTCCATAAACTTCATCAGGACCTTTACTGCAGAAAGCACTACAGCTGAATTTGCATGCGAGAGCCGCGGTGTCACTCGCTCACATATACTGTGAAGGGGAAAACGGAGACATAAAAACTGATAATACAAGTATCCTCACCCATGTAACAATCATGGCCTTTGATTACCACAAGAGAACTATTTGGGAGCAACATATTTGCTACTGATATATCTCTATTTACAACTATTCATTGATAAATAAAATGTAATACATTATTTCCAATTTTGAAATCTGAGTGCGGTTTATATTCCCAACTATGCGCCTGACCTTTTTTATACAGTAGTCAGTAGAGATTTTCTACACTTAAGTAAAAAAAACCTCAAATGTATGTCTAATCAGGCATGTGTAACATACATTACCCCATAGATTTATTGTGGAGAAACACTATATCTACACCCACAGGTATATTATACAGGGGGTTGTACAATTATTTTATACTTTTTTTTCTCACCATTTTGCTATTATTTGGCACTTTTGCACTGGTCTTGTTTTGTGTAACATTTATTTTAGAATTATATCAGGTCCCTGGTTAAATGATTTCATACCTCTGAGCTTCACGGTCATCCTTGGGAATGTAGTTAGCAAGGCAATCCAAGATGAAAATCTGTCCCCATTCAGTGCATTCATTAAGTGCGGTTAGCAGTTTGTTGATGGATTGCGGGTTCAAATCCAGTAAATTACTGCTTGGGTGAGACTCTGCAATCTCTGACAAAGCTGCCACTGCATTGGCTACAACCTGAGAGGTAAGAGGGGTAATAGCTCTGTAAGGCGGTAACTTGGATTGGGTTTCATTTGTTTACTATCAACAGAAAGCTAGATAAACTTGGCTTCTAAACACGAACGTATCTAGGAGTAATTAAAACAAAGATGCTTTGAAACAACTAAAATAATGTGGAACCAGTTCAATTTAGGGCTGAGATGGATGATGGTGTGCACCTTCTGTAGGAATCCAGAAAAGGATTAAACCTCACGCTTCCAGGAGACAAGAGTTACTGGTGGCTGCAGTGCAGAATTGGAAATTTCTAAAAGCTGGCATTAGCCTAAGCTAAATGTTACAGATTCCTGAACACCACAGCTGAGGAGCCAATATCTGCACTGATGAGCCTGTGAATTGAAAATTATATAGAAACATAGAATGTGTCGGCAGATAAGAACCATTCTGTCCATCTAGTCTGCCCAATTTTTTGTGAGTACTTTTATTAGTCCCCCGTTTCTGGTCTTATAGCTAGGATAGCCTTGTGTCTATCCCACGCATGCTTAAAATCCTTGACTGTGTTTACCTCTACCACTTCTGCTGGAAGGCTATTCCATACATCCACAACCCTCTCAGTAAAATATACCAAGAACTGTAAAAAGGTGCTTTTTTTCTTTGTTTGGTTTATGCTGCTAGGGCAGATATCTGCTGAAAAAAGAGGCTTTTCTTAAGAAAAGAAATAAAGGACTTTTTACTTTAACAAATCACGTGTCACGCCCTTATAGCTATTCTTTTGAGGCACACTCTCCCGCATATAGTTTTACAAAACTGAAGCACAGCAAAATGACTTCCAGACCAGTGTCAAAAAAACAACAACTTTGAAATAAGTCAAGTCCTGCTCTATTCAGATCTGACTACATCAGGAAAGAACGGTATGTCACAGCAACAAGGGTGCCAGATGTTATCCCTTAAGTGAGATAATGTGCCTGTTTTTGTCAGAGGCTTATAGTTCTTATTATAAATCCACAAGGCACACATTAGTTAGGAAGTTATAGTGTATTTACCATTGGGTTAGAATCAGAGATGAGATCCTTCAAGGTGTCGAGGAATCCTTGGTCTTCTACCAGCTGAGCATTGATATCATGCAATTTAGCCACACAGACTGCAGCAGTCTTTCGTACATAAGGATCTTCATCCTTCAGGCACTTGCGCAGGGGCTCACACAAATACTCTGTGATTTTATCTACTCGGATGCAGCCCATGGTGCGTACAGCAAGTGCACGAATCAGTGGGTTAGGATCTTCACAGTCCTGAGGGGGAAAAAAAAATGAAATATTGGTTCAAAAGCATTCTACAGATGGATATTATCTTGCAGATAAAGTAGAAGACTTGTGAGATCCAAAATATTTTTGCTTGCTCAATGAATATAAAAACTGACAATCAATGCCAAAAAACATAGTAAAAAAACAAAGAAACATGGAGAAAGGTTTGTCAACATGCCTGCAGCTATGCTATCAGACACTGAGTAATGTTAAACAAGTCCCTCTTAGGTGAATTCACTACACAGACGTGAACTGAAAGGCATATAATTGGGATAATAAGCACAAAAATCAGTGGAATGTTACTGTCAATTCATATATTTTTATAATTTTCCATTATAATTGTTTTGGGTTTTTGTTAATAAACTTACATTTCTATCTTTCTTAAAACAAAAAAACAACTCACCTTAACAAAAGTGTTCACAGCCATGATGGCCATGTCTGGCTGGCTCTTGGCATAGTTCATCAGGTACAAATATACCAATTTCTTCAGCTCCAAATTATCTGTTTGCATGCAGTTCACCACATCTGGAAACAAGGCACTGTCACAGAAAGCAGAGAATTAGATGCAGCTCCAAATGCTCAAAACATTTTTTTTTGTCAGAAATTGATTGCCCCAACACAAGCTTTTGCGTGGTATATGGGCCTCCACCTTAAAAAGCGTAACAACACTGACCAGTGAACTGGATCCAAATGACAAATTAGACCTCATAAAAAAATAGCAAATAAAAACAGGGGTACTATGACAGATAACATGACATTATGTATATTATTACCCAGGTTATTGTATTCACTGGAAATGAAAAAGCCTTGCCCATACGTAAATAAGAAGCAAATGATAAATACAAAACTACATACTACAAATGCCATGTTATTTACAGTGGGGGTTATATATATAAAAAAAACTATTTTGGAACAAAGTTGTAAAAAGTGAAGCAGTCAATAGTAATAATACACAGCAATAACGGCACTGCCTGAATTCTGCTCCAGACTTGCTTTTTATTGATATAGATTCTGTACTTTATTTGGAGGTGCTGGCCTTTCCGGTGAACTACTACAGCATGGTTCCACATTGTAATGTAACACACACATTTCCATCATATCTATGAACCTAATAACTTTCCACTGACCTAGCGTAAATGGAAAACTGTGCCCTCTTTCATTTGTACTACAATGATTAGGTGCTGAGTGTGAACAGACCCACACTGACAGACAAACACAGACCTACAACAATACCACAACCCACACAATGAAACTCTACACCTGTAGTATACCTGACGTCCTTCCCCACCGTCATGGAGGCAATGACCTTCTTTACAGCTTCCTTCTTCTTCTCCTTCTTGTCACTGTTCAGTTCTGCTTTTAGCTCGAAGATCTCACCTAAAAGAGACAGCAACTAATAAGCACATGTGTTCTAACTTTCAGCTTTTGTCACAACAATCACATATTTCTGAAGTCTCCAAAGCACTCATTCCTCCTCACCCTTCTTGGTGGTGGTGAAATATTTTGAGTCTGTCATCTTTGCTCTGGGTTTTCACACTGAGCTGCAAGAGAGGAGAGAATGATGGAGGGTGAACCGATAATATGTGCATTGGTCAGCAGAGGCTACAGGAAGGAAAAACTATACAACCTCCCCCTTCCTACAGGAAAAGTACAAACAGGGAGAGAGGAAAGTAGCAAAACTGAAGTAAGGAGTTTGTGAAATGAACATCAACTCAATCCATTTGCAGTCTCAAAGATCTCACTACTCTATAAACAAACAGAATTCAGGAGAAAAAAATTACCAATATGAAGTACTGTATTAAATATCTCACACATGTAATCTGTATATTTATGGATAATAAGTCTGATTCATTCAGTGTAATATCATAGCAATGGTTATTCCTCTGCTAGAACAATGTTTAAGACAGTGCTCAGGTAGGCAGGCTATAGCACTGATCATTCCTTATAGAATTAACCCATTTGTGACACTAGGATATTCTATGCTATCCTGTTTTACTGGTCCCAAAAGATGCTAGGACAGCATAGAATGTCCTTCAGTTAACAGCTCATCATGGCCGCCAGTGTTCTCGGATCCCGCTGCAGGGACTTGCAGCAGCATCCCACTTGTCAAAGTAGCCTCAGTCGAACAGGAAAAATGTAGCTGACACGCAAAGACTTCTGCATTCAGGCACGCCTCGGAGATGTCACAATTTTTTGGCAATGACCCACAGGGTCTATTAAGACCCTGATCGGGTCTCTGAAACTGTGTTCCTGGCTACTGATCACCTTGTGGTAAGGTCACCTGTCAAAGGGGTGGATCGGTGGTTAATTTTTAATGGGCGGTCAGGAGGCATTTGCCCAGCCCTTGGGTGAAATTGGTAATATTGAGGGACCTTGATCAATATTATTACACGGGCACCATTTGGCCTGCTCCCAGTCCTGTTTTTGAGGGGAGTGGGTTTAGCGATACTTGCCCTAGCTAGCTCCCATTGATTTTAGTGTTCCCACCAAGACAAATTTCCAGCAGAACTGTCAACTATTTTCAGAATAGGCAAAGTCCTTCCGAAATGAGTCTATGTTCCCCATAGAGGCTACTATTTTGCTTTGGTAAATTATGGGCATGTTTCCGATTTGACAGGTATCAACTATTATGTACAAATTGCAGACCTATTCGGCGGCACTTCAGGGCATATTGGTTAACTCGCAATTCAGTTCCCGATATGTCCCGGAATCATTCCAGATTTCGAAGGCACCATTTCAGGCCTGAATGTTGGCTTATATTGAGTAGACGCTAAAATCAAATTGTTGCATGAATCAACTCCATAAATAGTATCTGGGCATTATTCTGGCATTTCTGTCATCTCTTCCCTGGCTCCTCACATGCCTCCATATTTTTCATAGAGATATCAACAAGCGATATTAACAAGTATTCATGCTATTGTCACACGAGTGCAGTGGTTCAATGTTCAGCCTTGTCACCATAGAGAATGCACATTGGGATCATCTAAGTGTACACTTATGCAAAAAGTATGTACATTTAATGTTGCGTTTACTCTGCTTACCACATTCTTTACTTGAGCAAGCAGGCAAAAGCTCTGTGTTTTTCCATCTTCATTTCAGCACTGATCATTAAACAGCTGGTAGAAAGGTATGTCATGCCTCACTGATCCCAGTAAAACTATTTTGAGCCTAACTAGCACTTTAAGATAAATTTAGTTAGAAATAAATAAGAATGAACTGTATAAAATGCACAATAAATTCCCTCATTTTTTTTTTTTTAAAGCTCGCTGTATCTATGGCCTAATACCATAATTCCTGTGCAGCCTTATTTATTTATAACATATGGAAAAACTAAATCAATCAGTTACGTAAGTAGTTGGATCTATAGATCTCTCTGATAAAGACCAAGAGACTTTTATTGAGTGAGAAATGCAATAAATCCACTTAAGAGTTGCATTTTCATGGACAACTAGCAGACAATTTCCTTCCTAAAGAACAAAATCGATTAACACCAGACTACATCAGTGGATCTTAAAGTCTGTCTGTCTGCTAGTCGCTTTAGAAAGATGTTAGAACCAGGCCAGAGAAACATTTCTTCCATTGTTGCTGCTTAAAATTAAAAAAAACACATGAATTCTTAATTTAATACATTGTTAATTCGGTTAGAAACGACAAAGTATTTTTGAGGAATTGTTGATCAATGATAAGGAAGACAGACCCAATGACAGTCTTTCCATTAAGCTAGTGTTCTAGCCCATCCCTACCCATCCTCCGGAAGAGGAGGTAAACGGATACCTTGCATCTTCATTTCACCCAAACCACTGTCAACCCCATTTTACCTCACCACCCCCATCATCTGTGATTTGTGTAATCCAAGCCAAGCAGGTGTCCCAAACCTAATGCTATAGTATAAACGTCCAGGGACACCACACACTAAAATAGTATCCATTTTTTCCACCACAAATATTAAACCATACATAATGAACTAGAAAGTTCATATAGAATACCTGATAGTGGGCCATTTCTCACTAGTTACACAGCCAATAGGATACAATCTTTATATTATTGTGTACATACATCTGCCATTTACCTGTCCATTGTACCCTTTTATTTAAATACATTCACAATCATTAAACGAGTTAAAAAGAATGGTGGAAAAGCACGTGGTCTACCACTTAAAATCCAACTTGGAATATGTAGCATAAACAGCAAATCTGCCATTCAATGAGATCAGCCATTTTATTTTGCCAACTTTATCACTACATATAGGACTACTGCTATTGTATGCAAGAAACAAAGCCAGTACACTTGTCATAAGAGACCGTACTATATTAACAGGAGTTTACCAAGCCTAGGAATAAAATGCAATTCTGTATAAAAAAAAAAAAAAACCTTCTTTGTTACACAATTTATTATATATAAACTATTTACAATGTAATTTGTGGAAAATAAAGAACTTACAATTGCCCAAAATATAAAAAGGCACTGTTAGTCTATGAAAAACATTAACAAACAGCAGCGACCTGTAAATATTTCATCAACGTAGCAAAGTCTGCTGGAACAAGATTAGCAATAACCAGCTAAACCAGAACTGGGAGATGATATCACAAAACAACCTGGCTACTCTTACAGTAATATCTGCTGGTAAGTTACTAGAGTTACAGGTGTGTGCTATTAATGTAGCTATACCCTTTGTGCACATGGATCAACGAAAACACACACACACACACATATATACATATACATATATATATTATAAAGTTCAAGCATGTCATGTAGGGATGGATGTAAAGGTGATAAAGTAAAAAGAATCATGCTTATTCATATGTAAAGCATTTGGTGGCCTAGGGTCCCCCTTTATTTGTAAAATAAGATTATAAATATCACTAGCAGAAAATATAAAATGTTACGTTTTGACAATTCAGGGTTTGTTTCTCCTAAACTCTGTGGATGGGGTAGGATTACACACGCTTCCTTTCTAATTTTCAGTAAATCTGCTGTTTTCCAGGAATAAATCAGCATGTGAAGCATGCCAACAATTAACTTGTTAGGTTATGAAGTAAACAGAGCTGCTGAAATAGGTTTAGATTTTGCAACACAATTAAAAATGGTGATAAATTCTAAATATGACAGGGAGTAATTGGTATATAACAACATCGGTCAATAGCAGCCAGGTTATACATGCAGTTTGCTACTAGAGCTTTCCAACTAGTAGGATTTTGAATGCCAGAGGGCTATATCAAGCATTACTCACTTAACTGTACTCGAGGGGGTTAAAAAAAAATACCCAGTGTGTGTGACAGATGGGTGTGCTGGACCTAGAGTAAAGCCTCTTACACCAAAAAAAAAAACATTTGGTAAAAACTTGGAAACCGATATACTTTAACACTATGTTTAATCTGCTATAGACTCAATTGCACGTCCTCCTGGAAATCAAGATGTAAATTCATTCAATGACAGGGCGGGTGTGACATTTGTCTATTTTTTCACCTTTCTAACAGTATAGGAGTGTTGCCAGGCTTATTTATAAATATTTACACCCATACAAAACAACTAAAAATGACTGCATAGATTCCAGGCGTTGAGAGACTGACCCTCAGACTCCACAGAACTTGGGAAAATATTAAATCCCCCTTTCAGAAGTCATGCTTTCATTAAAGGCAAAATAACCATGATAATTATTGCTTAACATGGTCCCACGGGGAGCAAAAAGTATGTACATTTAATGTTGCGTTTACTCTGCTTACCACATTCTTTACTTGAGCAAGCAGGCAAAAGCTCTGTGTTTTTCCATCTTCATTTCAGCACTGATCATTAAACAGCTGGTAGAAAGGTATGTCATGCCTCACTGATCCCAGTAAAACTATTTTGAGCCTAACTAGCACTTTAAGATAAATTTAGTTAGAAATAAATAAGAATGAACTGTATAAAATGCACAATAAATTCCCTCATTTTTTTTTTTTAAAGCTCGCTGTATCTATGGCCTAATACCATAATTCCTGTGCAGCCTTATTTATTTATAACATATGGAAAAACTAAATCAATCAGTTACGTAAGTAGTTGGATCTATAGATCTCTCTGATAAAGACCAAGAGACTTTTATTGAGTGAGAAATGCAATAAATCCACTTAAGAGTTGCATTTTCATGGACAACTAGCAGACAATTTCCTTCCTAAAGAACAAAATCGATTAACACCAGACTACATCAGTGGATCTTAAAGTCTGTCTGTCTGCTAGTCGCTTTAGAAAGATGTTAGAACCAGGCCAGAGAAACATTTCTTCCATTGTTGCTGCTTAAAATTAAAAAAAACACATGAATTCTTAATTTAATACATTGTTAATTCGGTTAGAAACGACAAAGTATTTTTGAGGAATTGTTGATCAATGATAAGGAAGACAGACCCAATGACAGTCTTTCCATTAAGCTAGTGTTCTAGCCCATCCCTACCCATCCTCCGGAAGAGGAGGTAAACGGATACCTTGCATCTTCATTTCACCCAAACCACTGTCAACCCCATTTTACCTCACCACCCCCATCATCTGTGATTTGTGTAATCCAAGCCAAGCAGGTGTCCCAAACCTAATGCTATAGTATAAACGTCCAGGGACACCACACACTAAAATAGTATCCATTTTTTCCACCACAAATATTAAACCATACATAATGAACTAGAAAGTTCATATAGAATACCTGATAGTGGGCCATTTCTCACTAGTTACACAGCCAATAGGATACAATCTTTATATTATTGTGTACATACATCTGCCATTTACCTGTCCATTGTACCCTTTTATTTAAATACATTCACAATCATTAAACGAGTTAAAAAGAATGGTGGAAAAGCACGTGGTCTACCACTTAAAATCCAACTTGGAATATGTAGCATAAACAGCAAATCTGCCATTCAATGAGATCAGCCATTTTATTTTGCCAACTTTATCACTACATATAGGACTACTGCTATTGTATGCAAGAAACAAAGCCAGTACACTTGTCATAAGAGACCGTACTATATTAACAGGAGTTTACCAAGCCTAGGAATAAAATGCAATTCTGTATAAAAAAAAAAAAAAACCTTCTTTGTTACACAATTTATTATATATAAACTATTTACAATGTAATTTGTGGAAAATAAAGAACTTACAATTGCCCAAAATATAAAAAGGCACTGTTAGTCTATGAAAAACATTAACAAACAGCAGCGACCTGTAAATATTTCATCAACGTAGCAAAGTCTGCTGGAACAAGATTAGCAATAACCAGCTAAACCAGAACTGGGAGATGATATCACAAAACAACCTGGCTACTCTTACAGTAATATCTGCTGGTAAGTTACTAGAGTTACAGGTGTGTGCTATTAATGTAGCTATACCCTTTGTGCACATGGATCAACGAAAACACACACACACACACATATATACATATACATATATATATTATAAAGTTCAAGCATGTCATGTAGGGATGGATGTAAAGGTGATAAAGTAAAAAGAATCATGCTTATTCATATGTAAAGCATTTGGTGGCCTAGGGTCCCCCTTTATTTGTAAAATAAGATTATAAATATCACTAGCAGAAAATATAAAATGTTACGTTTTGACAATTCAGGGTTTGTTTCTCCTAAACTCTGTGGATGGGGTAGGATTACACACGCTTCCTTTCTAATTTTCAGTAAATCTGCTGTTTTCCAGGAATAAATCAGCATGTGAAGCATGCCAACAATTAACTTGTTAGGTTATGAAGTAAACAGAGCTGCTGAAATAGGTTTAGATTTTGCAACACAATTAAAAATGGTGATAAATTCTAAATATGACAGGGAGTAATTGGTATATAACAACATCGGTCAATAGCAGCCAGGTTATACATGCAGTTTGCTACTAGAGCTTTCCAACTAGTAGGATTTTGAATGCCAGAGGGCTATATCAAGCATTACTCACTTAACTGTACTCGAGGGGGTTAAAAAAAAATACCCAGTGTGTGTGACAGATGGGTGTGCTGGACCTAGAGTAAAGCCTCTTACACCAAAAAAAAAAAACATTTGGTAAAAACTTGGAAACCGATATACTTTAACACTATGTTTAATCTGCTATAGACTCAATTGCACGTCCTCCTGGAAATCAAGATGTAAATTCATTCAATGACAGGGCGGGTGTGACATTTGTCTATTTTTTCACCTTTCTAACAGTATAGGAGTGTTGCCAGGCTTATTTATAAATATTTACACCCATACAAAACAACTAAAAATGACTGCATAGATTCCAGGCGTTGAGAGACTGACCCTCAGACTCCACAGAACTTGGGAAAATATTAAATCCCCCTTTCAGAAGTCATGCTTTCATTAAAGGCAAAATAACCATGATAATTATTGCTTAACATGGTCCCACGGGGAGCAAAGGAGTTCTGTCACGATAACAATTAACCGATTCCTTACTGCGATATCCCGGGATGCATTGATATGGGAGGAGCCAGCCACTTTCTATCATCAGCTGGTCGCCCACTTCCGGCTTGTATAATATCCCTCGGTCTCGGTTTTATCCCCTAGAGTAACAAAATAGCACCGTCAGCGGGCAGTTTTACCTTTAAAGAAGCCGCGGAGTTCGGTCCCTAAGCACGGGGTCCAAGGATGGCTTGGATGTTTATTGTATGTAACTAAGACACCCCCTCCCGGCAATTCACCGCAAAGATGGCTGTCACCTGCCACAGGAAATGACAGCGCTGAAGTGGGACTTCCGGTTCGTACGGTAGACGTCTGAGCGTGTCGTTGTCATAGCAACTAACTGCATTCAGCGTTTTCTACGAGAATAGGAATGTTTTTTTAATACTATGACCACTATTTTGTATTGGTATTATTCTGCCGTAAAATAAATGAAGACGGTAATTAATAGCTCTCACATTGTACAAACATATAATACTGTATGTTTACACTAACCATAAAACTGGGAAATTACTGCTATTAAAGAGGGACAAAAGTATGCGGGCAATTATGAAACACCATGTCACATACAAGTAGCGCTAACAGCTTCCGTGACAGTGCTACCGTGAATTTTTGGAGATATGTGTTAACAAAACTGCAAACAAATGCCTAAATTAGTATAATTATTTGTTTTAAATGGGTCTGTGGAGTTTCCAGCTTATGACATTTCCCATGGCTTGATATGCAAATGTACTGGTTTTCTGACACAGGTGATGTCATAAGTAGGCGACACCACAGACACATTTCCCCCTAATTTAGGCATTTGCTTGCAATTCTGCTAACACAATGTCATTTTCAATTATATTGTATTCTCTACATTCACAGTATAAACAATGTATAGGTCCCTTTAATTTCTATCCACTCATACCTATTTCTGCAAGGGTCTTGTGTTGAATTGGTGGAAGTGGTACTGTCTGACAACTAGGAGCTGTCAGTTTCACTGGCTGTCTCAGCAGGGTTGCTCATTTTCAGATGCTAGAAAGTGAGCAGCAGTATTTTTTTCAGGAATACCAATTGGTAACAACCATTTGGTAGTGTATGTGAAGAGTGTTTGACGGCAGTGTTTTAGTTGGGGGAGCATATATATATATATATATATATACACACACACGCACACACGTATGCACTTATACAACACAAATGCTTAAAAAGAGTAAGAGGATATATAGGATTACAGTTGTCAATTATAAGCATAATTGTTCTAGCATGATTAATAACTTCCAACAGCCAAAATCTAAGAGCAATCACCATGGCAAATAATGGAATGGTCCTGCTGTTTAGACCATTATTAGAACTTTGCCCCTTAACATGCAGAATTGTTTGTTACTTTTGTATCCCTCCTTTTTATAATTAATATTATTTTGCATATAATACAAACAAATCTAACAAAGTGGTGACAAGTTACAAAAACCTGAGCAAATGCTGAGGAGGGCCCAATCAAGCTTATAGTATAAAATATAGATCCTGGAAGAATACTTTATTAAATGGGCTTTCAACAAAAGCTTTAAATAACGATATGTGAAATATTGTCTAAATAAGAAATGCAAATCAATAATGAGGACTCTAGAAACAGGGATGGTGAATGGTGTTTGTATTGATAACCTTCATATATTTTGCTTGGAAAAAGGTAATCCACCTAGCTCTAACCATCACTAATACTGTTACTACCACTCCTTGTTCATCTAACTTAGTGTGTAGTCCACCTCTATGCTCTGTACCTAGCACTATGTACATTGTTGGTGCTATATAAATAAATTTACATTTTTTTTTTTAAACCTTTTTATTATGAAAATAGCAAGTGTCATATAATAAATACATATCTTTTACACAGAACATTGTTCTGTACATAAAATCTATAATCAAATTTCAATTTCAGGTGGCGTATATATATATATATATATATATATATATATATATATATATATATAAAAGAGTGGAAAAAATATTGCCGCGAATAACAATCATCATCCGGCCATTACATCGTTAGACCTTTACCTAGACAAAACCAAGGAGATTGGGGCAGGTAGCTCAGATGAGTATTTCCCAAAGGCAACATATCAGGGGCCCCTTTTATTTCTCTTTCTTCCCTTTTTCCTTCCCCCTTGTCTTCTCTTTCTTTTTCCTTCTCCCTTCCTTCTTCCCCTACTATCCTTCAAGCGTTCTAAAGCATTCTAGGGGTGGCGTCTATCTGTCCCCATATGTTATTGCTTTCCGCTCTGTCCCAAACGCTCTACACCATCTCCTCAAAATTCACTGTTCTCAAAGACTTCAGCCAATTTTTTCCAGTAATGACAGGTCTGATAGTTCTCCTTTAAGTATGAGCTTATACCCTTCACCATATGGCATTGATATGTAATCTGGGCCCGTATAGACGGCCATAGTGGGACCTTCACTGACCTCTAGTTTCTAGCTATTTCCAAGGCCAGTAGGATATGAAAAATAATTCTATGTTTCTTTCTGTAATCAGAAAAATTCATTTGGAGTAATGCTCTTAGAGGTGTAAGTTCCCACTCTGGGCCAAATGCTCTACAAATACATTGAGAGACATCTATCCATGTTGGTTTAATAACTTTACAATTTCACCACACATGCAAGAAATCGGCCACCTCTGATCTACACCTCCAACAGGTTGGAGGAATATGTGGAAAAACTTTTGATACTCTTACAGGGGTCAAATACCAGCGGGCTGACATCTTAAATTGCATCTCGTTCTGGTTGAGACAGAGGAATGACCTGTAGCATTTCTGCCATGTGGTACACCAGTTTGCTCAATCCGAACATTCAGATCCTCTTCCCACCTCTTCAGGGAAGGTATCTGTGACTTGTTTTTGCTCTCTTTAATAAGTTGGATCAAGGTTAAGGAATTGGCTACTAGTTTTTTGTTTTTTTTAAATTTATCCTGTTTAAGAAGCTTAATTAAGAGCTCCATCGCTTTTGTATAATTTTCTACCAACAGGCACTGACCCAAAAGGCCCTTAATCCGTAAGTATTTAAATAGATCCCTGTAAAAAAAAAATTATGTCATTAACTTTGACATTGAATGGACATTTATATTTGGCTTTTAGTTTTCTGGAAGGGCATTCAAGCTTTAGGTTTTTAGTGACCTAACAAAGTTTATCTCTGACCTCACAGAGAATGTTGCTCTGCAAGCTCCACAGTTTCAGTTTCCTGTAAATATCCTTTGTTAAAGGAAGGGGGAATAAAGCATTTTTAATAATTGCTTCCTTGCAGGAAACAAGGGTTAAAAACCATGCCCCCCTTCTCCAAAGAAAACCCAGCAGAATTCATCTGAAGTAGGTGCACGCTGACAGTGTGAGCAGGGGAACAATGGCAAGGAGGCCACTTTTCACTTCTAAATGGCATAATACCTAGGCACGGTTGGCCGCCTAGGCCCTAGTGCAGGGGTGGGCAATTAATTTTTACCGGGGGCCGCATGAGCAACCCGAGCACTGCTGGAGGGCCACATTGACAATATTTCCATTAAATTTTGCTCAATATCTGTCTCTCCCCGTACCCTGAAGTCTGTCTCTCTCTCTCTCCCCATTCCCTCATGTCTGTCTCTCTCTCCACTCATGCTCCATGTCTCTCTCCACTCATGCTCCATGTCTCTCTCTCTCTTTCCATTCATGCTCCATGTCTGTCTCTCTCTCGCCACTCATACCCCATGTCTGTCTGTCTCTCCCCGTACCCTCATGTCTGTCTCTCTCTCTCCCCATTCCCTCATGTCTGTCTCTCTCTCCACTCATGCTCCATGTCTCTCTCCACTCATGCTCCATGTCTCTCTCTCTTTCCATTCATGCTCCATGTCTGTCTCTCTCTCGCCACTCATGCCCCATGTCTGTCTCTCTCTCTCTCCCCATACCCTCATGTCTGTCTGTCTCTCCCCATACCCTCATGTCTGTCTGTCTGTCTCTCCCCGTACCCTCATGTCTGTCTCTCCCCGTACCCTCATGTCTGTCTCTCTCCCCATTCCCTCATGTCTGTCTCTCTCTCCACTCATGCTCCATGTCTCTCTCCACTCATGCTCCATGTCTCTCTCTCTTTCCATTCATGCTCCATGTCTGTCTCTCTCTCGCCACTCATACCCCATGTCTGTCTCTCTCTCGCCACTCATACCCCATGTCTGTCTCTCTCTCGCCACTCATACCCCATGTCTGTCTCTCTCTCGCCACTCATACCCCATGTCTGTCTCTCCCCTCATCCCTTATATCTTTTTCCATCTCTATCTTTCTGTTCCCCATGTTGCTGGTCTCTTGTACACACAGTCATACATAAACACACACAGTCACACAAACACAGTTACACACTTAGTCAACCTCACAGACATACATTTACACAAACACCCTTATACACACTGTCACACATACATAAATAGACACAGTCATACATAAATACACACAGTCACACAAACACAATTACACACTTAGTCAACCTCACAGACATACATTTACACAGACACCCTTATACACACATACATAAATACAAACAGTCATACATAAATACACACAGTCACACAAACACAGTTACACACTTAGTCACCCTCACAGACATACATTTACACAGACACCCTTATACACACTGTCACACATACATAAATACACACACAGCCACCTTTACACACAGGATACAAAAAAACAAATATACACAGCGCTAAAATCAAAAATTGTGAGCAGCACTTAGTTAGTGTGTCCCTAAACCACACTCGCTTAACACAAACTGTGAAAAATACAAGGTGTCAACCTTATTAAGTAATATGAGTGAATACAAGTGAACTGTGGTGAGATCCAGGAGAAACTATGTCTCCCCTATGGTATTGCACTCACAGAACTTCTGAAAAAATGAAGCACAGCACTGGAGGTCTTGGGAAAGATGATCCTCTATGTATAGAACTCCAAAGAACTGTATAGAACTCCAAAGACAGACAAGGATCCAATTAGTAATAATACAGGCTGTGTTTAATAAGAAAAAAGAAAAAAGCATCTGCTTACATGTATGGGATCCTATGACCAGCGCAGTGGGGCCAGCACAGCGGTATAATCAGGAACTTGGTACAAATAAAGTGCAGAGCTATATTAAAACATTCAATTAAAAAACAATAAAACTCGAGGTAAGCAGGCAAGTCCAGTCACGCTACGCGTTTCGCCCGTCAGGCTTCAACCAGGCGTCCAAAAGCAGGAAGTCCAGACGCCTGGTTGAAGCCTGACGGGCGAAACGCGTAGCGTGACTGGACTTGCCTGCTTACCTCGAGTTTTATTGTTTTTTAATTGAATGTTTTAATATTGCTCTGCACTTTATTTGTACCAAGTTCCTGATTATACCGCTGTGCTGGCCCCACTGCGCTGGTCATAGGATCCCATACATGTAAGCAGATGCTTTTTTCTTATTAAACACAGCCTGCATTATTACTAATTGGATCCTTGTCTGTCTTTGGAGTTCTATACATAGAGGATCATCTTTCCCAAGACCTCCAGTGCTGTGCTTCATTTTTTCAGAAGTTCTGTGAGTGCAATACCATAGGGGAGACATAGTTTCTCCTGGATCTCACCACAGTTCACTTGTATTCACCTTAATAAGGTTGACACCTTGTATTTTTCACAGTTTGTGTTAAGCGCACTTTTGTTTACCTGTTTGTTTTACACACAGGATACACTTGCACAGACACTCATGTACATACACTTACACAGACAGTAACACACACATAGTTATACACATTGACACACACATACACACTTATACACATTCACACACACTTCCACAGACACTTCCTTTCTTTCTTTATTTTAACCCCCCCCCCCAACTGTTATTACCTAATCCTCCTTGTTAATCCAAGCACAGCACAACGGGGGAAAGCTCCGCCCCCGTCGCGTTCTGTGATTGGCTGCAGGGAGGAGGACGTTCCCTATGGTGTCTTGGAAGATACCCTAGAGAACGTCCTCCTCCCTGAAGCAGCCAATCACAGAACGCGACGGGGGCGGAGCTTACACCCGTCGCACTGTGCTTGGATTAACAAGGAGGAGGATGGCAGGGAGAGAGCTCCCTGCTACAGCGCCTCTCCTCCCTTGCGCCTGGGCGCGTTGCACCCCGTGCACCCGCCCAGGATCGGCCCTGCCTCACGCAGGCCGGACAGGGACGCACAAAGGGCCGGATGTGGCCCGCGGGCCGTAAGATGCCCAGGTCTGCCCTAGTGTGTAGCACTTTATATCAAATTGTCTTGTATATCTGAGTGTCTCTGTACCTTTTCTGCAGTCTATCTGCCCTGCTTGTCAGTCTCTGTGTCTGTTAATATATATGTCCTGCCCTTCTATTTGTGTGTCTATCTCTGATGATAAAAGGTGGCCATTAAATAGTTTTTTTCCCAATGGGCCGAAAGTTGCCAGCCCTTCCCTGAGTGTCAGCGTGCACTCAGCAATGCTCGTCTGATCAGGGTCTGACTTGAGTGTGCATCTCTCTGCTACCGCAGACAGAGACTCTTATTTTAACATTGGATCAGCAGAGGGAATCTAGTTAAGGTCCCATCTGCTGGTCCCATGTAAAAACAGGGTCTGTCTCTGTGCCATTTTTCCAGGTATCATTAATGGAAATCAGTGACAATACTGAGTTCGAGTCTTGTGTATAATTTCTCACAAATTCTGTCAGAACACTAACCTAAAAAGAAGAAATCTAGCCAGGTTAGTGACCATGCATGGAGTGCATACATTTCCCATGACAGCTGGGTTTAATTGTAGGCCAAATCTGCACCTTGTCCATTACAATGGCATGAAAGCCTTTTAGGCAGACTAAGGTGACTGTATCTTTGAAATTAACAGAGCAAGAGATTACATGGTGTTCCTTTCATAACATAGCGACCTGATAATAAGGGACATTTATATCCACACCTGACTATTCATTTAACACTCCTTTAACTCAGTACCTTGGAGAGGACAAGAATTTACAGAAGGGAAAGGATAGAAACTGCATGTTATCTTAGGGGGTCATTAAAGTTTTTATTGGCATTCCAGCAAAATTTTACAATATTTCAGAGCAAAAAGGACATTGGAACAGCCATTTTCCATATTTTACGAAAAGAGCGGGAAGAAATGAGGAAGCAGAGGTCAGGGACGGAAGCAGAGGTCAGGGACTGAAGAAAAGAAAAAAAGGGTGTCAGTTACTGATGTAAAACATTAACATATAAAAGCTTTTATAACAATAGCATACTACATGTTGCATAATTTAAAAGACACAGGTCTTTCTGGTCGCCTCACATGAGAAAGGATATCCTGACATACATCAAGTCATGTGAGCCTTGCAATAGGCCTATAGGTCTATTGCAGCCATTGCCAATTCCCAAAAAGCATTTAGAAGAAATTACAGTCGACTTCATAGTTGATCTACCTCCTTCACAACGACATTCCACCATCATGGTGGTGGAAGACCGACTTACCAAAATGGCCCACTTCACGTCTGCTATCGGTCTCCCCATGGCTGCCGAAACCGCTGAAATGTTCATATTGTCTTTCCTCTAGCTTAATGGTCTGCCTCGCTCTATATTTTCGATTGGTGTTTTGTACCTAAACAATTACGGTATGGTGTTCAGTCTGCTCTTTTTAGATAAACAGGTCATAGGGCTCTATGCATTGTAATAGGAATTAAAAACTTTGAGCATGAGTCCTCAAATAATTGGTTAATGCAGGTTGGCATATGAAGCTCACACTTCTTCCTGCAATGGAACAATATTTTGTGACAGGTAAATTGAAAAAAAAAAAAGAAATAAAGTGAGAAACCCATAATTGACTAAAAATATTCTAACATATATAAGGTGAGGCCACAGGTGGATGGAATACAATATTCAGAGTTAGGGTTGCCACCTGGCCGGTATTTTACCGGCAGGTAGGGAAAAAATGAGCATCTGGTCAATGTTAAGTCTATGAAGACAGAAGCAAGGGTGGTATTTTTCTGAATAAAAGTTGGTAACCCTATGCAGAGTACATCAACAAACAGATTAACAGCCCCACCATGTGGCCAGTCAAAAACATGTCAACAGAGATAAATGCAAATGACAAATAATATGTTGAAAAGGAGAAAAAATTAAGCAGGAGTAAAGATAAGTATAAGGCAGTAGGGGAAGGAGAGATTTATAACAGAATAAAAACTGAGAACAGCCACCCCATAGGGGTCAGCCAGCTAACGCAAGATAGTGCAGCCCAAAAGTGGGCCTTGGCCCACATTATGTGTTCCAAAAAAGTACCGGCCAGTCCAAAATATTGTGTTTCAGGGTCGGTGTGTTCTGCCATAATGTATAGGTTCAAGAGGTAGTATAGAATGTCGCAGTTCACTCAGGTGTAGCAGATGAATCGGCCACCTCAGCTGTCTGAGTTTGGATCGGGGGATCCTCAAGCTTCTAAGGAAAGCATCTGTGTCGCTGGGTCCTCTTTGGACAGCTGTTGGAGGTGGGTGAACTCCACCAGTATTTTACGTTCCTGCTCTGCAGTTGGGCTGTTAAACTTGCCAAACACAGTTAAGGATTTTAAGCATGCGTGGGATAGACACAAGGCTATCCTAGCTATAAGACCGGGAACGGGGGACTAATAAAAGTACTCCAAAAAAATTGGGCAGACTAGATGGACCGAATGGTTCTTATCTGCCGACACATTCTATGTTTCTATGTTTCTCCAACTTGTCTCCTCTGGGGTCAGATCCTCAAATAGTTGTAGAGTGCTGCGGGCATACAAGATTTGTTATATATTCCTTGAGGCATGCAGGATCCTATGTGGCGGTGTGGAACTGTAGAATGATATAAAGAACTGACGCTCACCAGCTGAGGAAGATTTACGAAACATGTTCTGTGGGGTTTAGTGGTTATAGTGCTGTATCGTTTTTTTTTTGTTTTTTTTATTCTTTATTTATGAAGTTTTCAGGTTTATGTTTAGGGCACAGAACAAACATAAAAAAAATTACGATAAACAGGTACGATTGTGATTTGTTGTACGCCTATCGTCTTTTAACAAAAATAACAGATACATTTACCAGCATTTGGTGTATATCACCATAATCTCATAACTACATTGAAAACTGTTGAGGTGCAATAGCTTGCAATATTTGCTAGAACAAAACAAAACAACAACAACAAAAAAAAAAAAAAGAAGGAAAGGAAGAAAGTCAGGAACTGGGGTATTAGGTTGGGAAGTGAGCCATCCAGGGGGTCCAAAGTTTTTCGAATCTGTCCGGAGTGTCGTGTAAGTATGCCGTCAGTTTTGCTGTATCGCTTTTTAAGCGAGTGTTCAATATCTGTCCAGGTGAACAAACCCGGTGGGTAAGGAATCTTTGTATGTATACCTTTTTATATTCTGTATATTTGTGATTCCTCTGTATGTTTTATATATTATGTATGCTTTGTCCATATGACCAGCTTCTTATCAATTATTATAGTGGCACCGGACTATTTTCTTGTTTTATATGCATATTCAACTTATTATTTTGTGCCTGTGATATTTAATAAATGTATACTTTATATATTATATTTGATTGTCTCTGGAATTTCCTTTTTAGCGCTGTCTCTTTTTTAAATCATGATATCACACAGGTAGTTTGTGGGGCCAGTCATGTCTTCAGGACCCTGTAGCAGTCCATAATGTATTGCCTTAATTGTTTGAGTGGCCTCTTTAGGGAGGTGCAGAGCGCGGTGGGCCCAGCCAACTCCAGCCCAGTGGCAGTGGTGACACCCGTGCTGCCGGCATCCCGCTACAGCGCATCGTGCTGCTGAACTTTTTTTTTTTCTGGCAGCCACTAGATTTTGCTGCCATAAAAAAAAAAAAAAAACTATATCAATGCGACCAGATGTGTCGTTCACATCCGGTGGCTGTGTTTCCTTCCGTGCAGAAGGGAAGACTGCACGGAGGAGACTACCGGGAGACAGAGCAGCCAGGAGGTAAGTACTGGGGAAGGGGGGTGGCATATAACAAGCAAAATACTGGCATATTGAGTGGCTAAATACTGGCATATTGAGTGGAAAAATACTGGCGTATTGAGTGGAAAAATACTGGCATATTGAGTGGCAAAATACTGGCATATTGAGTGGCTAAATATTGGCATATTGAGTTACAAAATACTGGCATATTGAGTGGCAAAATACTAGCATAAAGAATGGCTAATACTGGCATATTGGGTGGCTAAGTACTGGCATACTGAATGGCTAAATACTGGCATATTGAGTGGCAAAATACTGGCACATTGAGTGGCAAAATACTGGCATGTTGAGTGACAAAATACTGGCATATTGAATGGCAAAATACTGGCATATTGAGTGACAAAATATTGACATATTGAATGGCTAAATACTAGCATACTGAGTGGCAAATACTGGCATGTTGAATGGCTAAATACTGGCATACTGAGTGGCAAATACTGGCATTTTGAATGGCTAAAAACTGGCATATTGAGTGGATACATACTGGCATATTAAGTGGCTAAATACTGGCATACTGAGTGGCAAAATACTGGAATATTGAATGGCAAAATTATACTGGCATATTGAGTGGCTAAAGACTGGCATATTGAGTTGTTAAATACTGGCACACTGAATGGCAAAAAAAATACTGGTATATATTAAATGGCTAAATAATACTGGCATATTATTGGGCCAATTGGCTGTGGCATATTAAATAACAAAATAGTAATGGCATATAATTGGGCAAATTGGCTGTGGCATATTAAATGGCAAAATAATACTGGCATATTATTAGGCAAATTGTGGTTTATGAATGACAAAATAATACTGGCATATTATTGGGCAAATTGTCTGTGCCATATTTATGGGCAAACACTGGCATATTAAAGGGGGAAACTGGTTTATTTTAATTGGTAAAATGATGCTGTGGCATGGTCTGTGGTGCAAAATAACATGTACTATGAGGAAAGGGATACTGGCTAGTTCTGTGGGGCAAAGTGACACTGTGGCATGCCAAATCGTGTAGGTGCAATATGAGTGCAAGCCAAGTGCTGTGGGTGCAATATAGGTGAATGGCAAGTTCTGTGGGTACTGTATGGTGGTGTTAAGTCCTTTAGGTGCAATGTGGGTGTAGAGAAAGGGAATAAAAACAAGGAATGACATTTTTTAATAACATTTTTATTACATATGAAAATAGTTGATTATATTAAAAAATTCCAATAAGTGTAAGGTGAGGCATAAATAATGGGGCTCTTGTGTGTGTCTTAGTTATGGGGCTCCTGTGTGTGGCATGGTTAATGGGGTCCTGTGTGTGACATAATTTGTGGGGCTCCTGTATGTGGCATATTTAATGGGCCATCTGACTGGCATTACTAAGGAATTTGCTTGGCATGGTATTGGAGGAGATCCATAGGTGACACCATGAGTAACCGCACCGGGTGACACCAACCCTAGGGACACCTCTGTGACACTTTTACTGTATGTGGGTTACACTGTGTGTATGTGACACTGTATGACAGCAAGCTTGACTGAATGTGACACTGTGTGATTGCATGTATGTGGGATTGTGTTTATGCATGAGTTTGTGGCACATTTTTACTGGAAAAAGAAAACACAGGAGACTCAACACACCATTTAAGGGAGTTTAATCCACCAAAAAATAATGACGTTTCAGTCCAGCACTGAGCTTTTTTCAGACTTGAAAAAAGCTCAGTGCTGGGCTGAAACGTCGTTATTTTTTGGTGGATTAAACTCCCTTAAACGGTGTGTTGAGTCTCCTGTGTTTTCTTTTTGCTTTATGGGTGTTAATGATGCTCCCTCGTTGCACCCAATACTTGTAAGTGTGCAGACCCATTCATACTTTTCACATTTTGACTGGAGGTACAAATAGAGTTCTGTTATAGACCCACACTGTACATTACTATGATTTTTAATGCTTTTGTTTTTTGGAATACACACTGCACATTGTTGTGCGTTTTATTGCTTTGGAGCTCTTTGATACACTCCCACACCACACATTAGTCTGCGTTGTATTGCTGTGGAGCTCTGTAATCTACTTATTATTGTGAGTTGTATTGCTGTGGACTTCTGTGATACAATCACACACATTACTGTGAATAGTATTGCTGTGGAGATTTGTACACACACACTGCACATCACTGATTGTTTAATTGCTGTGGAGTCTGTGATGCACTCACATATTGCACATTCCTATGTATTGTATTGCTGATATGATCTGTAATATAATCACACACCATACATTACTGGTAGGTGTATTGCTGTAGAGCTCTGTGCTGCACTGATCACAATTATAAAGGTTTTTGAGACATGTCTATGATCTGTGTATGTGTTTTATTTTGGCACTGGGTGGAGTGCGTGATTGCATGCTAGGCAGCGTGGGTGGGCCTCATCGTATGCTTGCCAATATTTTATGATGGTCTTTGTTCATGAAAGAGAGTATTGCATGGAATTGACTAGACAAATTCATACCTTGTCAATTTCAGCTGAATTGGAAATTTGTTCAGTCTCGGCTACTGTCTGGTGCCAAAAATGCACCTTCCAAATGTTAATGCATATTAATGTGCTTTCAAAGGGAAAGGCCCCGCACACAGCTCCAAGAGATGTGATCCTGAAACTCCATAGTGCAACTGAAAGAACGGCTCTTCTACAGGTGGTCAGAAAAACTCAATGAACTAATTTAGTGTTCTATCAATTAATGCAGATCTCCTGATGGAGGTGATATTGTGGCGTCGATCGATTTACAGCCTGACTTCTCACCTGCATGGTATAGAGGTGAAATACAGATAAAGCTTCCCAACCTCACTTTCTGTCTCCAGAGACAATAAATTGTTAACAATTGAAGACCCCTCAGATATCAAGACCTTTTTGCGAGATCTGGGACTCCCACCTCTGAATGTTCAGAGGGAAGAAACAGAGGAGCCCGCGACAACTGATCCTGCTACCGTGAAGGCAATGTGAGTAAAGTTTTCCTTTTTTTATCTCTGAATCAGAAAATTTTGTTAGAACTTGGTTGCAACTCAATGGAACTTATGGATTTTTATTACATATTACTATCTTGATACACATTGTATAGTGTCGATGATGTGTCCGACATTTCTGAAGTACAATAAAAACCTGCCTGAATCAAATCACTTTGAAAAAAAAAAAAGCGCACTATTCAAGCAGTAATCTTCATCTTGCACCAAAGTGAGTTTGGGGAATAGGCTGTCCCTTTAAATTTCTGCAATTCCTCCATTTCATGAATAGAGCACTTGGTCAAAATAGCAGAGTTTGATGTATAACTGAATGGGAGAATGTTTCCAACTCAGCCACTTGGTCTAAAACAGTGGTAGTCAACCTTTTTCTACCTACCGCCCACTAATGCATCTTTCTTGTTGGAAAAATGTCCTTACCGCCCACCAGTTTTCGCGCAAGCGCGGAATATTTTTTAGAAAGGAGGGTGTTTTAAAAAAAATAAATGTACGTACATTTATCTTATTTCTTTATTTTACGTTTTGATCTGCACTCCACACAGTGCTTTTTTCCCTCCTCTTTTCCCTTTTATTACTAACACCAAAAACAATGTTGTATTACGTGCCAATTTTTATTAATGTCACCATCAAAAGAAATTCCTTTTCCTGCCTGCTTCTTTACCTTCCTTATAGTATATCACTATATTAAGGATCTCTTTTTCCTATTTTTTTATTTTCTCCTTCCCTTACTTATTTTTTTCTTTTATTTTATAAGATAACAAAACTTAATTTATGAGCCAGACTAAACACTGCTTACTCTCCTCCTTTATTTTATCCCCTTTTCTCTATTTTTCTTCCTTTTTTTGTTATTTTTTTTTTTTATCTTTTCCTTTTTATCTCCTTTCTTTTACCTTCCTGAGCGACAAAAGTAAGGCTGAGCTAGTTAGCGCATTTATTATTATTAGCCAACAATTCTCTTTCTCCTGCCCATAACTTTTCTTTTGAAACTGCTCTGCTCCGTTTCTGCCTGCTTCTGCCTGTCCCTGCTATCAGTTTCCACTCCTCCCCTTCCTCTTCCCACGTGTTTGCGTGCGCTCGCTCCCGCCCGTCCCCTTCTCGCACAAAAGGAGGTTGATTGATGTGTGCGCTCGCGCCCGCCTGCACCGCCCGCCCACTCTCTCAAAAGGAGGTTTTAACTTCCGAAAATCCTACTCTCATTCTCGCGCACGTTGGTTTCTTGATGTGTGCGCTCACGCGCGCGCCCACTCACTCGCTCAAAAGGAGGTTTTAACCTCCAAAGTCCCTACCGCCCACCTGGAACCCCAAAACGCCCACTAGTGGGCGGTAGGGACCAGGTTGACGACCCATGGTCTAAAAGGACAACTGTTGGAAAGTTCTGTTTAACTTCAAACTTCTACCAGCATTAATAACAGCACAAAAAATGTGCGGCAGCAGATTCATGGAATTTAAATGAAATGGTACCGGTCATGAAGTGAATCATGGTAGTCTGCATGACTGTGGTTCTTGGAGGGCCAAATACCTCCCTGTGGACTATGCACCCTGTCTTTAGATATGCTATATTTGAGGGTAAATACTTTGGTGGCATCTGTGACACCCTGCTTCAATAGCTGGACAGGCTCACTCAGGATGTCAGCCAAGATGTGTACCTTGCGATCCAAGCTTTTGCTCTATTCATTGTGTTTCCCCCAGGTTAAGACATGTTATTTATTATATTTTAGTGCTGAAATGTGTACTTATCTAATCAATAAGTGTTTACTGTCCTGTGAGCCATCTATTGTCTCTTGTAGTCTGGATCTAAAGATGGCATGTTTATTTTATGTAAAGTTGTAGTGTAGTTAAATACCTGTTTTAAGTTAGGTGTTCTATTGTTTGAGGCTTACATGTTATAATTAGATCCCTGTGCCTCCCCCCTAGTTGATGGTATATTTGTGTGTATATAATCTGTGCTGGTTTGACAAATAAAAGTTGTTCATTTTTGCTGTATCTAACTGCTAGCGGTCCTGTCTGCTATTTGGGTACAAAGAGCAATGCTCCAGAAAGACTTTCTGGGTGGATGCTGAGCTGTAATCGGGGGCTAAGGAGGTGATTTTCTACAAAGGGCAGAGGGGCTACCAGCCTTGGGTAGCCGTCCCGTTACCCATGGCTGAACAGCTTTCTGGGCACAGTGTGAGAAGGCCCTTACTGACAGGTGGGATCCCGCTGCAGGGAACTGAAGCACCGATCATTGCAGGGACTGCAATGAGCTGTTAAACTAAGGATGTTCTTGCCATCCTACTGGAGTTTGAGAGCTGTATTTAGGACAGCATAGAATATCTTTCATGACGTGAAGATGTTAAGGATGACAGAGAATCATGGCATATGTACATCTACAGTGGCAAGGCTAGTCATCACTAGTTTATAAGGTTGCTTTTATTTTCCTGGTCTTCTTAGCACCACCTCTTTTGCTGGCGAAAGTACGGTATTGTTATTTGGGGGTGAAAACAGTAGCCACATGCAATGTAATAACAAAATCGGATTTCCATTCACTTTAACTGGCTGTTTGTTTACTGACTGCCTCTTTGTTTTAATACCCAGTCCAGGTGATTGCCACAGGAAATGTCATCAAGAGCAGTGCAATCAAGCTTTCTGCCATAACTACTGAGCCACTAAGGAAGCCATAACATATTGTTCACCTTTCAATTAATCTACAAGCATTTTGTGAATTAGATTGAGTAATGAGTGAGCTTTATTCAGATGTCTAAACGGAGGCTTTGTATAGTGGATATAGCTATTCCTGTCGCAAGCAGCTGTTTACCTCATATTACGTCAGTTACTTCAGCTGGTGCATGCAGGGAAATCATCGGTGATTACCTATGTCAGCTGACATTGAGCATCCCGCAGAATACAACTTAATATGATCTTGCATTACAGAGAAGCATTGTGCTTCAATGTCAATCTGAGTGACATTGTGATGGAGAAAGGGTTTTATAAAAAAAAGTGTTAACACATTCAATGTCAAACTCATGTGGCATTCAAATAATGGAAACACTTTAAATATAGCCTTTTATACCTGTGAAAGACGAAACAGTGAATTAGGTGGATCAGATCTAGCTGGGCATTTGCTACTTTTAGATAAAAGGGGATTTTTTTTGAAGCCAAGTTTAATTAATGTCAAATCTTTGTTCAATAGGTACCCATAACATTAATACCATTACCTCTCTTAAATTAAACTGATATTAAAGTCCTACATCCACCTCCTCCCTCGTCTCCATCAGAAACACCCTTAGGTTGAGAAACAAGGATTTACATATCTAATTGGTGATACAGAGGAACGAAGTATAGACAAGAAAAGGTGTGATGGTTATAAATTGATCTGCATAAGAAATGTAACTGAATCTCTGCACATCATAAGAATGAAAGAGGGATCTGTGGGTGCTATCTCTCTCTCTATATTTATATACATATATCATGCTGTGACTTAGGAAAGGGGAGGATGACAGAGTGAAGAGAACAAGATGCAGGGAGGGGTGTGCGGATGTGATCAGAATGCTGCAGTGATGATGCAGAGAGAGCAAGACCGCTGCAGAATTAGGGGAGGAATTGCACTATACATCAGTGCACCTTGGAAGATGAGTGTGTGTTTTTTTTTAGGAAGAGACAAATGGGTTAACAATGAGGTGTGGCACAGCACTGAAATCAGGGCTAGCAGCACGTGTACTGCAGCAGAATAAAGACATTACAGTGTCAACCGAGAGTTTCCCAGTAAGATATTCTGCTCAGCGTTTAAATATATGATGTCTGCAATTTGGAGGATTAGCAATATTGCACGTCAAGCTACTGGATGTAATGGTGGTAGCATTTTTAATATGTATATGATATGTTCATCAATGTATATTTTTGTTAAGTGTTTACAGATGAAAATGAAGGAAAGGGACCTCAGTTAGGAAAAAAGACTAATGAGTCATTTGATACTTGTGAGTTCGTAGAGGAAGAAGTTCTATTACCGCTGCTAAAGTAAAGACAAATAAGTCAATGGCACTTGATGGGATAAACCCAAAGTTATTAAAAGAGCTTAGTGTGAAGTTAAAATGATTGTTTTCAAAGCTGGCCCTCGTGACAGACTAACAGTGCATGTATTTTTTCAGGCTCACAAAAATCAATTATGAATTGAAAAATCACACAAACATTGATAGATGTGTGTAGTGGTGGCACTATCATATAACAATCTAAAAGGGATGCTTCAGATGAAAAACAAATAAAGTCCATTCCACGTATTTTGTTATTATATATTTTTTTACTTGTACCATAAGCAGTCATCATTTCAACCCCACTTTCTGGATAACTACTGGTTTCTTGCTTTTAATATATAAATCTTACCTGAACTCCACCCACTGACTCTATATAAAGTATTCCAGGTGTACTGAAGAATGCCTAGTGGAGAAATCTGAAGGTGTGCACCATGTACAAGCTCCTGCGATACATCAATGAATATTTTTGTTCAGTGTTTACAGATGAAAATGAAGGAAGAAGTTCTACTTCAGCTGTCTAAAGTAAAGACAAATAAGTCAATGGCACTTATTGGGATAAACCCAAAGTTATTAAAAGAGCTTAGTGGCTTAGTTCTAGAAAAACCATTTATGGATTAATTAAACCAATCATTGTTAACTGGAGTAGTCTTAGAAGTTTAGAAATTAGCAAATGTTTTGTTCATTCACAAGAGAGGTAGTAGGTAGTAAGTCTTCCATCAGTAGCACGGAAATTAAAGGAAACTGTTAAAATTTGGATTGTTCAGCATCTAAAATCACATGGATTTCAAGATCAGAAGCACTTCAGCAAGATCATGCCAAACTAATCATACTGATTTTTATTTATTGGGTGACTAATATAATAGATCAAGGTGGTTACTGTAGACATTGCTTATCTAGCTTTTGAGACTGTCCCACATAGAAAACGTATCAATAAACTAGAATCTTTGAAAATTGTTGAAGAGATTAGGGTTGTAGTAAATGGCGTACCGTATTTGCTTGAATATAAGACGACCCTGATTATAAGACGACCCCCCAAACTATGGATATTCCTTTAGGAAAAAAAACGAAAAGCCTGAATATAAGACTACTCTATAGGAAAAAAGTTTAACTTGTATATATTCACATGTAAATTGCTTTTTCATATTTAATAAAAACTTATGATGTAAAAAAATGCATTTCTTGTTTTTAATTACCTTTTATGTGCCAATGCTGCCCTACCCCCCAGACATACCCAATGCTCCGCCCAACGGTGTCTGTCTCTCTCCCCCACCCTCCCCCCAACGTTGTCTGTCTCTCTCCCCCACCCCCACCCCCACCCCAATGTTGTCTGTCTCTCTCCCCCACCCCCACCCCAATGTTGTCTGTCTCTCTCCCCCACCCCCACCCCAATGTTGTCTGTCTCTCTCCCCCACCCCCACCCCAATGTTGTCTGTCTCTCTTCCCCACCCTCCCCCCAATGTTGTCTGTCTCTCCAGGACCCGGCTTCATCATAGAATTCTCGGCGGTCGTGCCGGGCGGCAGCAGAGGATGCCTGCGCGTATTGCACAGACATCCTCCGGCTGCCTCCACTAGCCACCAGGAGATTTGGGCAGCCGGGGATGTCTGAACATATCATGCAGACATCCCCGGCTGCCTCCACTAGCCACCAGGGAGGCTACGTTGGGGGGAGGCTGGGGAAGGGGGGGGGGGGAGACAGACAACATTGGTGGGAGGCTGGGGGGGGGGGGAGACAGACAACATTGGGGGGAGGGAGGGGTGGAGAGACAGACAACATTGGGGGGAGGGAGGGGTGGAGAGACAGACAACATTGGGGGAAGGGAGGGGTGGAGAGACAGACAAAAATGGGGGAGGGTGGGGGAGAGAAACAGACAACTTGGGGGGAGGGAGGGGTGGAGAGACAGACAACATTGGGGGGAGGATGGGGGAGAGAGACAGACAAGCATCCTTACTAACTACATAGCCAGTTGCTGTATTTTTCTCATGCAGGTCCTTGGTTTCTCAGCACTACCAGCTAATCTGGTAGTAGAAATGAGGTTTATCAAAGGCAGGTCATTTTCACTAAGAAGTGGTCCTTTTAATGCAAACTAAAGCTTTCATTTTCTTATTCTTAAAAATAACTTTTCAAAAAGCGTACACAGGGAGCAAATATTTCCTACAAGGAAGCAAGGGTTAAAAAAAGCTTGTCCTTTAATTATGATTTTTACTTTCTCATTGCATGCAGATTGCAATGTTCTTTTTATTAACAGGTGTACAGAATGTGCTCTTCTCACAATGAGTTTTATTTTCATCATTCCCTGATATTATCCTATTACCATTCTGATACATTGCTCAGTCCTCAATTTAAACTATAGCCTCTCATCTGTTATGCAAGGTATTCTATTAGCTTCCCTCCAGAAAGTACGAGGAACACCTTGTACTGCAATGTCACCTCCAAGTGGCCAAAAGCCTCTGGAAATGGTTATAAAGTGTTGCCAGGCTGCTTGCATTTACTTAAGCAGTGTGACCCATTTTAACCCAATGCTGTGATCCAACAGTCATTTGTTTTCATCATCATAATTGATTTGCTTGTTGTGATTCATCGCCAGCTCTCCATTCTTTCCATGGTGCTGATAGTTCTTTCGTCGCTATTTTATTGAACACACACAGTCATAATGTGAAGTCTAATCTCATACATCACTATCAATAACAAGTACTGAAAAGAGAATTTATTACTATAATTTAGGAGCTACACAGTATCAGAAGACAACTAACATTTTAACAGCTAAAATTGGTTGTGCCCAATTTGCTTTAAAGGACAATTGTAGATGATTTTGTAAAGAAATTATTTAATGAAAGGATACAAATTAAGTACCTTATTGAGCCATCTTTACTCCATATAGCTCTACCAGGGGGCAAACATGTTGTTTAGAATCTTGGGTCAGATCTTCACTCACCTTGGTTCAAATGAGCTAAGATCTGATCAATGTGACCAAAGATTCTAAACAAAATGTCTGCCTCCTGGTAGAGCTGTATGGAGTAAAGATGGCTAATAAGGTACTTTATTTGTATTCTTTCATTAAATCATTTCTAAATAAAATTCCTAAACTTTACGCCATCTTTCAATTAAACCGAATTTCATTTTTTGCTACAGTTGTCCTTTAAATATCCAAAAAGTTAAAAGTCAGCAGTGGAATTTTAGGATCTATGGCTACCTGGCTCCTGGAATTTGTCCATATATATTATATACATATTGCACACAACTGTGTAAATTCAACAGGTGACAACATTTTAAACATTATGTTTAGTTCTATAAAGAAAGATACAAAGATTTAAAAACATACCATGTGAACGGCATATATTGTTCAGGAAATACAAGAGATAATGTGATATACAATATTTTGTTTTTTAAAAACAGTTTTTCTATTTGTTTTCTAGTCCACATTTCTAGTTATTTTTATGTTTTGTTTCTAAATTCTTTATTTTATCTAATGTAAAATACATACAGCTATATAAATTGCACATTAATATTATGGGGCTTGCATGTAGAAGGTGGAATATAGGTTATTGTTTTGAATGCAATTTTTAAATGTGGAGCAATTTTCATATAACACAATAAGTGGGAATAACACTAAGTTCGAAATGGACAAATTTTAACAGGTACATATAAAATATGCCGAACTTGCAATCATGGCAATAAGCTGCATTTAATGATCAAAATTGTCACAAATAGCAGTGCACAAGAAGGAGGTCCCCAGAGCAGAAAACAGGGTTAAATGCATTTCACTCAACTCCTAGATTTTAATCTGTTTAATCTGTACATACTTTTGCATAAAACTCTTTGGGAATGGGTTTCAAAGCTTTGTTTTCTAGCCATTCTCCCTGCATTTGTTTACTTGGAAGAGGATCAGTGCACAGGGCCTTCACAGTGGATTCACCAAAAGAATTCTATTGGAAACAAATATTTGATTCTAGTAGATGAATAAATTACATGGTATATCACACGTCATTTTATCTCCTAACCAGCAGCCACCATGTCAAGCATGAAGGGTGACCTGGTCGCTGACTCACTCACAGCTAGCACAACGAAAAACGGTTAGACTCAATTGTGGACTGCTGAAAGGCAGAAAATAAACCCAGTGAGTATTCATTTAGGACACGGGTGAGGAACCTGTGACCCTCCAGATGTTGCAGGACTACATTTCCCATACTCTTCTGCAAACCACTTAGCTGAAAGAGTATTATGGGAGATGTAGTTCATCAGCAGCTGGAGGGCCGCAGGTTCCCCACACCTGATTTAGGACAAGCGGTACTTTTTTTTTAGGACAAGCGAAAGTTTTTTTCGCTTGCTTCTAAAAAAGAAGCAAGTACTTTTTTTATTTGCTAAGGGAAAAAAATGCATTTAAAAAGAAAGTGTCAGTTTTACATGTATTTTTTTTTACCCAGGACTTAGTGATCTTTTTCAATAGTAGTAGAAAGGTCTATACTCCTCTGCCTAGCTTAGGAGAATTGCCAAACATGCTGGGCAGCATGTGGATCAGATTTTCTGCATGCATGCTAGTGAATCAGCAGTTTTTCTTTGAAAGAGGCAGTTTCACCAAGTGTCTGGTTTTTTATTTGGGGGGATAAGTACTGCATCATGTTAAGAAAACAAAAGGAAAAAGATCTGTATCTTGTCTTTTTTTCTCAACTCTGCCTATAACTATATCTGAAATAAAATGTAATAGATTTATTGCTGTTCGTATAGCAACAGTCCTGTCAGTCTCTCCAAGCCCACCCTATTGGGTGGCACTGCATTTCAAGACACCCCAGTGAAATTATATATAATTATATATAAGGCAAAGTTTTTTTCTGAAAAAGACCCCTTGTCTTATATTCTAGATCATCTTATAATCAGACCTCAAATAGAGGTCTGGCTATAAGACTAGGATCCAGGTCTCCCGCAGAGCTGCAAGGGACCTGGATCCTCCTCGCAAGTAGCCGATGGATGTCTGCGCGATGCGCACGTGACATCCATGTTTTCCATCATAGATGCGCCGGAGGATCTGCCGGGCAGTATCGGTTGATGTCTGCGCTCATCTAGACACCAGGGAGTCTCGAAGTGGCTAAGTCTCAGGGGGCAGAAGGCTGTGTGAAGGGCAGCATTGCCTAAGTTTGGATTGTAGATGGCTGTGGGGGATGTATTGGCTAAGTCTGTGTGGCAGATTGGCAAATAAAAGGAAATAAAAAGAAGAAATGCACTTTTTTCAATCATAATGTTTATTAACCCCTTCGGGACAATGTACGTTTTAGGCACGTCCTGCCGGGAACACTGTTCCTGAAAATGGACGTGCCTGGCACGTCCTGCGGTGAATCAAGCGGTTTGAAAAACGCTTTAACAGTGCTGGTCTATTGCCTCGATGTCAAGGCAATAGCCAGCACTGAAATTCATGATCTGGGGCACCCACGATCACCCCACAGAGTAACTTCAATTCCGTTGCTCTGAATATGCTACTTGACCTAGTGGTAGTTAAGCAGCATTGCAATGTAAAAAAATTTAAATAAATATTTAATTAACTAAAAACTTGTTAAGTAGTTAGATTAGCATATAGGGTTAAAATTAAATAATTTTTAGCATAAGGGATAGGATTAAAATTAAATTAAAATTAAAACATATTAAGGGATAGCATAAGGGTTAGAGCTGGGTTAAATTTAGTGTTAGGGTTAAATTTTGGGTTCGGGTTGGGGTCAAAAGGTCAATATAGGAAAAAAACAAAAAACACTATTTTTGGTTTTTGCCCCATAACTCGCAAAAAAATACCGAAAAATATGGAAACATGCATATTTATGAACTCGGGACAACATTTAGAAACTATTTAGACGGGGTCTTTTTTAATGATTTTATTTGTGTAAATTATATTTTAGGTCAAAGTTAGAAAAAGTGTTTTTTTTTTTTAATTTTCATCATATTTTATGATTTTTTTTTGTAGTAAAATATAAGATATGATGAACATAATGGTATCTAATGAAAGTCCTTCTTATGACGATAAAAACAACATATAATTTGTGTGGGTACAGTATGTGAGAAAGAAGAAAATTGCAACTAAACACAAACACCCCAGAAATGTCAAAACAGCCATTGTCACCAAGGGAAAGTCAATGTGAAAATGTCTTGTCACTAAGGGGTTAAACATGAAAAAACGGTTTACATATGAATTAATAGTAACAAGTAAAACGTTTTTCCTAATGGGTAATCTTACAGTCAGGCTTTTTCTTTTTTTCCTAAATCAACATCCAAAGTTTGGGGGATTGTCCTATAATCAGGGTTGTCTTATATTCAACATATAAGTAACCTGTACAACACACAGAAAATAAGCTAGATGGAACTGCCCCTTTAAATGTACATAGTAAATTGTCATTGCGCAAACTATTCAATATATTGTGCAATGCAGCACTAATCTCCGATCATTTTCAATTATTTACTAATCTCTTAATTCACAATTTAAGCAATTTTTAGATTGACAGAGCCCCCTTAATATTTTATTGTACATATTTTAAGTGCAAAATGCTCACACCTGACAGTCTGTCTTATCTTTACTGAGATAGCGCGGGTTTTCCATATATTATTTCAATACTCAACAGTCCACCCTTGGTACTTACAACATGCACACACCTGTCTCGCCACTGATTCTTTTGCATTGTCAAAATAAAGCTGTTCGTTCTGCTGGAATATGGTTCCTGTTGCCACAGCAGTCTAGTTTAGGGAGTGTCAATAAATAATTATGCAAACTCTATTGAAAAGCAGGAACCGCCTAGGCGTGCAGGGTGATATCTGAGCTGCTGATTGGTCGCAGCCTGTCATGTGAACTTTCCTTGCAGTGGTGACTGAATCTCACCCTCCTGGTTCTTTGCGGAATTCTAAGGACAGGGCCGGACTGGCCTACCGGGATACCGGGAAAAATCCCGGTAGGCCATCTTCCCTGGGGCCGACCAGACTTCAAGAAGGCGGCCGCTGGGGCCGCTTTAAGAACGCGGCCGCCGGTCCGCTTTAAGAACGCGGCCGCCGGGGCCGCTTTACGAGTGCTCTGCCCTTCCCTTCCCCCGAGACAGTCACCTACATCCGGCGCTCAGGGAAAAAAAATGAATAACGGTGTCCTGCCTCTACAGTTATACGAGGCAGGCACCGTTTCAAACCTACAGAATTTAAAAAAAAAATAAAGAAATTGTGTGTAAGTGTGTATGCGTGTGTGACAGTGTGCATGTGTTACTGTATGTAAGTGTATCTGTCAGTGTGAATGTGTAACTTTTTGTCTGTAAGTGTGACTGTATGTAAGTGTGTGTATTTCTGCATGTGTGTATATCCACCTCTCTGCAAACAGCATTTAAAAAAAAATACGTGTGTGTATATGTAAGTGTGTCTGCATGTGTGACAGTGTGCATGTGTGACAGTGTGCATGTGTTACAGTGTTACAGTGTGTCTGTGAGTGTGAATGTGTAACTTTTTGTCTGTAAGTGTGACTGTGTGTGTAACTGTGTGTAAGTGTGGCTGTATAAGTGTAACTGTGACTGTGTGTAAGTGTGACTGTATGTAAGTGTGTGTGTATTTCTGTATATGTGTACATCCACCTCCCTGCAAACAGCATTTAAAAAAAAACACATGTGTATATGTAAGTGTGTCTGCATGTGTGACAGTGTAAGTGTGTTTGTTAGTGTGAATGTAACTTTTTGTCTGTAAGTGTGACTGCGTGTAAGTGTGACTGTATGTAAGTGTAAAAAAATTCTGTGTGTCTGCGTGTGTGACAGTGTACATGTTACTGTGTGTCTGCAATTGTGACTGTGTGTATGTCTGTAAGTGTGACTGTAGGTGTGTCTAACTGTAAGTGTGTAGTTCTGTATGTGCCTGTGTATTTCTGTATGTATGTGTGACTGTGTATGTGTGTAAGTGTGAATGTCTGTAAGGGTTTATGACTATGTGTATCAAATAGCAAACATTCTCAGTAAAAGTAGCAGTGCAGTGTCCCCCGTGTGCCAGACTACTTTTGCGGCCATATTTGATATGGCCGCCTCTTCCCTCCTACTCTTCCTTCCTCCTGTGAGTGCAATCTAAGTGATGGGGTAAGTCCTGAGTGCTGGGGCAAGTCCTGTCAATGCATTCTAAGTGCGGGAGCAAGTCATGTAACTGCAATCGGCTTTCTGAGGTGCTGGGGCAAGTTGTGTGAGTGCAGACTGTGAGCTGGGGTAAGTCCTAGGTGCTGGGTCAAGTCCTGTGAGTGCAATCTATGTGCTAGGGTAAGTCCTGTATGGGGCAAGTCCTGTGAGTGCAATCTATGTGCTAGGATAAGTTCTGTCTGGGGCAAGTCCTGTGAATGCAATATGAGAACTGGGATAGGCCATGGGTTGGGCACATTCTGTAAGGGCAGTCAGGGTGCTGGGGTAAATCAATATATCCACCCAGTATGTTCACAAGTTTAAATCTCACACACTGCCCTGATATATACCCCATGCACAGGGCAATTCCTATAACCTTGTGTACATACTGGGGTACTTATATATGGCAATGTGCATGGGGATTATATTAGGGCACTGTGTTTGATATAACCTTGTGTACATACTGGGGGCATATATTGCCCTAGGCAGAGTTATATATCAGTTTTATCTACAAATAATATACTCTTCAAATGGGCTTTGAAATGGTTTTCTCTTTTATGAACAAGAAAAATAATGTTAACACAAGGCCGTTAAAAATATGACTTGCTGCCAATGTTAAGTCTATGGAGGCAGTAGCAAAGCCGGTATTTTTGTGGAAAAGGTGGCATCCCTAGGCTGGTATAATGATGTTATGCTATGTGGCTAGTTTAATCATGGCATGCTTATGGGGCTGGTATAATGATGTCCTGCTATGGGGCTGGTATAATGATGTGATGCTATGCGGCTGGTATAATGATGTCCTGCTATGGGGCTGGTATAATGATGTGATGCTATGCGGCTGGTATAATGATGTCATGCTATGGGGCTGGTATAATGATGTCATGATATGGGACTGGTATACAATTATTTCCAGGGCTGGTTTTTATCCCCAGTCCGGCCCTGTCTAAGGATGAACATTTTATCACACGCTGTGATTTACTGCAGCTAGGTGGGTGATGTAAGTGTTTACTCAGCACCACCTACATGATCTCTATCACTTTACCCCGTTTGAAAATACAACGTATTAATTTAAAGGACAGAAATCTACTGAATTATGTATGGTTTGTGTATAGATGGAGAAGTGCATATATTATATGTTTACCATTAAAGGGACACTCCATCTGGCAATGTATTAGTATGCAAAATACAGACAATAATCTATATATTTTTTGTAAAAAATTATACTATCTTCTTCCCAACCTGTAGCATGACCTCTGCAATGCTAACTGTACAATTGTATGTTCAGTTCTTTCTCAATGAAACTAGTGAGAGCTTTGGCTAATCATGTTACAGGTTTTTTCAACAAAGCTGGATATAATTAAGTAAAATGCATGAACTACAAAGACCATCAAGCACAATAGTGTAAACACAATGTGAGTACTAAACAGGTAGTACTAGTCCACTGTTGCTTTCAGCTAATATTAAAATATCTTTACATAAATCTGCTCAAAACAATGTTACCACCATATTATTGATAATATCATCACCATCTAAGTTCATGTGTAATTATAATATGATGATTTGACTACTTTCAGGTGTGGAGACGGTTACCTTGGAATTGCACCATCATTTGCAAACCTTGAATTTACCCATCTCAAAGAAGTTATTGCTGTCACAAATCTACTGCCATCAGCCACATTCAAACTGGAAACTCCCAAGTTCAGATATAGGATCGCCCACTGTTTAGGAGACAGGAAATATTGGCAATTCCCACTTTGCCAAGGGTAAATCACATGAAGTGCAGGTTTATTATAAATCTTTCATTACATTTTAACTAAAAATACAGATATAGATTTGACTGATCAGATTTCAAAATTATCATCATAAGATATGACCAATTTTTCAGTATCACAGTATTATATCATGATACAAAGACATTTTTTTTATGACAGACACTTTAATATGCATATTTAGAGTATAACTATGACCTAAAAATCATGAAGCTGGTCACATTAAACACACACTAACAAGTTGCAAATTTAGCATTTAGTAGTGACTTTCTTCCTGACAACCAGCAAACCTCTATTTCAACTCCCACATGTCTCCCATGTCTCTTTCTCACAGTAGACCTGAAGCTGCTGCTACCACTGTCATTGAGAGAGACAGAGCTGGAGAGAATGTAGGGATCTCCTGGATTTGTATGGTAAGTACAGGATCCATGGAGTATTCCAGGCTGTAACTGATCATGTTGAGATGAAGGACACCAGGATAGGCATATTTTATTGAAAATGTTAGTGTTAATCATTGAAGCCCAGACCAGCTCAAAATCTTTGGCACTCTCAATAGTGGTGCTTTATACAAGTGTACAAGCTACCTAATTTAAAATCATGTAAATGAAAACATTATAATAGTTGAAGTGGATAAATATCAGTTAATGAATTGTGATTGAGGAAGGAGAATGGTGGATCTTTGAGGAACAAAGTATTTGAAATAACTTTTTCTACTTTAACAGAAGTAAAATTATTTTTTAAGATGTTTGTTTTCTTAGGATGAAGAGGCCCATGGCTAATCTAGTATGGTTTTAGCAATTATAGTTACAAAGAGGGATCCCCTATTGCAGGGGTGTCCACGTTTTCTTTTTCAGTGGCCCACTTCTCCAGAAGTGTGTGTGTGTGTGTGTGTGTGTGGGCCACATTCATTTTTCATTTAGAGAAAATGATATATGATTGTGTGAGTGCGATATTTATTGCTGTGGAGTATGTGACACACTGACATAATTCACATTAATATGAATTTTATATATATGTGTGAATATGCTCACATTTATATATAAAATTCACATTAATGTGCACTGTATGAGTGTATCACAGACTCCACTGCAATAAAACTCACTCTCACACTGCACATTACTGTATCACAATATACAATAAAACTCAGACAAAAAATCTCCTCACATTAATTATGTACACAGCCACACTTACACCTATTCACAGCCACACTTACACCTATTCACAGCTACACATACACAGATAGACACACAGTCACCCTTACACATACACCCATACATACGAAGACACCCATTCATACTCAGACACCGCGACACTCATACACACCCTGACACCCATACACACACACAGACACCCATACACACACAAACACCCTTACACACACAAACACCCTTACACACACAAACACCCTTACACACTGACAGTGTCAGAGCGTTAGGGGGCGGAGCAAGCACCCCTCGCGCTGCGCTCGATGCACCAGGGACTCCATCTTCTGTGCTAGGGTGCAGAGAACGCGCTACCACAATATGGAGGCGTGCCACGGAGGTGTGGTTAGCACATCAATCTCAGACGGGCCACATGTTGGACGCCCCTGCCCTTTTGACTGCTTTCTAAAACCAACTGTCACTCACTGCAGGAAAAGCAAGTGACAGTCGTTGACAGAAGTTTTGGGGCCCCTTACAGAAGAAATGATCTGGGCCCCCCATAAGTATAACCCGCACTCCTGACACCTGGGCACATGACCTGACAAGGAGACATTACAGTACCCACCCCAGATTCAGCCTGACCTTCTGATAGTGGTGCCTGTTACTTGACCAGCACCAGATAATAAGGCGATCTCCAAACTGAAAAAAAAAGAAAAGGCCTATAAGAAAAAAAGTTTGGCTAGTAAATACATTATCATACTTAATGATGTCTGTGTGCAGTTCACAGACATCCTCCAGCTGTCGGCCTCCCAGTATAGTCATTATTGGCTGTACCCACCCCTGATGGTGGGATTGACCAGATCAGCCTGTTTGCCTCAAGTTGGAGAATGCAGTTCCCTATATGGGGTAACTTTCACATGTCTTTAAAAATGCATACCTTTTTACTCCCATTAAAGGCTCAATTTAAAAATAACTTTTGTGTCTTGAAGCAAGAGTTGTTGTTAAGGTTTCAGTTCAGTGGGCAAGAAAGGTGAGAGTAATGAAGGTACAAAACAGTATATAATCATTGTGTAGTTAATGATGCAATAAAGGTTATGGTAGGCTGTTCTATGGGAGAGGCTAATGCATTGTGTTTGAGTGTGTTACACCATGGTGTGGTGTATGATCGCAATATACAATAGCTGTGCAGCATGAGACAGCATTGTAATTTAAATTGCAGGCAGTGTTAAATACAAATGGAGGTCATACTTCCTTTCCATCTTTCTTTCCTATGATGGAACACATGTTTTATTTCACCCTAGCTAGATAATACTATTCTAATAAAGAATAGAAAATGTATATATTTGGAAGGCATCTTTGGCAGTACATTGGTTAAGCCATTCTTGGATTACAGGCTTTATATTGGGGAAACTAGGATTTAGGTCCTTGAAGATCTTTGCTCGTGATTTAATGATTACTAAGCAGTTTTAAACACAACATTTCCTTAGAAGCAATCCTCAGGGTAGCGCAGTGCAATGTAATACCTCTTGTTTGAAAGGCAGGGTATCTATTATTAACACTCAGCTTCTCTGTAAGACAATGTGATCCTGCTATGTATAATGCAGAGGTTAGCTATGCACACTGTAAATAAAATGCTGTACATGTGAGGTTTAATTTGCCTGTTAGTAAATAGACATTCTGTGTGTATATTAGTTAAATCGTGCTCCATAGTGTTGTTTTATATAATGTGAGCAAGCAGGAATAGCGTGCAGCTTGCTGTGTATTGCTATGCTCGCCCATAGTCAGCGTGGAAGGTGATGCAGGGGTGGTGTCTTTGCTGTGCTGAGTTAAGAAGTTTGCTGCAGTATAAATGCTGATGCTGTCCTCTGTCTGTCGCAGTGCCCTGCATCTCCCTCACTCTGTGTGGATCTTACTTACAGGCTCTGGAAAGCTCTCTACATCTCTCTCTGCATCTCTCAACCACTGAACACATCTCAGCATCCCTAGGTTTCATTAACCTTAACCCTACATACTTTTTATCTAGATCCTCAAGCCTTCGATCTATTTCCATTAAAATATCTTTCAGTTCAGCACTCACTAGGTGTCCTTCATCTCATCATGCTAAGCTACAGCCTGGAACGCTCCATGGGTCCTGTAACTTACCGCAAGCATCCAGGAGATACCTACCTCCGTTCCAGCTCTGTCTCTCTCACTCACAGTGGTAGCAGTAGCTACCAGTCTCAGATTAAAAGCCGTCGAAGTGCACCATCTTACAGTGAGAGTCCTGAACCATCCAATGGACCACGCAATGAAAAAGAGGCCTTGCAGGGGCTGAATGAGAGGTTTGCTGGTTACATAGACAAGGTGCGAAGACTGGAAGAGCAGAACTACAGTTTGCAACAAGAAGCGACAGCTTTGAGAAAACAGCAGGCTGGTGTCTCAGCAATTGGGCAGCTTTATGAAAGGGAGATCCGAGACATGCGTAACCAACTCCTAAAAATAAACTCAGAAAATGGGCAGGAGCAGCTTGAAAGGGACCGACTGAATGAAGACATTGAATTGTTGAGACTGAAGACCCAAGAAGAGGAGAGATTAAAGGAAGAAACGTTGGCTGCAGAGAGGGCACTGCGGCAGTACCTGCAAGAGTGCAGCCTGGATAGGGAACAAATCAACCGAAAGGTGCAGGCTCTGGAGGACGAGGCAGCTCACCTGTGCAGAAGTCACCAGGAGGATGTGGAGGAAGTGCTTCAGCAGATACAGGGAAGCCAACTTACCACACAGCAATTGGGAGAAGTGCCTGGGTTGGACCTGGCATCAGCTCTTAAGGAAATCAGGGCTCAGCTGGAAGGCCATATTGGCAGAAACAATTTGCAGATACAGGATTGGTTTCAAGGTGAGTGGAAGGGGACACAAGGGAAGGGAAAGTGACGATGCACAAACATTTCCTAAAAGTAAGATATCAGATATGTGTTCAACATCCTGTCTGGTCTTCCCAATCAAACATTTAAAGGTTTTGGTACCACACAGATCTTGCAATACTTCTCTTTGATGTACTGCAACTTTTTTAAATATGGAGTTCTCCTCATATAATGATTCAAGGAGGGTTCAGTAAAACTAAAGGGTTTTTTAGTGTGCAAACAACCAGTTTCCAAGAATTCTAGTTATCAGTGGACTTGCATTACTGTAATAATCAGATCACTGCTTACATTTTACATTGTGTGGCCACATGCCCCCCATCCGTTAATGAAAATATTTTCTGTGGGGGTGTATTAAAATTAACGTTATCTTAGTCTCTTCCTATTGTTAAGAGATTAGGTGCTTGCAATGTGATATCCCTGAGTCATGGTTTGGGTCTATGTGACAAGTTAGTCCCCCCTCCTCCTGCTTCCTCCTCCCTCCTCCTACACAGCTATATCATTAATATGTAGATAATGTTCTGCATGTAAAATTAACTTCAATTCTATTGCTTTGCAATCCTTTTCTGCACACAGATTTGCCTGTGAAAGATAGTAGCCAACATTACATTTTATTCAGCTCTCCTTGTAATATCCAGCTAGTCAGTTCATATAAACTAATTGTAAGATTGTATTTATTTCAAAATAATAAGAAATGGTTAGGTGTTGTAATTCCAAGCCCAGCTGTCTCCTAATGTATGTAGAACACATGCTTTTAAATTCACTTAAACAATGTTGCCATTGAATTTGTATAATGTACTTTGAAAGCCTTTTATTGTTTTAGCCATGACTGGGACAACATTAGTGAATAGAACAGACTAGTGTGGACAATAGGTTTAAAATAAAAAATGATTTTAGTAATGAGTTTGTAATATAGTAAATGGCTGACCAAAATCATAATGCCTCTTCCAGGTAATCTGAGGGTAAGGAACTTTTTACTCTGGGCTACAAATCCCAGAATGCTCTGTGTTGTTGGCTAAGAATTGTTGCTCGGAGCTACATGAGTTCCAGAAGTTACCTATTCCCAAAAACATCAAGAGAGCATTTACCACAGAGCACTGCGGAAAATATTGGAGCCTTATAAATAATAATTATTTCTTGGCAGAGCCAGCTGTGTTCTGCAGTGCAGCAGTTAATTTCCCACCATTTCCTCTCAGCCCTGCACTGCAGCACTGGACATAATCAGCCCAGCTTGGCAACTGCAGATTGCATCTGGCTTGTTGCCCTGAATTTAAATGCAGTTTAGCAAAGTAGTGAGTTGGAAAAATTTCTCCTATTCAGCTGCATTGGAGAATTTTTCCAACGCGGCTACATTGGCCTAAAGTTTAAAATTTCCATCTCAATTCCCTGCAATTCTCTCTTGATTGAGTAGACCCTAATATACAGCATTATTACTGCTAAGCGTAGCACTGATATTTCTGGGCTTTATCACAGCGGCTCATCAGGCTGTTTCTCCATTAGACACGTATACTGGGTTCCTCTCTATTGTGATTATCCCACACATTACTATGTCCCAGTTCTTCACTGCTCCTGACTTCACACGTTTCTGCTATTCTGAGCAGGTGCTATAAATCAATCTATCACTGCTTTTTGAAGACTGTATGCTTTTTTTCTTTTTATCAAACTCATGGCTTAGTTATTGATCTTCATTTGTATTTTGTTATTATTATGTTGATGCTACATGTAGATGTTTACATTTTACCTCCTGGCAATGGGCACATGTAAATCTCAATGCTCAATAATGTTATGTTTATGATTCTCCTTGCACACATATGTAGTTGGCCACTTGTGACTGATCAGCTGCCTCCAACACCTTGTAACTCACTATACTAGCCAGTGACACTAGCACAACTTAGAGTATGTTGACCACATCAACATTTTGTTTAGGGACACTTACAATAAATGTATACTCCAAGTCTGTAATCAGCAAAATGTAGATTAGCCTGCAGTATTCATATTGGCCAATGCAGCCCTTAAAGGGACAACCTAGTCCCCAAACTCACTTTGGTGCAAGTTGAAGACTACTGCTTGTATAATGCACAGGTTTTTTTCCAGTGTGATTTGATGCAGGCATTCTGCATAAATTACATTTTTAATATTTAATATACTCAAGCCCTCCCCCGTCATTACTCTGCATGTTTATTGCAGGTGCAGTAGCACTGATTATAAGACACTTAGGATATAAAGTTTTGTTTCATGTTGTCACTAACTGTGCTCGTCCAATTGAATACATTGTGTGGACTCTAAGTGTTCTTGCTCTTGTTCACAGTAGGATCTCTTAACAGTGCAAAACATTGTCTGATTGCATCACTAGAGAGACAGGAAATTCCATTCATTTGAATGAAATGATTCTCATTGGTTCCAGCATCAGAAAAATTAAATAATAAGGACATTTCTTTTACTCAGCTAGTGTGGGCAGTCCTGGTTTCTTGCAAACTGCTTTAATGTCACTATTTCATCTAGCTGTCAGTATTTTATATTTTAAGCAATGCAAAATGTAAAACATGAATTTTAAAGTACTTTGAAAGCACATAAATATGCATAAATATTTGAAAGATGTATTTAGGGCACTAGACAGTCCCTTTAAGTGTTAATTGTTCAATAAAAAAGTCCCTCAATTCAATTAAACAGTGACGTGGTTACTCCAAGAAGGAGTAATGCCAAAATGTGAAAATTAAAAATTATTTAGCACATATAATGACTTTCTGTACAAATTACCTTCTATCTGTTGTTCAAAAAGATGCCACTGATAAGGGAGGTAAGAAAGCAAGCACTAATGCCTATTTCCTGCAGTGTCTGCTTGTGGCCATTATATGCGGAGGTGCATGTCTACTGGGCAGTTAGGCTGTAAGTTGAACAAACAAGAACTTCACCATAGAACTCCATTAACAAGGGCTTGCCTGTCTGAATGATGATCTGCCAAACCAATACGGGGAGTGTCTATTTGTGAGCGGCCATGCCCACCAGCACAGATTCCAGGAAGCAAATCTCCTAGTGCTCAGTTTTTTCCCTTAGACAAAACATGATAAAAATTATTTAAAAAGTGATTAAATCCACTAGACAGGGACAATTTTGTAAATGTTTAGAATATTGGTATTATGTATATAAAGTTGACTATTTGCCAGTCTGCTTAACTGGAGGCACCATTATCTAATGGAAATTTAAGTTTCTTGAAATAAAGCACGCTATGCCCAAGCTTTTTTGCCATCATTATTAATACAATGGTATTTCAGACATTAATGCATAATAATTGACCAGTTAGCTCGCTGGTGATTTGTGTGCCATGTACTATACAGAGAATTCAAGAAAAGTGCGGCATCCCCCATAGTATTTTTTAGCCCACTAAAAACAGGGGGAATATATCATAAGTTGGCAATTCACCCCGAATAAATAAATTAAAGTGCTTATAGTACATACTCTTTTATCAAATTAGCTTGTAGTGCATTTGGGGCCACACAGTCAGCTAAAGAAAAAATAAAGGTTTATAGTTGAATATAATTATAGTTGAATCGGCTACATTGGCATAAAGTTTGAAATTCCCACCTCAGTTCCCTGCTATTATCTCTTTATCGAGTACACCATTATGTATATTCCTTATTTATTTTAACTATTTCTCAAATATACAGGCATGAATGGAAAATATATTTCACTTTATTTATTTTTCTCTTTTTTTTTACAGAAAAATTGGAAAAACTAAATGAGGCATCTAATGTGAATACCCAGGCCATACGGTCTGCCGATAACGAGATCACCACATACCGTCACCAACTACAGAGCCAGATTACGCAGCTCGAAGTCTTGAAGAATTCTCAGCAATCCCTGGAGAGACAATGCATGGATCTCGAGGACCGTCACCAAGCAGAAATGGCATCGTACCAGGTAACATGGAGATGGAAAAACATATTGCCCATGCTTTGTGTCTTGTCACACAAGGTGATATTTTAACAATGTATAGATTGAGGTGATGCATTTCATTCTTTTTCTCCATCTCAGGACACTCTGCAGCAGCTGGACAATGAGCTGAGAAACACCAAGTGGGAAATGGCTGCTCAGATACGAGAATATCAGGATCTCCTTAATGTCAAGATGGCCCTGGACATTGAGATTGCTGCGTATAGGCGAGTGCTTCAGCTTAGTTAGATTCACAGACTCAGAGTTTAAAGTTTTTATTGCAGTCTCCTCATGTGTTAAGTATTATATACCAAGCAGCTCAGCATTGATCTGTGTGTAAATCTCAATTGGTCCTGGTGTCAGAACCCTCCTACAGGGTTATAAAACATAAAATACACAAAACATGAAATTATACAAAACAAAATGGATACTCAAGCATTAAAATGATGATGCAATTGTATCAATTCCTTCTCCATGGGCCTTCATCCTTGAGAAGCCTCTCTTAGTTTACCATCTTGCACAGCTTCCCTCTCTGTCTCCTGACTCAGAACACCTCTCTTCACCGCCACCAGGAATTTCAGGGCCCCTTACTGAACAAACTTTCTGTCCCGTCCCCCCGACAATATCTCTCACTCGCCCCACCTACTCTCACAATCATGTTATTCCGGTCTATTGTAATATGGAGGGTGGTTGGGAGCAGTTGGTCAATATGCCAGTAATATTTTGCCACTCAGTATGCCAGTATTTAGCCATTCAATATGCCATTATTTTGCCATTTAATATGCCAGTATTTTGCCCCTCAATATGCCATTCTTTTGCGATTTAATATGCCAGTATTTTGCCCCTCAATATGCCATTCTTTTGCCCCTCAATATGCCAGGATTTTGTCCCTCAAAATGCCATTCTTTCCCCATTTAATATGCCAGTATTTCCCCCCTCAATATGCCATTCTTTTGCCAATGAATATGCCATTCTTTTGCCCTCAATGTGCCAGGATTTTGCCATTTAATATGCCAGGATTTTGCCCCTCAATATGCCATTCTTTTGCCCTCAATATGCCAGGATTCTGCCCCTCAGTATGCCATTCTTTTGCCCTCAATATGCCATTATTTTGCTCCCCAATGTGCCAGGATTTTGCCATTTAATATGCCTGGATTTTGTCCCTTAGTATGCCCTCAATCTGCCAGGATTCTGCCCCTCAATGTGCCAAGATTTTGCCCCTCAATGTGCCAGCGTTATGCTCATTTGCCCCTCCTCCTCCCTTCCCCATTACTTACCTCCTTCCTGCTCTGTCTGTCTCCCGGTGCAGGTCCGCGGCTGTGAGGGAAGCGTTGTGCGCACAACGCTTCCCTCACAGCCGCGGAACGGCTTAAACAAGGGATTTTTTTTTTATCCTGGGGTGACCCGGGCCCCGCCAGGCCCCCTGGATCCGCCGGGCCTGGGACGCCAGTATCGCCCCTCAGCCTCTGATGGCGGGCCTGCTTGCAGCTTCAAACTAGTTATCCCAGAATCCCTTGTACCACCCTCCCCCAGTAAGTGGTTCACCCAAACCCCTTTTCCAGAAAATTCCAGCAAACCTTGGTAACCTAGTAATGGAAGAAACAGTCGGTGTGGAAATACAACACCCATTGTTACATACACTTTTGTCCATGATATGCCCGCTTTATGTTTTTTTACATGTTTTGTGAAATTTTCAGATTTATTTAATCTTCTTACCCTATTAAAATAGTTTTGTGTCAAGAAGCATCTTCACAATATTTCTATACAATAATGGTGTAAACTTATTAGTTTGACATGTTTAACTTTTCAGTGGTTAGTAAATAAGAATATTTTATTGCTGGCACTGAATTGGTACAAGTTAAATATAAAAATTGTTCATACAGGTAACTATAATTTGTTACTTTGGCAGTAAACCCAGCAGTATATCTTACTTTGGAAAATACTTTTTGGGTTATTTAAAACTGAAGGTTCTTTCTGTTCTGTTTTCTTACTTTCAGAAAGTTGCTAGAAGGTGAAGAATGTCGAATTGGATCTGGATTTGACCTTTTTCCATTTGAAGATAGACCAGTCAGGATCCCTAGCACACCAAAGCACATCAAAGTGAAAAAAGAAGAGAAAATTAAAATTGTGGAGAAATCAGACAAAGAAACAGTGATTGTAGAAAAGCAAACAGAGGAAACTCATGTAACTGAGGAGGTGACAGAAGAAGAGGAAATCATTAGATCTCCTGAAGGGGAACAAGAGGAAAAGAAAGATGAGGCAGAGGATGATAATGAACCTGAGGAGAAAGTAGATGCTGAAACAGAGGAGGCAGAGGATGAGAAGGAGACAGAGGATACAGTGCACGAGGAGGCAGATAAAAAAGAACCAAGCAAAATAAATAAAAAAAGTGATCAGTCAAAGGAAACAATTAAGGAAGAGGTCAAAAAACCTAGCAAGGAAGAAGAGAAGGACACACCCAAGAAAGAAGAGAAGAAACCAAGCGAGAAAAAGGGGGAACCAGACAGGACACAGAACACAGAAGAAGCCATCAAGGATGTAGAAAAGAAACCAGCCAAAAAAGAGGAGAAAGGGGAACCAAACAAAAAGCAAGAAATGACAGGGCCTGTAAAAAAAGAAGAGAAAGATAAACAATCCAAAGTGGAAGAGAAGAAAGAGGACAAAGTGGGGCCATCTAAAAAAGAAGACGAGTCGGCAAAGAAAGAAAAGCCTGCTAAAATAGAGGAGAAGGAACCAACCAAAAAAGACAAGGCTTCCAAGAATGGGGATGAAAAGGAAATGCATAAGAAAGACGAGAAAGAACCACCAAAAAAGGTAGACACTCCCACAAAGGAACATAAGGAGGAAAAGGCAACAACCCCAGTCAAAGAAGAAAAGAAAGAGGCTGCAAAAAAAGTAAAGCCAGTCACAGAAGAAGAGGAAAAAACAGCTAAGATTGATGAGAAGGCATCCAAAGCAGATGAGAAGAAGCAAGAAAAGGCAGAAGATAACAAACCTGCCAGGAATGACAAGGAGAAGCTGTCAGCCACAACAAAGGACAAACCTATCAAAACAGAAGAAGAAAAGCCAGCCAAGGTAGAAAACAAAACACAAGCCAAGGAAGAAGAGAAGGTGACAGAAAATGTAGATAAAAAGAAACCACCCAAGACAGAGGAGGTGGCACCCAAAACAGAAGAGAAGAAGCCAGTGAAAGTAGAAGAGAAGAAGCCATCACCAGTAGAAGAAAAGAAGCCAGTCCTAGTAGAGGACAAGAAGTCTGCAAAAGCAGAGGAGATAAAACCAACCAAGGAAGATGAGAAGAAGCCAGTGAAAGCAGAGGAAACAAAACCAGCCAAAGCAGATGAGACTAAGGCAGAAGAGAAGAAGCCAACCAAGGTAGAGGAGAAGAAGCCTGCCAAGACAGAGGAGAAGAAGCCAGACAAGGCAGAAGAGAAAAAGCCAGCCAAGGCAAAGGAGGCAAAGCCAGCCAAGACAGAGGAGGCAAAGCCAGCCAAGACAGAGGAGGCAAAGCCAGCCAAGGCAGAGGAGGCAAAGCCAGCCAAGGCAGAGGAGGCAAAGCCAGCCAAGGCAGAGGAGGCAAAGAAAGCCAAGGCAGGGGAGGCAAAGACAGCCAAAGCAGAGGAGGCAAAGCCCGAAATGGCAGGGGAGGCAAAGCCAGCCAAGACAGAGGTGGTAAAACCAGCTAAGGCAGAGGAGGCAAAGCCAGCCAAAGCAGAGGAGGCAAAGCCAGCAAAAGCAGAGGAGGCAAAGGCAGCCATAGCAGAAGAGAAGAAACCAGCCAAGACTGAAGAGAAGAAACCAGCAAAGCTAGTGGAGACAAAGCCAGAAGAGAAGAAACCAGCCAAGGCAGAAGAGAAGAAACCAGCCAAGGCAGAAGAGAAGAAACCTGTTAAGGTAGAGGAAAAGTTGTCACCAGAGGCAGAAGAAAAGAAGGAGCCAGTAAAACCAAAAGATTTGCCAAAGACAAAAATAGAGGAAAAACCCACAAAAGACAAGTCTCCACTAACAGAAAAGCCACATAAAGAGGAAAAAGAAGAGAGCCCAAAGGTTGAAAAGAAAACCAAAGAAACAAAGGTCACCAAAAAAGAGCCAGTGCCAAGTGGAAAAACAAAGACAGAGAAAATAGAGAAATCGTCTGGTACAGATCCAACAGAGAGTCAGTCTACTCAGGAACCAAAAAAGAGTGATAAGTAAACCATGTCCTGAAGAAAGAAAACAGAGGGTTAGAACCACCAAAGAGGCCACCAGCTACCCAATGATCTTACTCTGGAACATTCACAGAGACTGTTTTGGGGTGGTAAACCCACTGTACTGCTGTGCAAAATGGACATTAAGTTAACTAGAGTAATTGGGGGAAGATGACCCTCTGCAGGTTTCTCTAATGTGGTTGAACCCTATCCTTAAGAAACCTCAAAACTTATGCACTAGAAAACATGTGAATACACATAGGGGAATATATATCAAGGGTCACAAAATGGGATGATAGAAATTATGTATTACTCTGCTATAGAAGTTGATATGGGGCAAGATGTAAGAAACATTAGTGACTGATTTGGGGTAAGTGGTGCTAGGATGTAGCAAGGGTCGTGTGACCCAATAAAGGTAACCTAAGAAGTATGATTTTGGCCGGGTTATATTACTTAGATGTATATTAATATGATTAGTTTGGGAAGGAAGTCCAAGACCAAGAGATCATGTTGCAAAAGTTCATAGGATTAGAGGAAGCATTATAAAAATCATGAGGTGAGGGGATGCTTTAGTACACAGTAGTGGCATAAAATGTAAGCTTCACAGTTTACCCCCAATTGTTAGGGATTTTCATCTCCACTTCATCTTTAATTCACTAGGGCTCGTATAACAATGTCCTCTTAACCCAACATACCACCATGATCAGAAACAAAATGTACAGAAAAGCCACATTTTTGGAGACGCCTTCTATTATACATCTTAATATATATTCCCTTTTTATTTTCACATAGGACAACAGAATTTGACGGGTGCCAAACCTGAGGTATCCCAAGCTTTGGTTTGAGAAAAATATTTGGACAGTAAACTGCACAGTTCTATGTTCTAAGTGCTGACACAAGGCACTCTGGTATTTGTTTGCCACGGCTATAGTTAGCAAAATGTCCTATGTAGATTCAGAAGTCTGAATATTACTGTACTGGGCCCGCAGGATAAGTGCAGTAACAACCAGTGCAGCTGTGGTCAAACATGCAATAAATGCTCTCAGCTTTATCCAAGAGTTATCAGGGTACACAGGGAGACTCCACTAGATAATGGAGGCCTTCCAAAACTTTCACTGGCAGGGAGCCAGGTATGCATTATATGCTCTTCTGACTGTAGAAGGTTTAATGAATGTATTGTAATAGAATCAGGGAGGAAACACTATAGTATTTAAATAGCCATATACACCCAGCCAATCATAGATTCATATTTTAACACTTTCTGTGCCAACTGGTTCTTGTTGGATCAGACCCATTTGGCACTGAACGAGTTTATGATGCACTGTTTCATCCCTTTAAGTGTTGCTTATCCGTTTCTGCAATATGTATTAATAAACAAATTATGCAAAAAGTGTATGCAACTGTTCTGTTTTTCAATAATGGTCAAACTAAAGAATATATACATATCTATTTACAAGTAGATATATGTATATATAGAAAAGTTGCAAAACACAAAAGCTAAATTAATATAATAAAATATAATAAAAATATGTATTTTAATATTGTTGTCTTTTGTTTAAGCTCTGCAACTTTTCCTTTGAATATTCCCATTACTGATTTGGGGGGAAAAAACACTGTTTTGCAGCATTACCTCTTTTTTTGTATCACTGTATCTTTATAGGGAAAAAATATAGTTTAACTGTACCATTTTAAAGAAAGCAGATAGTAAAGTGGCTTACAGCACGACTCAAACTCATTGAAAGTCAAAAGTAGTTCCATTGGTAGAACTATATTACCAATGTAGATACATGAAATCCTGTACACTGTATTCACTGGGCAGACCCATCTTCATGTACCAAATCCGATACAAGAAACATAAAACTTGGTGCAATGAACATGAGACCTTATACTATAATATGTTAAAAATGTATTGTTGTACTAAGCACCTAATGACTGAAATGCATGTGTTAGTAGCAGATTCCACATTATAGCAGTCACACATTCTGCATCGTCTCAAGTTAAATCCATGATTCCAGCTGGATATAAAAGGCCTTTGAAGGTCCACAGAAGATCATTAACTTGTTCATCACAAAGGGAAATAAATCTCCAATATATCAATGTTGGTGCCTACCCTTGAATAAGAAGCAAAAGTTAATTTCACATTAAATTTCAAAATGGCTGCCCTCATTACCCAGTGTAGGCAGTAAAAGGTAAGATAGTATTATATTCTCATGGTAGTTGAATGCCCTATAGCAGGAGTGTCCAATGTGCGGCCCATTTGACAGCAACATGTGGCCCAAATGATTTAATTACCCATATGCTCATTATCCAAAAAACTATATAGTTTCGTTTGAGAAAAAAAAATGTAAACTCTGTTTTTCAGTGGCAGACTTTTGTTTTACTGTTAAATGACCAAACATATTTCTAAGGATAACAAACTTTATTCACTATTACTAAAAATATATATATATATATATATATATATATATATTTTTTTTTTTAAGAGCGACATTCCCAATACTGCAATCCCACAGTCCCAATTTTCATTCTTCAGTGTCAGATTTCAATTTAAGTGACTGCACTACTGCTTTATTTACATTGCATCTTCCAAGCTCCGTCCCTTGCTTCCCTCATTGCTGGAGTAAGAAATTGGGAGGTATGCATATTTGCATTTCTGGACATATGGTCAACTTCAGAAAAATCTTGGATGCCCCTGCCCTATTTAAAGTGTCTTAATAAAGTACTACCAACAAAAAGGTGGGCTGCATGAGTGTTTCTGGTTGATGAAAATAATATAAAACATTAAAGACAGAAATGTGGGAGTTCCCTTAAAAATGGATACCTACAATTGCTGCGAGATAACAATTGTATGAAGGTGGCCCACACCTCTTTTCAATATACCAGTACATATAATGTAATAATTGAACACAAGCATTTGCACTCATAAAATCTTATGTTCTGGCAACATTGGAGCAGTTGGAAGACAAATCCAATGGAACTGAAGCTGTACGTGTAGGTTCAAATAGGACCTTTTGTGAAGTTTATGTACTGTTGGCTGATTTCCTCTAGTATAAAATCATGCCTGTAACCAGTCAAGAATTACACTTCTTAAAGGTGTAATTCTCTTTGCAATTAACATATTTTTATCTTCTGTAAACCATCAACAGGGATGAAGGTCTGATTGGTAAATGTCACAAAAATCTAAGGGAGAAGGTTTGCAGTTGCCACTAAATAAGATTGGGCCCTAATGGCAGACAGTATGACTATATACAAGTAAACCCCAGTCCTCTGGCCACTATTGTATAACAGCTATGCTCATGCCAAATGTGTGCCGCCGACATTGTATCTAGTAGAAGGTCTGCTACACATCTCAGCCTGGCTGAATTTCTAATTAGTAAACTACCTCTGGCAAGCTTATTGGTCTCTGCATTTAGTAACACATTGTCCAGACTGGCTTTGTGCTAGATCTGCCAGCTTAATAGCACAGACTTGTTGATATTTACATTATAAGTAGCTATAAAAAGATATATATATATATATATATATATATATATATATATATTTAGAAGCACAAATACATGTATATGTTTTTAGACACCATCTCTAAGCTTTAAAGAAGTAGTAGGGACAAGGGCAAGTTTAAGAGAACTAAAAATCTTCAGCACTTCGGGATCTGTGTCAATGCACTTGCCTCCTGCCGGTTTAGTTGATGTCTTGGATTTGCTGTGGGACCCATGTATAGCATTTGTCCTCTAGATCAGGGCTCAACAAACCCCGGGCGCCAGGTCGCCTAGGAAATCAGACCTGGTGCCCGGGTATTGTGCTCCCCGCATGGTGCACTTGTCGCTGTAATTTAAAAAAAATTTTTTTTTATCCTCGGCGCGTGAGGGAGCAGATTGTGTGCACCGGATGCACACACTTCCTGCTCCGCACCCTCGCGCACCGCTCAGTAGTGCCTGAGTGCAGGACTGGAAGCAACGAATGTCTGTGCGACATGGAGTGAAAATGCCCCCTTTTCCTGCAGTGAGGTATAGCAGCAGGGAGGGGTGACACATTAGATTTAAAAAATATAAATGCTTAAGATAAAAAAAAAACTAAAAAAAACGTTCACTTGTATGACATTGGTGTGTGACTGACTGTATGCTGTGTACGTGTGATTGACTGACTGACACGCACTCATGTGTACGTATGACTGAGACTGACACTCATGTGTATGTATGTGTGACTGACTGTATGTGTAGTATATGTGTGTGTTAATGTATGTGACTGCGTGTGATTGTGTGTATGTGCTCCTATATTTTTTTGCTGGCTCCTAAAAGTTAACTTTGTCAAGCCCTGCTCTAGATAATTTGTTATGGACTGAGTGTGCCGTCAAGGATTTATACAGCTTTCTCCTAATGCTGTATAAATGTCATGCCCAAACCATCTGATGATGTAAGTGGTGTCTGCTCTATCCAGATAAGCAGATATGAACTAAGTCTGACGAACATGCACAATAGAATCTCCAGCGTTGGAAAACATTGTATTTTATTCTACAAAGTTAAAGGAAGGTACTTTGAATGGATTGCATTAGAGGAGGAAAAATGAGAAGAAATTTGAATTCAACGATGACTGAAGAATCCCTGAGGGTAGTTATACTTGAATGGTTTTGTTCGACTTGGTCCCCTGAGAAATAAAGCAGAAAAATACAGAAAATTAGTTTGGCCCAATATGGTTTTGGACTACTAAAACACGGAGACATTTATGTATCATCTAATGGATATTTCCAGACACATTATATTATACACACACATTATTATATATGAAATTACAGAGACACAAAGTGAGAGCGTGACACTTTACACTCGCCAGTAGGATGGAATGAAAGCTAATTACCTGATCACTGTCTGTTAGAACATTCTCCCCATTATTATTTTATATCTATAAGGGGTAACGCTGGTGGAGTTCAATATATTACATAAAGATTAAAAAAAAATGGGATGGAACAAATTCCAATGATCAGCTTATTCATTAAGATACCAATAAACAGCTTACATGGCACACAACTACAGCTCTCAGTGCCTGTTAATACATTACCAGATGACAGATATTCTCACTGGAAACACACATGGGATCTAGACTAGGGATGGCAAACATTTAGCACTACAGCCGTTTGGACAACATTTCCCATGAACAGCATGCCAACAACTGTTTGAGCATCATTGGAAATATGGTCCAGATGTCGAACCATCAAATGTTAAGCCATACCTGGTCTAGATTAATTCCTCAAATATTCCTCATAGTTTACAAAGTAGATTTTAAGCAGTTGATGACTGGAATAGCGATCAGTAGACTATATTATTGCACATATCCAAAACCTCCCCTCTTCCATGATTTTGATTTATGTATTGTAACCATTGCTGTGTGGAAAGGAGCTCTTACCTTACAAGACGCAGACAGATCTTTTCAGGGGGGAACTCATGGGGTCCCTCCACGCTGTTATCATGACACTCCGTCTCCAAATAAACATCCAGCAACATACATAATCTTTGCAGTTGATTAGTCAAGAGCTGGTAGCCTGGAGCAGGACCACACAGCTCTTTGTAGAAGACATTAATCTCGCTCTCCATAACCTGTGAAAGGAACAGTGTAAGTCAATAGGTCAATACCTTAATTGTTACTGATCATTTATAAACTTTACTCAAGTGGTTTTTTTAATACTTTCCTTGGAATGACATATACAGTAGTGCAATTGAAAATACTAAAATATGTAATTCAAAAGTACAACTTAAAGGGACTTTCTGGTACCCAAAATGCATCTTTCGAATAACAATGCATATTAGTGTGCTTTCAAGGTACTTTAAAATGCATGTTTTACATTTTGTATTGGTTAAAATATAAAATTCTTACAGCTAGATGAAATTTGGAAATTACAGCAGTTTGCAAGAAGACAGGACTGCCCACACTAGCTGAGTAAAATCAATTTCCTTTTTTTTCTGCAGGAACCAATGTTGTTGTTGTCATCAAACAATGTGTTGCACTGTTAAGAGATCCTACTGTGTACAAGCAAGATCACGTAGAGTTCATACAATGTATTCTATTCCAGCAGTACAGTAAGTGTCTAAATGAAACAAAACTGTATATTGTGTCTATATAAACCATGTTGCCGCACCTGCAGTAAACATGCAGAATAATCACTGGGTGATGGCTTGAGTCCTCCCCCAGTGAATGCCTGCATCAAAATCACACTGGAAAAAAGCCTGTGCACTATAAAAGCAGTAGTCTCCATCATGCACCAAAGTGAGTTTGGGGACTAGAATGTCCCTTTAATAGCACAGTTCCTTTTAAGATGTCACCTTCCAAATGGTCCCTCATATATCCTACATATAACCAATTATCTGTTGCTCATGAAACAACTTAAACAATCTTGCACAGTCATTCAATTTAGATCTCCATTTTAGAACCAGTTCTTTGTTTAACACTGTACAATAAGCTTATCCTTACCCGAATGTTTTCATCATTGCTGGCGCTACGGTCTCCTTTCCAGTTCAGACAGAGACTGAACACTGGAGGGACGGTGCAGTAACCAGGATTCAACACAACTGCTGCCTGCAGCTTGGCTGTAAAAAATCAAGCAGAAGTTCAGAAAAGCAATCGCAATTTACTCAAAAGGGGACCACAGTATCTGAAGCACCTCAACTCTTGTAAGTGAATAGTCCCCAATTGTGCATTATGATTTTAGTGATACAGAAAACTGCACTTAATTATTTTTACCAATGTTTCCTACCTGTTCCTCTCTCAATCATAAGTGAGTAGTACTGATAGGTTTCTTCTGCCAATCCGAACTCCACCACATCTGCTGTGTAAGGCAATACCTGCAGGGGATAAACAGTTAAGTAGACAATAAATCATGTTGTTAACTATGCTCTTAAAATCTAACTACAGCTGTCAAACTTAACAAACATTTAAAATATTGTTTTCCAACTTTGAAATTAATCAAGAATCTTGTACATTGTAATGAAAATATATAATTAATAGATATTCTTGATTAAAAGAGAACCCAAATACATAAAAAGCACAAAAAAGTAAATATAGCACAATAAATATAAAACAGGAGAATATTTTGGTTTCCTAGTTTTTATTTGTTATATTGTTTTGGTCCAAAATTTATTTGTATTGCTTTATGTCTCAGTGTTGGTTAATTGTATTGAAAAAAAAGTTTCAACCTTTTTTATTATTTATTAAAGTTTTATTGCGTCATGTGTTACATATAGCAAAGCACAAATGGGCATGTACACGTTAAAACACAACACATTGCAGAATGTTCAGCTCGCATATGTATCAATCAAGAAGAAAAGAAAATGAAATAAAAGGAACAAATAGGACATTTTGTTTTTTTAAATTAAAAGAGAAGGCTATGTTAGCCTTATTAACCAAAGAATCTTATTCACTAAAGAGTTAGCAATAAAGCTATTGATTCCACATCATATGCAGCTGGGGAAAAATATAAACATATTTGACCTATTAACTGGCGGTATAAAAATAAATAGAGGGCTGTAATTGGTTACTGCTATCAAAATAAAGAGTAACATGTCAAGGCAAGCTCCTTTTCATGGGGTTTTACTAAAAACATCTAAATAATCTCTAGACATAACATAATATGCTTCTGGCATATCTCATAATAAACAAGATAAGGTGGCAATAATCAGTGAAGAACCAGGTAATAATTAAAAATGAAAAAACATAATTAAAAAAAAAGTTCTCTCTCTATCAGGTAGATTAAAGAGTTACAGCTCCGACCAGCCCTTGATATCCCATATCAACAACTCTCAAAAAGTCTACCAAATCATATAAATTTACAGAAAATAATGTTTTTTGGAAACCAGATTATCAAGCAGAAGATAGTAGCTATTGTTATAATAATCTTCACTTACTAAGTAATCTTCGTAGGTAATAACATTCCATTTCGCTAGCCGTGATACCACCTTGGTCGGAAAGAGGTGCTGGCACTCTGCAGTTATTGGAATAGTGCAGTGCTCTGAAACAGCAAGAGAGTGTTTTAAACATCCTGTCTCTGGTCATCAGGAAGAATTCAAGCAAAAGGTCAGATACGCACCTAAAGATGCAAACTGCCGGTGCAGAGACAAACGGGACAGCAAGCGGGACCTTAGTAGGTTAATGGTCTTCTCCATGTGAGTGGCACTGAGGGCATTGCCAACTATGGCAGTAGGCTATGTAGAAAAATAGGAAACCGCACAATAAAACAGGTTTAGCGATTAAATGGTATGTGGCAACACATAAGCTCTCAAAAGCTTTGTTTGGTTGCCACTATTGTTCCCCCGCCACATTTTCAAACCTTTCAAAATCACCTTTGCATTGATTTTAATGACGCTATGGCATACAGAAGAAAGCACTACAAGCTAGCTCCCTAGACTAGCTGGCTTAACCAATAGATGATTATTTTTTCCCTATAACCCAGCATACAGAATTCCCCTAATGATGCCTGCATCTTTAAGAATTAATTAAATGTTCCCTTAACCTCTTAGTGACATGACCTTCTGACCGTGTCTTTCCCTTGGCGGCTGTTTTGACATTTCTGGGGTGTGTGTGTGTTTAGCTGTAATTTTCTTCTCTCTCACATACTGTACCCACACAAATTATATATTGTTTTTATTGCCATAAGAAGGGATTTCATTAGATACCATTATATTCATAATTTCTTATAATTTACAACAACATAAAAATCAAAAGATGTCAATCATTAAAAAAGACCTCATCTAAATGGTTTTGAAATCACGAGTTTAGAAATACACACAACTTGTCCACATGAGGCCGGACACTGCATTATTTACCTGCGGTTGGTCTGTTGGAAAATTGAGTCCACCCATTGCCTGCACCCATAGGTAGGGGTGGCCCAACTCTGAAATGTAATCACTCAGGCACAAGATGCTGTAATTAAAAGAGAGAGAGAGAGAGAGAGACAACTCTAGTGTAATCCAGTTAATCTGAAGTCTTTCAGATGGATCCCTGCAATGGATTGCATTTTAATAATCAAGCAACACATTCACATAATGTTGATTGCTATGCCAGTATATAAACCGTGACAAAAAAAAAAAAAAACACTTACCCGACTTTATCAAACTGGTATTTATTGGCTGGATTAGGAGTTTTAGTTCCATGGTCTCCAGGGTAAAGACAGCTCAAGATCAAGTCTGGATTCAGTAGGTCCCTTTTCAGAGAAATGAGAGATGACTGTTACTACATTGCCTATGGTTCAAGTAAATACCTTTTTATTTATTTGTAAACTTCATTCATACTAAACATGTACATCTGACAATTAATGAGCACCATGTCCCAGCACTTGGCCATCTGACATATATTTCAACATATGATGCAGGTTATGGCCATTTAAGGCTGCAATTTACTGCTTTTTGTGAGACGGTCATAATATAACATGTTGCTGCAAGTCTAGCGAACTATTGTGAAACGGATATACACCAATTCTACATAATCTTATGTTTCATGTTAAATAACACAAATTAGTTTCCCTTTAACACATACATCTTATCTGAAAAGGGCAGAGTATTTGTTTCCTATTTAATTACACAGTGTCAGCCTCTTACCCAGCACTGATTGCACTACACAACTCAACAGCTGGCGTAACTTTGGCCTTCACAGTCAGGATGTTGAGGTTCATAAGGAAGTAGAAAGTGAGGTTTAGGGAACTTCCATCTGAAAAGAGAGAAAATGATACTGACTTCATGGCAATTGATTATTAGAAAAGGTTTTTAGACCAAATCTGTTAAATCTCTCACCTTTGCATTTAATTGTGAGGCATACAAACAGTGGGTGCCTCTTAAGCATTTCCTTCCTCTTATCATCGAGCTGGAAGCCCAGAGTTGGCCTTCGACGCTTCTACAAAAGATTCCAGGAAAAGAAAGGTGAATCGGTTACTCAAACTAACCTTGGATCAGTCTATATATGAATGTTATATGTGTAGCAAAATATCCTTGTACTATTCAAAGCCTCCTACAGAAAAGTGATCCACTTTAGATACTACATACTAGCAGGATGTCATGCAATTTGCAAAAACAAAAATGAAGACATTTGGCAGGACCATTTAACCCCTTCCCGTCCTTATGACGAGTTAACTCGTCATAAGAGCCGCCGCGTTAGCGACCTTATGACGAGTTAACTCGTCATGCAGTCTAGCCGGCGGTGCGCTCCGTGGGCACCGCCAGCTAGTCTGCAACGGGTCCAGGACTAAGCCTCGCACCCGAGGCAAAGCTCCTGGACCCGATCGGTGGATTTCCGGGCATGTGATCGCGGTGATTTAGTCATCACCGCGATAACATGCAAATTAGATGGCAAAGTCAGTGTGTTCACACACTGACTTTGCCTCTAATTCACTCTCTGTGCTTCACATTCTTATAGTGAAGCACAGAGAGTGACCTGTAAGTAAAAATAAATTAATTAAATACAAAGGTAAAAAAAAAATTTTTTTAAAAAATTAACCCTTTCATTGCTGATCACAGTTTTTAACTGTGATCAGTTTCCTTCCACTTTATGGCCCTCATTTAGTTTTTTTTTTTTAACAGATTTTTTTATTTTTACAATTTATAAAGTTTTTTTTAATAAATAAAGGTAATTTTAATATATTTATTTAATAAAATTTAACCCCTGCATGCCTGTTGCATGATTTTTACTGATCTGACATCGCACTCTTCAGAGTTTTTTTCTGTCTTTTTTGTTATGGGGGGTTTGGGAACCAATATTTTTCTTTTTTATTAGTTAGTTAATTAGGGGGGATAAGTGGGTTAGTGTTGCACTAGTTATGTAGGTTATTACTGGGAAAATAATGGGGAAAAACTTTTTTTTCCTCAAAAATTTCCTCTTTTATATTAATTTTTTAATACTAAAATGTAAATCATTTTTATGTATAGGGTATAAAAAGAAAGCTCTAACTGTCCTTTAAAAAACAACATATAACTTGTATGTGTACGTTAAATGAGAGAGAGGAAAATTATGTTTCAAAAACCGCGTATTAAAAATTGAAAAACGCTCTGGTCCTTGGCCCAGGAAAATCCCTGGTCCTTAAAGGGTTAATCACATCCATTCACTACTTGAAGTAAACAAACCAAGCTATTTGTGGCAACTGCCTAAGGTAAAAACCACCTTCTGAATTACTTTAGCTCCCTTTACATTGTGTACAGAGGTACATTTCTGATACAGTCATCAGTAAGCTATGAAATGGCAATGTTTTCTACTTGCATCTAAATAGCACTGAGTACAGTGATACTGTGTTTATATAAAGAGACCATAATATTAACAAGTGGCCTCTAGACCCATTGGAGAAAACATTTGTGCCAGTTACTATATCTGTCATTTCTGCTTGGACCACAGTCTCACCGTTGTCTGCTCCTCCTCTGCGTCAGAATCACTTTCATCATCTGCAGGAACATGAAAGGGCATTTAATCACAAGCTTAGGGAAAATATTTATTTAAAGCATTCCTATAGTCGAAACACATTTCAATTCACTAGAACAACTATGATGACTGCAGAGCAGTAAAGGGATAAAACAAAAAAACTGCTTGAGTTGCTGGTCGCACCTTGAGAATCCTCTGGTGGTTTAAATAGAGCTCTTGCTTCTTCCACGCTTCCTTCAATGGTGACCACAAGTTTCTTATCTGTAAAAGAAGGCAATTGTGAGCTGAGCAATAAGTAACAGTGCAAAGAGGTAGAAACAACTTAAAATGTCATTGAAAATTATAGTCCTGTCATGGTGGAGAGACCCGTATCAACAGAGAGAAATAGTTAACTAGGGGACTGGAGAATAATAACCAGCTCAGGAGCAAGCATAGAAATGATGGAGTAGAGCATCCTAATAATATACAAATAGTCAGAATTCTATATTTACATCCATAACAGAAGGATAGCTATACCAGCATCCAGGGCTGTTGGTAATGTGTAAAGTTAGTATCACTGTTCACAATGGGATATAATCATGAATATATTCTGCATCACTTGTTAATATTCATAGTTAGCATTTACATTTGTGTACATATACATCATTCTAAACAAAGTACAGAGAAAGACATGCAGCTTAATACAAACTAACACCATGTCATGCATTCGTTTTATTATTACGAATTCCAGTTGTTTAGGTCTTATGATAAGAACAGGTTGAGTATCCCTTATCCACAAATTCATTATACTGCCACAAGTTGCAAATTCCACTCAAACCTGTCAAAATGCAAGTGCTCAACAGTTTATTTAGTGTCCATAAGCTGTGATATAGTCTTTCCATGCATGCCCCATTCCTAGAAAGGGTAATATAATGGCACATGATATGCCAACAGCAGGTTGCCAATGATGCCTCACATCACAATAAAAGTGATTTATTTGCATTGATATCACTGTATTTCACTGAGAGGCTTTAAATGTGGGCTGACACACGGATAAGAGAGAAAGCAGACACAGAAGACAACAAGAAGTGAATAAGGCACGGAGGAACAATTAGATAGGAAATGTATAGAAGGAATACAAGAGCTAAAAACAGAGATAACAGGCAGGCATTACACAAGAAAGACAGACTTGAAGGGAACAAAAACGACTGTAGCATGGTTGACATGGACAACACAAACGCATGAATACTTTATTAACAAGGCCAGTGGACATCAAGGTTGTGACGAAGAGGGCAGCAGACCTTAACAAGGCTGGTGAGCTGTATTAACACAACAATGAAACATAAAAATGAGACTAGATTGAGAGCATTGCCTATTCTGCAACTGGAGACTCACACTGGAATTTTAATACTCAGGGTCTGCAGGTTCATAAGAAGTGAAGATACCCAACGTCTCTTCATTATAAATTTCTCCCACTGTATGGACCTTCACAGGTTACTCACCACATGCCTGGCTGTAGGCGCTGGCCTGGACAAACAGAACGTAAAGCGGAGCAGGAAGGTGCCGGGCGATTTCATACTGCTTGTGCATGCAGTCAAAAGGCATGGACAGATATTCTTGGACAGGAAGTGAGGCCTGAAGAATTGAACAATAATCCGAGTTACACTGGGGTAACAATAATCCGAGTTACACTGGGGTCTATGTAACAATAATCTGAGTTACACTCAGATTATTGCATCTGAATGGGAGAATTTTCCCAACTCAGCTACTTTGGCCTAAAGTTTGAAATTCCCATCTCAATTCCCTCTTTATTGGGTAGACCCTTAATGCTTTATTTTCAGAGTGCTAAACTGAAATAAAAAATGTACAAATTGCAATTGTAAAAAGCTATAAACAGTATTGGCAGAGGGGTGCTGACAAATGGTGGATGTGGAGTTTTATTCACTGTGATCAAGGTCTCGTCTAAAACTGATTAAAAGGGGAATATAGCAGGTACTCCCATATATTACCCACATGCTTGCTATGGGATAATGCGCACACCTATTTTAGATTATTATTGTATGAATACTGAGCAGGCATGGCACAATGTCCAAATTACAAACACTTTCCTTTGCATAACTGGGATTTCACTACACTTTTACCTGCATGATGCTTTGTAGCTGAGGCTGCAAGCTGCTCAGATACTCCTTTTTAACTTCAATTTCCTTCAGAATCTTCTCCTTACTGGTCAAGCTTTCTTTATACTTCTCTGTTAACCTGCACAAGGTTATTGAAAAATACATTTTCATGATGGCATAGAATGATGGTATGCCAGCAGTTGAATGTTTATGTCATGTGTACTAAATATCAAACATGCTATCTAAAAATGCAAACATGTTTCCGAACTTGATGTTAAAAATAGTGTAGCAATTGAGCAATGGGTAATTTCTCAAAGCGCTCATCCATCGGGTACCACGTGTTCCAAACACACACACTTATTCTTCATTGAAATATATTTAGCTACTTCCAAGCCTAAGAAAGGCATACGGTAATACCGATTGTTGTATGTAAGAAATCGGAAAAAGTTTGAATCTGACAAGCATCCTAAAAAGTAGAGTACATGTTGAAGTTATAACTTTGTACAAGAGTTGGCAAGAAGGTGTGCTAAATCCCAGAAATGTTATTTTAGGCTTATTTGTACAGAGCAGGAGTCAGCATAAGAAACATATGTTGCAGTATCGCTTTAAAAGCTGGGATTATGTATTTATTATCAAACACAGAGCACAAATTATTGCTTTGGATTTGTTTTCAACCATAAATTTAGACACAGGCTGTGGTTCTTCTGTTCTAGTATGCATACGAAGATAAAGCTGGCCAAGAAACAAAACACATTACATTTCATTTTTCTAGATAGAAGAGAGTGATGCAAAAGAAGATGCTATTATGTTCTGCAAATACATTATAAAAATACTTCCACAGAAACCGTAATACAACAACAGAATAGGTGGGCATTTTTGTCATTAATGTCCTCTGAAGACACTATATGTAACAAAAGGCAGGTACAGATAAAATGATAAAAGGTAACTAGCAAATACTTTGTTATATAAGGGAATGAGTAGCCTGTTCAAAAAGACAGATTCCCCTCACCAAAAGACTTAGTGGTGGTGTACCTGAAAGGGAACATAAATACTGACATAAGAAACATTTCTGGTGAAGTGCACAAGATATGTGACATGCTATAGTAAATTTATATAATTTATATAAGATTCATGCACTGTGAAGGATTAGTAAAATCATCACAAACCTTTTCCGTTGCTCCAACTCCCAGTCCAGCCGTGCTAAAGTTTGCTGATGGGGGTCACTAGATGTGATTTCTGGCTTACTGATGTCAGCAGGAGCATCTTTGTAGAATTCCTCCACACTCACAAGATCAATCTCTTCATGCTTTGATCTGTACAATGGGTATGAAATCAATGTCAATAGGCTTTAATGTGGAAAGTTTTAAGATATTTACCATTTATTACTATAAAAGCTTTATTTTGTGTAATGCTTTCTTTTTATAATGCTGTTGCCAATGAACCCAACAGTTATGATATTGATGGGGATTATGTAAAGCATATCTATGTACTTACTTGAACTCCAGACATTTGGTGATCTCTTTCTGAAGATGCATGACTTCATACAGAAGGTTTTGCAGCTGCAGATGATAAGCGTCCACCTTCTGCTTGGCCTAGAAGGGTAAATTAACAAGACTTTATAGTTTAATCATTAAAGCCTAAATTCAAAAAGAAATGCCATATTAAAAGGGATCCCCTTAACACTTAGCCTTTGTTCTGGTCTATTGTGCTAGAACAAACAACTAACCTAAGAATCTTTTACTATAGTGCAGACATTTGGATCAGCCTCCCCCCCTCTTCTATTTGTCTGCTTGCTCTATTTTACTTCATTGTTATTTCTCCTAACTGTTTACATTAGTATTCGCATACACATTTGCATTCGCATCCACAAGTACTTTCCACCCTAGATACTTACTTGAATGACACACAAACACAGCACTAGCATTCCCATCCACCAAGTCACCGGACCATCTCAGTTAAACAGCAGCATTAGATATTACAGTTTAGTAATATGTTTAGTCATGTTAATTGACCAACCGCAGATGAATACACTATAGCATTGAAAATACATTCCACCAAAGGGCAAGGAGTTTGGAATAGGATGTGTCCGTAGACAGACAAGTACCTCATGAGTTTGGTCTCGTGCTTTCTTTAGTCGGATGTGGGCAATCCGATTAAACTTCTTCAGAGTCATAAAGTGAACACAGCTCTGCATCCTTTTTTCTTCAATCTCTGCAGTCTGATATTAAAATATTGAGGTTAGTAAAGAAGTCTAATTTAGGTATCAAATACTGGAAATCTATAACGTGTAACACATTGAGAAAAATAATTCAAATATCAATACAATAATTTATTTTTCCCAGGAAAAGCATAAGTATGAAGTTGATTTGACAATGTCATGTCTAATATCCTAGAGCTTTCTACTGAAACCTGGCTCCCTTCGTCACATATACATTATATTTGGGATGAAAGGAGCCATGTTTCAGTAGAATATGAGTATATATATATGGTATGTCTGATCAGTCTGTGTATTATATATAGATATCTATATTACACGATCGGCCATAACAGATGTATACGAAGGGAGCCAGTTTTCAGTAGAATGAGCGTGTGTGTATGTGTATATACACACACACACACACACACACACACACACACACACACACGTTGTGTTCCTCAAACCATTCCAGAACCATTTTTGCTTTGTGAACAGGAGTACATGGTTTGCAACATCCACCTGAATAGCAGGATACAAGGTTTCCCAACAGAACATTGCCCAAAGCATCACACTGCTTGCACCCGCTTGCTACCCGTCAGTGGTCATAATGATACGACTGATCAGTGTATATATCTTCATTTCTGTGCAATAGGTTTTTTTGTATTACCATTTAGAATCCGTAGCCAATGACACTGGGCTTTATTCATGAAAGGGACTTGCATATGAAAGGCCAAAAATTACTGGAGTTGGAGAAATTCTCTGAGCTGAACAGAAGAATTATTCCCCCTTGGCATCTATGGTCTTATGTTTGAAATCACCTGCAATTATCTCTTTTATAAATAAAGCCCATTGCAATCGGAATGTGGTCCATGAAGACAGTACTGTATGCCAACACAGAGAATCTTTGCTTATTTACCAGAGTTTGTAAGGACAAGAGAAGTTCATTATAATAAAATAAATATTCATTTACCAATTAAAAGAAAAAAAAGATAAAACAAAATGCCTATGATGCATATTACTGAAATAATATGAGCTACAATATCCAGTATTAACAAAGTATATCAATATAAGCTGAAGATTTGAACATACAAGATGTGTTTGGGGAAAATGTTGAAGCAGTATGTAAATAATTTAGTGACTGATAATTTCTTGTTGCATAAATGGAAAAACGCTTACAGAATCCTTGCTTCCTTTGCTCTTTAGATCCTGGATTTCAGCCATCAGCCTCTGCAAATCCTGGCACGTTTCTTTGTAAAGCTGGTAATCCTTTCCTGGATCACGTGCATCTAACTCTGCATCCTCGCTGTAATATCGTCCCTCCTGAGTGAATAAAAGTATTTGGATAAACAATAAATCTGTACTCTTTGAGAACCTGTGAAGAGTAAGGATCAAAAAGTGAATCTGTCCTGGGATACACTTTGTTTATCTTTATTGCTGACTGCCTGTTACTGAAGCAGTCCAACCAATCACTAAACAAGGCCATGTGATCACTGTTCTTTTGCCTTTTTCCTCAAACCATTTACTGAATTGATCACTATCTTACACATTGATTAAATATAGCAGCACAGCACTGTTAACCATGAAGGGTTTTTATTGCTAGTGTTTTGCAGTTTCCATTATAATTAACATATCTTGTAGATTGAGGAGACAAATAGTAAACAAACCAAAGAATAAATATTCCCTCTCACAAAAATAGCATGAAGTCATGTGGAGCATTGCAGCTGAATATACAAGTTGGGTTTCTTTTTGTATGTATATAAAATATACTTCCAAAGGAAAGTCCTACTTGCCTATTTATAAACATGGGTCAATGCACTAAATTTATATCATTATAATTACTCTAGGACACAATTAAAATGTTACCCTGAATCTTCCCTAGAAATGTAATAACTGCTTGCCCAGCCAGCAGAGATTAAAAACAACTGCCTCACCACATCATATTACCTGTTCATCTTGACGGCTTCTCTTCCCTTCCTCATTCCGAATAACTTTTGGCTTCCTTTTCTTAGAGGAGTCTGAAGACATGTCTGTTTAACAGCAAACTTCCTATGAACAGACAAAATAAGTAATACTTTTAAATGATTACTCCCATATAAATAGATAATTCACGTACATTCAGTGTCATACCTTTGATATTTTTTTTTGTATGCGTGAATAGAGCTTTTTGAAATTTTGGTCTGGGTATTAGATCAGCAAGGTAGTCTAAGATTTTTGAACTGGTATTGTAACCACTACGCCATCAAAGTCTCAGCTGAACCTATTGTACCCTACATACTTCTACCGTCTCACAAATAAAGTGTAAAGGCCAGGCTACGGTGTTCCCAAACGAGACTACCATATACAGTATACACGATAAGGATCAATATGTTAACGTGTAGAAATTACAGAGATCTCGCGTAATTCATTCCCACAATGTTATCAAGGTTATATGTGAGGTTCCCTAACTGTTTACCAAGCAAACGGGCACGATAAATAGAATCGTGTACATTGTCGTTAAGCCCACCGATTGTGAACGAGGTGAATTATCTGCAATATGAGTCCTGTTAGTAGTCATAAAGTATTATCCGCTTACGTTATTATTTTCTTCAAGTTACTCTAACCAATCTGAATGTGTCTCTTTCGCTGTAAGATAAGATTTTTCCAGGCAATGAACAAAAAACTACTTCCGGTTAACAGCGTCCACATTACCGGAAGTACAACCTCTCTACCATGACGTACTGAGTATAATAGAGTAGGCTGCTAGGCACGATCGTCAACAGGAAGCACTCGAGTGTTTAACTTTATCAGGACGTCACAGGGAGAGTGCATCTTTGCTGATAATCGTAACATCACTTATTCTTCTTGTCAAATACAAAATATTTGCATGTAATTATATTAAATAAAAAAATAAAATCGCCTTTGGAGGACTGATTATATGTATTCATTAATATTTGTATTAGCTGCAAGCAAATGCATAAGATGCGTTATTGGTTGGCTTGATATTCACACATTTCTTACGGAAAAAAAAGTACATTTGCATATCAAGACACATTTAAATCATTGTTCTCTTGTTTTATGCATTTGCTTGCAATTCTGATAAGTTATAAAGAGAAGATACTACAGACACATCTAAAAACATGTTTTCTCTTAAAATGTACATTTACTTGTGGCTTGACTCCAGTTAATAAAGTGTAGAGGGATTTGGCGAAATATATAAGACTTGGGTTGGGAGAAGTAGAATGCTTAAATAAGAACAGAAGACTGAATCGTAGTGGAGATTGAAGGCACACACAATGCTGATGATCAGGGGTATAACTCAAAACCACAGGGCCCAAATGCATAGTTGCCAACATTTGAAAAAAAATTTCAGGGACATTTTGCAGCTCAGCTTCCAATTACTTACTTTAATATTGACCACACCCACTGTCCAAAGCTCCGCCCACTACACAAAATTAGCATAATGTAAATCACCTACTTGTCACAGTGTAGATTATATCACCAAGTTCCCACCAGCATTACTAGGATCCTTCGTATACAACAGATACATTCATAGCACAACATCTACATTAGGCATATGGATATTATCACCTTTACATGAAATATAGTAAGACCTGGTTTATAATTCAGTCAAAGAGCTGTGTGTACACCATAAAACATACATTAGTATGAACCTACCACTTCTGCTGGAAGGCCATTCCATGTATCCACTACCCTATCAGTAAAGTAATACTTTCATTAGTCCCTGGCCTTGTCTTATATCTAGGATAGCCTTATACCTATCCCATGCATGCTTAAACTCCTTCACTGTATTAACCTCTACCACTTCTGCTGGAACACCATTCCATGTATCCACTACCCTATCAGTAAAGTAATACTTTCATTAGTCCCTGGCCTTATCTTATATCTAGGATAGCCTTATACCTATCCCATGCATGCTTAAACTCCTTCACTGTATTAACCTCTACCACTTCTACTGGAAGACTATTCCATGCATCCACTACTGTCTCAGTAAAGTAATACTTTCATTAGTACCTGACTTTATCTTATATCTAGGGTAGCCTTATGCTTATCCCATGCATGCTTAAACTCATTTAGTGTATTAACCTCTACCACTTCTACTGGAAGACTATTCCATGCATCCACTACCCTCTCAGTAAATGAATACTTTCTTTAGTGCCTGTCCTTATCTTGTATCTAGGATAGTCTTATTCTTATCCCATGCATGCTTAAAGTCCTTCACTGTGTTTACCTCTACCACTTTGGCTGGAAGGTTGTTCCATGCACCCATTACCCTCTCAGTAAAGTAATAATAAGTTTCTGACCTCCACTATATTAACCTCTACCATTTCTGCTGGAAGGCTATTCCATGCATCCACTACCCTCTCAGAAAGTAATACCTCCATTACACCCTGGCCACATCTTATATCTAGAATAGCCTTATGCTTATACTCCTTCACTGTATTAAACTCTACAACTTCTACTGAAAAAAACAAATCCATGCACCCACCACCCCCTCAGCAAACAAATATTAAGTTTCTGACCACAAAAAAACCTGTAAATTATTAAATATTTCCAGACTTTCAAAAGCTTGAGGTGGACCCCAAATATGTATTTATAACTAGTTGCATTTATACCAGGGCTTGAAAAACGTACCTGATATTTAGGAGCCAGCAAAAAAATCCAGGCAACAGCACATACACACAATCACATACACACTCATACATATAGTCAGTCACATAGACACATACACTCATACATACAGTCTGTCACATACACTCAGTCACATACATTCATACATACACACATACAAGTGAGCGTTTATTTTTTAATCTTAAAAACAAAACAAAAAAAAAATGTAGATCAATATGTCCCCCTTCCCTGCTGTTTTATCTTATTGCAAGGAAGGGGGCATTTCCGTTCCAGGTTTGTCTGTGCCTCTTACAAAGGCACAGACCATCATTACTTATTAATTACATTATTTTGTTCATGTAAGAAATTAAAGGACCTTATATCTCTTACATCCAAGAATTTGTCATGTTATTTTGGCCATCATTTGTCACTGTTATCATGCCCCTCATTTGTCAGTCTTATCATGCCCCTCATTTGTCAGTCTTTTCATGCCCCTCATTTGTCAGTCTTTTCATGCCCCTCATTTGTCAGTCTTTTCATGCCTCTCATTTGTCAGTGTTATTATGCCCCTCATTTGTGAGTCTTATCATGCCCATCATTTGTGAGTCTTATCATGCCCATCATCATCTGTGAGTCTTATCATGCCCATCATCTGTGAGTCTTATCATGCCTATCATCATCTGTGAGTCTTTTCATGTCCATCACCATCTGTGAGTCTTATGTCCATCACCATCTGTGAGTCTTATCATGCTCATCACCATCTGTGAGTCTTATCATGCCCATCACCATCTGTGAGTCTTATCATGCCTATCACCATCTGTGAGTCCTATCATGCCCATCACCATCTGTGAGTCCTATCATGCCCATCACCATCTGTGAGTCTTATCATGCCCATCACCATCTGTAAGTCTTATCATGCCAATTCATTTCTCAGTGTTATTTTGCCCATTAGTCACCCTCCCTCCACCCCCTCCCCAGTACTCACCTCTTGGTCCCCGTCGCTTCCTCCGTGCTGCAGGCTTCCCTCCTGCACGAGGAGGGAAGTACATTAGCCGGATATGACTAGTTGTCATATCCGGCTGAAGAAAAAAAAATAAAATGCAGCTGTGAGCATAGCTCACACAGCTGCGCCGCGTGTACATCGTGATCTCGGGACAGTCCCAGGAAACTGGGCTATCTCGAGATCGCAGTGGGTCACCAGGTCACGTGACGTCACCGCGCGACGTCATGTGACACAGTGGCCCGCCGCGATCGCGTGACAGCCCAGTTTTCCGGGACTGTCCCGCGATCGCAATATACGCGGAACATTTGCATAGTTGCCGGGACTGTCCCGGCAAATCCGGGACAGTTGGCAACTATGCAAATGCAAAAATTGGCCCCATTGCAAGTCTCTGCAGCGGGATCTGGAACATAGTTCATTGGAAGGTACTGTGAAGAGCTGCTGTTCAAAGGACTTTCTATGCCGTCCTAATCTCCATCTATCCGTATCTCCAGAAGGATATTGATACTTGGGAGAGAGTTCAGAGAAGGGCTACTAAACTGGTTCATGGGTTGAAGGATAAAACTTACCAGGAAAGGTTAAAGCATCTTAACATGTATAGCTTGGAGGAAAGACGTAACAGGGGGGATATGATAGAAACATTTAAATACATAAAGGGAATCAACACAGTAAAGGAAGAGAGTATATTTAAAAGAAGAAAAACTACCACAACTAGAGGACATAGTCTTAAATTAGAGGGGCAACGATGTAAAAGTAATATCGGGACGTATTACTTTACTGAGAGGTTAGTGGATGTATGGAATAGCCTTCCACCAGAAGTGGTAGAGGTAAACACAGTGAACGATTTTAAGCATGCGTGGGATAGACACAAGGCTATCCCAGCTATAAGACCGGTAATGGGGGACTAATAAAAGTATTCAAAAAAATTGGGCAGACTAAATGGACCGAATGGTTCTTATCTGCCGACACATTCTATGTTTCTAATGGTGTTTTCATGTTTGTTATGATGGTATACAATGTCCTTTTGTGTTAAGAGGTTAAATGACTTTACCTTCTGGTTTGATATGCAAATTACACATTTCCCATTGAAAACTAGTTCATTTGCACATCAAGGCACAAAGTAATGTCATAAGCAGGAGACACCAGACATTTAAAACACATATTTCTGCATTTGCATGTAATTTTGCTATCCATGTACAGAATTTTTTTATTCTCTACATTTACAGTATAAGCAATGATTAGGTTCCCTTAAGTTATTATCATAATGTTCTCTACCAGGGCTCAACAAACCCCGGGCGCCAGGTCGCCATTGCGACTAGAAAATTAGACCAGGCACCAGGGGTGGCTCCTCCCCACATGGCGCCCTCGCCATCGGAGCCCGAAGATGCATAGTGTGCGCTGTACACATTTCCTGTTCTGCCCTCACGCGCTTTAGTGACGGAGCGGCGGGTGTCACGTGACATCCTGCCGCTCACCAGTAGTGTCAAGACTACTGTGTGACAGGCATGGACCTGACTGAAGCAGAAATCCCCCCCCCCCCCCGTGCAATAGAAGTATTTTTCCCCCCTTAAATAAACCTGGGATTGTGTCTACGTGACTGACTGTATCTCTGTGTGTGCGCGCATGTATGCGACTGACTATCTCTGTGTGTGCGCGCATGTATGCGACTGACTGTGTGTGTATGTGACTGACTTTGTCTCTGTGTATGACTGTCTGTGTGTGTATGTTTGTGTGCATGTGCCATTGTCTGGCTCCTAGATTTTTTTGCTGGCTCATAAAACTAAATTAAATTTGTCAAGCCCTGATCTATACATTGTGCTAGCAGAATTGCAAGCAAATTAAGAGAAAAATATTGTTGTGTCTCCTGTTTATGACATCACCTTGTTGCTTGAAAGGCAAATTATCCATTGAACAATTAAATTTGCCTACCAAGCAAAAGGTGATGTCATAAACAGGAGACGTCACACACAATTTTTTCAATTTGCATGTAATTCTGTTAATATAATGTATAAATCATATTCTATAATTATGTATTCTCTACATCCACATTATAAACAAAGAATGTTTAGGTTACAGAGTCCCATTAATTACTAATTGTGAATACAAGTTTTAATAACTTTCACCCCAGTAGGAAACATTTCTCCAAACTCTCACCCTGCTGAGGCACCGGATGTATCATATAAAGCAGGTTTACCTGCCATTAAGAATAAAATCTTCCATACAAAGCCCAATATGAAGAAAAAGATAAAGGTTCTCTAGCGCACAGTGCAGTCTAACAGATATAATAAACAAGGGAGGTAAATAATGAAATGGCAAAAACAGTAATAAACAAAACCCTGAATATGTGCATTTGTGTCAGTGAAACAACAAATATATACATCATAAAAAAAAAAATGAATTATGAACAAATGAATGAAAGAATAAATAAAAAAAATAAAAATAAGTCAAATTGAAAAACAATAGAAAATGCACAATGCATAAATAATGGAGTGTTACGTGCAAGACTACTACCACACAACCAGTCAATAAAAAACACTGAATAATATGTATCAAAACATTTGTGGATAAAAAAATATAACATATTCTGAAAACATATCAAAACATATGTGAATAAGTGAAGAACACTTGTAAGGAAATAAAAATCTACAACCAAACAGTGAAAATCACTGTATATTCGATCTTTGCGCAGGTAATCAGAAAAAAAAAATATAAACAAAATCTGGTGCAGTATATCAAGTGTGTATAAATAAATGAAAAATTAGATTAGAAAACTTACAAGTGTTGCGCCTAAACAAGTAGGAGCATCAGTACCAGCTTTAGTGTCCTCCGATCTTATTTATGCAGTCACAAAGAGGGCAGGAGGAGCACACAGAACGAAAATTAATAAGATAAATCATACAGTACCATAAGTTTGCAAATAATCTATTAGAGAAAAGCTATATAAAAATATAATCCAGGTAATAAATTACATTAGTACAAAAACACAACAATAAATACTCACATATACAAATAGCACCAGCAAAAAAAATCGTTCTAGATACAAAAAGTAAAGAAAAAGAGGGACAGGGGGCACATACTATGCACAAAAAAAAACAAAAAAAAAAAACGGAGGTCACCCGACGTTTCGGCTATAGAGCCTTTTTCAAGGGGACCTATCTATAGCCGAAACGTTGGGTGACCTCCGTTTTTTTTTGTCTAATAAATTCTTTGCAAACTTATGGCACTGTATGATTTATCTTATTAATTTTCGTTCTGTATGCTCCTCCTGCTTTCTTTGTGTATATACTATTCTTTTGGGGTGCTTTATGGACTCCCCTTGGGGTGATGCACCACGTTATATGTATTGATATCACTTTGGAGTGCTTCTCTGTCTATTTTGTGTCTTATTTATGCATTGTGCCAAGATTTTTTTCTATTGTTTTTCAACTTGATTTACTTTTATTTTTTCATTTATTCATTCATAATTCATTATTTATTTTTTATGATGTATATATTTGTTGTCCCACTGACACATATGCAAGTATTCAGGGTTTAGTTTATTACAGTTTTTGCCATTTCATTATTTACTTTCCTTGTATATTATATGTTAGACTGCACTGTGCGCTAGAGCAGGGCTCGACAAACCCCAGGTGCCGAATTTAGACCTGGCGACTGGGTGCAGTCAGCCTCATGGTGCCCTTGCTGCTGCCATCCGATTTTCTTTTATTTTTCCGCAGCGCGAGGGGTTAAAGTCTGTGCGGATGGCTCAGACTGCAAGCTCCACCCCCATCGCGCAACTCGTGCCTGAGTGCCAGTTGTTGTCAGGTGACATCTTGGTACTCAGCAGGAAGATCGGCTGCAGCACGAATGTCCCCCTCCCCTGCAATGAGGTAAAGCAGCAGGGAGGGGGGACACGTTAAGAAAAAAACAAAACAAGAAAAGACTGTGTGAGGTGGGTGTTTGTATATATGGGTATATGTAAAGTAGGTGTGTGTGAGGTGTTTGTATATATTCAAAGTAGGTGTGTGTGTGTGAGGTGTTAGTATATGTGTGATAAGTGTGTGTATATATGTGAAGTAGGCGTGTGTGTTTATGAATTGCGTGTATGTTTGTGAGGTTGTCTGGCTCCTAAATTTTTTTGCTGGCTCCTAAAATCAAATTAAATTTGTCAAGCCCTGCGCTAGAGAACCTCTCTTTTTCTGCATTTCACACAGCCTGTGTGTGTGTTTTTCCCTCTGGCAGCAGGTGCCTGTCTGACTGTTTTTTTAGCTTGAGACCATTGGTGGTTTGCTCATCCATCTCCTTCTGTAAAGCCCAATAGGAGTTGCATAACCAGCAGTATTGCCTAAATGTTAAGAAGAAACTAGCAAAATAGAACATCAGCTTTGTCACGGGCAGCATATGATCGCTATGAATGGTTATCACAGCAATCATATGCCCTGGAAGACCTCCGAGCAGACTCCTGATAGACTGCCTAGTTTCGTTGCCAAGTCCTCTTCAGGTGTGCCCACTGCTCGTATAGATGAGATATATATATATATATTTACATGTCCACAAGGATCATTCTAACACACACACACACACACACACACACACACACAATAATTACCCCTTTGCAGATTAAAACTACTAAACAAAAACTGTAATCTTATACATACATTATTTTATTTACATCATCTGTTAAAGATCAGACACGTTCATTAACAATCCTGCACCTCACAGTTTAGTGTGAAGAGATATTTACACAAACTTTTCACTGTTCAACACAAAAAGTTCCAACAAAATGGAAACAGTATAAGGTGAAAAATGAATTGAAATTAAAGTAAAGGGCACCCAGACAGCTGATTTGTTTTCATACAGTTTCCAAGCAAAAATGAAGTAACATAAATCCTAAATGTATACTTTAGATTTCTTAGATCACATTTTAAAATAGGGAGTTTAGCTAAAACTTTGCACTCTTGGGTGAGTAAGAGTGGGAAGCCATGAATTGTAACAAAGGAAGTAAATGAAAGGCCCACATACAAAACCTCTTACTGTAATCGTATGCCCTATCCATATGTTTAAAATACTAAAAAATATATATATGGGACTCCTATTTGTAGAATATCACCTCTACACACAATGGTGCGAACAAAGAACCATTAGGGTTCTTCCTGGTACGACTTACTCCACTAGATTAGGCAAGTATTTTGTCCCACTCATGTAACACTTCAACATGAAATCATTTCAGTGCGATTTGGTAAAATTATTCAAACATGGTTCTGGGCCTCTGGAAGAAACAAAACGGCGTCACTGAAGAGGGGAGATCTTCAGTGGAATCATGATACGGGATTCCATATTCCGTACAAGAGGAACTAAAGAGAAAGAAATTGGCACATGTAATAGAAATGTGTAAACAAACATTAGAGCAAAAACGTGTGACTTATTAACTGTGAAAATATGTTTAAGCAAGTTTATGGTATTGGCATAAAGGGTAGGCAGACAAGAAAAACTGCGGAGGATTATCTAGTGGAACAGTGAAAGCATCTTACCCGTGTAATATACATTCTCATCCCATCCTCTTTTGGTCCATGCTGATTTTCGTGTCTCCTCTCTGGACTGCAGATCCTTGTAAGCTTAAAAACAAAAAAAAAAAACAAAAACAAAAAAAACCAAGGGCTATCTTCATGAAAGAGAATTGCAGGGAATAGAGAAGGGAATTTCTTACCAAAGATGTCAAGGGAGGAAGAATTATCCCATTCAGTTGAATTTGAGAATTTTTCTATCTGTGCTACTTTGGCCTTAAATTTGAAAGTCCCTCTTTCATGAATAAAGCCCCACATCTCGTTGAAACTTCATTAAGCTTCTAACCTAGACAAAGTGACTGTTGTAAGTGATGCACTCATATCTGTTCTTATGAGTTGTGTGGAAGCAATTTGACGTGGAGTTAAAATGCCTGTGTTTGTAAGCATCTACTGAGAGGAAAGAGTGGTTTCTTAATATTTGTTCAAAGAAACCCATGTTTGGGATTGCCCTCATTTTATAGTTTTCATTTAACTTAAACTGTAAATCAGACATATTTAAAAAGGACATTAAACCTTGTTTAACCCCTGCTTCCTTGAAGGAAGAAAGCGTTAAACAAAACATGTCCCGGGACTATTAATTAAACCCGACATGTATCTTTATAGATACACGTGGGTGTACTATCTGCTGTGTCCCTAGTTAAGGTCCCCCCTGCTGATCCCATGAAAAATCAAGGGTCTCTCGCTGCACTATCAGAGAGAGACGGCTCTGGCGTGTATTATCAAAAGTACGTGCCAGTTTATCCTCACAATACGAACAGCTAAAATTTCACTTGTGCTTCTATATGAGAAGCACAAGTGAAAAATAATGTTTATTGTTCCTTTAAGTCTAAACATTTAGCTCATGGACTCTTCCTTGTAATTTAATGAAATACACTGCAGCTAGTTACTATGATTAGCTCAAACAATAATGGGCAAATTTTACTTTTTTTTTTTTTTTTACACAGCATCTCAGAAAACATGGAATAATTTAATCTTTGTCAAGGTTGAAAGGGAAGTTGATTGAGCCATCTTCTATTTCATACAATGTTCTACATTTAATGAGAAAACCCTTCAGTTCTAAAGTGTTACTGTTCTTACCCCAAAGATGGTGCACAACATATAGTTCTCCAATCTGTGAGAAGAATCCACCCACTGCCTCGTCATTTTTCTGACGGTGTTTTATAGCACGAGCCCTAAGTGAGAAGATAAAGATAAATATAACAATAAGAGTGTTACGGGGGAAGGAAGACAGAAAAGCGCAAACAACGTAAACTGCAAAAGGTGGAGAATACACAAACTGAATGAGACAATCAAAAAACTTTCAGAAGACAGAGGGCTGGACATGGTCAATTTTAACTCACCAATTATTCCCCCATTCAATCATTGTTCCCGGCTGAAAGAGAAATGGATCCCATTATTTTAATATGTAAATCACAACCTCTTTATGATCCTGATCCCACATCATATCTCAGACACAAGAGCGTCTAACCTTCAGTCTGTAGGTACGCAGCTCATAGATGTTGGGTCCCTTGCGAGGTACAGGCTCATTCCAGAAACTGAACTCAAGGAGAAGTTGGTTCCTGCGTGAGAGAAGCATTTGACTTCGTTCTTTGCGGAACTCCAGATATTCCTAGAGGAGGCCCGATTATTGTTAGAAAACAGGATACAAAGCTAAAATACACTAAAACAAAAGGAGGGGCCATTATTCAATACAGTCTACAGATTAGAGGAATACGTGCCTCATAATGTTGTAGGATAGTTGATCATATGTAAATATATGCTACAGTTAATTAGCATTTGATCATAAGGAGCCTCTGTGACTTTGACCAAGGATGGTGCCAGCAGCTGCCATTGTTTACATGTTACAGTTATTTAACTTACATTACACACTAATCACAGGTGCATTCCTACAGAAGGATGCAACGTGTTACCTCACAGATAAAAAAAAAAAAAAAAAAACCCAGCTAGTATTCAAGTGTAGAACAGATATAGGACAAAGTGAGGTTGGCAAGAGCATTTTAAAGACACCATTTTAAAGAAAGTAGTGGGTAAATTAAACAAGTAGTGGTTGTATTAAGGGCTAAAACGGTAAATGAATTCAAGAATTCTCAGTGATGTGCATAACGTTACTCTACAGAACAAACAAAAAAAAAATTCAGCAAACGTACGGGAGTAGTAAATATCCTAATTAAATGTTACAAAGGCATTCATTTATAATGAGGAATATTGGAACAACATTCTAGAGGTACCATTCAGCAGAAGTATTGTATTTCCATAGTACTGGCTCCACTTTCAGTGCTTGTTACAAGGCTATTTGAACCCCTTGCTGACCCTGGCCTCAGTTACTCTATACGCAACATGTGTAAAATGTACGCATCTCTTTTCTTCCAAATCCTATGCACCCCTTCACTACACGTACTCTGCCCCCTTTCACAAAAGGGCTCCCTGGTGGTCCTGTGGGAGTAACGGGATGTCTGTGCACCCCACTTTTGAACAGACCTCCCTCGAGTCAAGAGTGCTGAAGGATCACATCCAGTGCTCTACCTCTTGGAATGTGTGGGCAGCATGAGAAGGTCTGCGCAGGCAGTAAGAGGAGGCGTCCAGGTGATGCACAGCTGTTGTGCGGCACATGCTCAATGCAGCAACTATAATCTCTCCCGCCCTGCTCTGTTTACCCTTGGAGCTATGCCCTAGAACAGTTCTTTATAAACCAGTGAATTTTTATATAAAACAGCAGAAAGAATCCCTTGGACAGTGAGGTTGAATTTGTTAAGTAGTGGCTCAGGTCTCAAATGCAGTGCAGTTTTTTCTTTATTACCTTATTATTTCGCAGTTTGTTCATACAGTCCATGAGCGCAGGGTAACCCCCGGAAAAACGCCATAGGTGAACTGCAATGGAAGTTGTTCAGTTAGAAGATGAACAGGTAAAAATACATTTAAAAGCAGTCCCACCATTTGTGTGGCTTACCTGCTTGATCCTGTTCTCCGTACCATGTATTCCAGTTACCCACCAAATCACAGTGGTAATCTGGGTCCTCATGTAGCTTCGGGAGAACCTCCTGTCTGCTCACAAAGAGAAAATGACTCCTCAGTATTGCAATAGCTCTCAGGGAGTAACCCAGTCAACCTCATAACCCACAAAGGGGTTAAAAAGCTTAAGGCCCCCCCCCCCCCCCCCCCCCACCAGCCGCCTGTCTACTCCACCACACTAATTGGCCCTCCTCTGCCAAAAAAGAAAAAATCCCTCATCTACTAAACAAGGCTAAATCACTCATTCCACTACACTGGGGTTCACCATCCCCACCCACATTTAGGGAATGGGTAGAGAGAGTTGAAGCTGTTAGAGCCCTGGAAGACTTGGTCATCTGATCCGAAGAAACGAGCGAAAAAAGGAAGCACACATGGTTTCACTGGATCCAATATATCACTGACATTCACTCACATCTTAACTTGGGGCTATGAAGCCTCACTGTGCAGGTATATCCCTGCCCCTCACCTATCAGCCCCACCTCATATACAGTTCCTCCCCTCCCACCCTGGCCCCCACCACCAACTCCCTCCCCCACCCTCTCCCAGGTTGGTTTACAATTCTTGTATATATGTTTCTCTTAGTTTCCAAATGGTGTTCCAGGAGCATTACTGTATGTCCCCCTCACCTTGCCTCCCTTCCCCTCCCCTTTTTTCTTCTTTCTGTACCCCCCCCCCCCCCCCCCAAATTTGCAAAAGTATCAATAAAAAACGATTAAAAAAGGTGTGGAGTGGATAGGGGTGTTTTTGCTTTAGTAGTGAACTGCATCTAATAAACTATAATTATATTTTAGTACCTGATCACCATCCGCTATTTTATCTTCATAAAACCTTTGTACTTGGGGTGAAAAAGAAAAAATTCTGCAAGGGCCAGGTTTTCATGGTCATGTAGGGTGGGGGCCCTGCTAGTGAAGCATTCTGACTAATTAAACAGGAAACCCTATGCAAGTGAATGGGAATCATTTTGATTGGTTCCTACTGCTAGACAAAAAAGAAAAACCAAAACAAGCTTTCACACTGTCTTTATAGATACAAGGTATAAAGAAGGTTATCTGAATAAAGCTTTAGAATCAGAACATAAAATAGATCGAAAATAAGTTTGCAATAACAATAACAATTCAATAACAATATGAATATGGCCTTAATTTAATGTAATTAAATTACATAAAATTATTGTAATTTTAGTGGTGCCCATGAACATTTTAGGAGTATTGAGAAAAACACATTTGCATTTACTATATAGACACAAAGAACTATCCAATATTTGTAACGCACGGGGTCCAGGATGGTAAAGGGACCCTGAGCGCCCGAGATCAGGAGCTGAATTGCAGGGTGGAGACACAAGACCTGGTGCTGGGTAACTGCAATCGTCTGGAGGTTTGGGACACCAAGTCTTTGCAGCCACAACCAGGCCCTGTGAAGTAGTTGCTGTATCAGGGTACCAGGGCTTAATAGGAAATGAACTAAGTGATAGCTAAGCAGAGCTAAAACAGAAAAGGAACGTAGGAATAGCAAAATAGAAATACAGAGTGCAGGGCTACAGGACAGAGGGTAAACATAAGCAAGAAAGCAGAAACCAAACTAAGGATAAGCGATACAAGGCATGGGGTTAAGGAACACAAAAGACACATACAAAGGAACAAACAAATACAGGAACTAGCCTAACACTAAAGATGGCAAAGGTGGGGGGTTTGGTTCATACAAATTGGCCAATTTAGATGTTAGCTTGCCAACCACGTCAAGGTACCCCACATTAGGCAAGTCCCTAACTAAAACATAATATTAGAAAATCATAAATATAATCTAAGACACATAAATGGCATAGAACAGTGATGGCGAACCTATGGCACGCGTGCCACAGGTGGCACACGGGGCCCTTTCTGTGGGCACGCGGCCATAGGTTGCCACGAGGCTGTTGCGGGTAGGCACTAATGCAGAGTAGGCACCTGCCTGCTCAAAACGGCAGGCGCCTACTCTGCTTTCACTCCGGAGGACATGGAGGCAGCCGGTAAGGGGAGGGATCTGAGAAGCAGATCCTCCCGCGAGAAGGCTGTGGGGAGCGTTGCCGCGCGTTCCCATGGCAACAGTGTGGACACGAGGCATACAGCTACCACCACCAACTGTGTCCCCCCCTTCTTCACCAAAGGTAAGAAGAAGGGAGGGGGGGATAAATAAAAATGAATAATTTTTTTAAATGATTATTAAAAAATATATATATATCCTACCTGCAGCACCCCCCCCCCTTACACACAGCACCCCCCCCTTTACACACAGCACCCCCCCCCCTCACATAACACCCCCCACCCACTCACACACAGCACCTCCACTCACACAGCACACCTCACACACAAACACATACACTGCACCCCTCAATGCAGTATATGTGTGTATTTATAAGTCTGTATGTGTGTACTTAGCGGTGTGTGTGTACTCAGCGGTGTGTGTGTGTGTGTAATCAGAGGTCTGTGTGTGTGTGTGTGTGTAATCAGAGGTCTGTGTGTGTGTGTGTGTGTGTGTGTGTGTGTGTACTCAGAGGTCTGTGTGTGTGTGACGTACTGATATAGGGAGGAGTTGAGAGACCGCTATGCAGGATAAACCAGGGTATGCGAAATAGAATAGTCGGGTACAAATCCAAGATCAGGGGAATCGGCAAAACTGATAACAGACCAGAAGATCAGAATAATCCAGGGAACAATCCAAATCGGCAACAAGTAATCAAAAATAGGAAAAAGCCAGGAGTTCAGGAAATACACGAGAATCATCAAGCATAGGTATTACTGTGAAGAGCACTTTTAAATGTTCCCGCTAGTCGCGCGCTGACGTCGGGCGTGACGTCACCGGAGGCGCGCCTGAGCTCCGATAGTGGAGAAACGCGCGTCCCCGGCTGTGTGCAGTCAGGCACAGCCGGGTGCACGATTAGAAGAGGATACTCTGGGGATCTGCTGCGAGGTAAGTTATGACAGTGTGTGTGTACTCAGCAGTCTGTGTGTGTGTGTGTGTGTGTACTCAGCGGTCTGTGTGTGTGTGTGTGTGTGTGTGTGTACTCAGCGGTCTGTGTGTGTGTGTGTGTACTCAGCGGTCTGTGTGTGTGTGTGTGTGTGTGTACTCAGCGGTCTGTCTGTGTGTGTATTCAGCAGACAGTGTGTACTCGGCATTCTGTGTGTGTGTGTGTATGCATTCAGCAGCGTGTATTCAGCAGTGTGTGTTTCAGCAGATTGTGTGTGTGTACTCAGCGGTGTGTGTGTGTGTGTACTCAGCGGTGTGTGTGTGTGTGTGTACTCAGCGGTGTGTGTGTGTGTGTGTACTCAGCGGTGTGTGTGTGTACTCAGCGGTGTGTGTGTGTACTCAGCGGTGTGTGTGTGTGTACTCAGCGGTGTGTGTGTGTGTACTCAGCGGTGTGTGTGTGTGTACTCAGCGGTGTGTGTGTGTGTACTCGGTGGTCTGTGTGTGTGTGTACTCGGTGGTCTGTGTGTGTGTGTACTCGGTGGTCTGTGTGTGTGTGTACTCGGTGGTCTGTGTGTGTGTGTGTACTCGGTGGTCTGTGTGTGTGTGTGTACTCAGTGGTCTGTGTGTGTGTGTACTCAGTGGTCTGTGTGTGTGTGTGTGTACTCAGAGGTCTGTGTGTGTGTGTGTGTACTCAGAGGTCTGTGTGTGTGTGTGTGTGTGTGTGTGTGTGTGTGTACTCAGCGGTCTGTCTGTGTGTGTGTACTCAGCGGTCTGTCTGTGTGTGTGTACTCAGCGGTCTGTCTGTGTGTGTGTACTCAGCGGTCTGTCTGTGTGTGTGTACTCAGCGGTCTGTCTGTGTGTGTGTACTCAGCGGTCTGTCTGTGTGTGTGTACTCAGCGGTCTGTCTGTGTGTGTGTACTCAGCGGTCTGTCTGCATGTGTGTACTCAGCGCTCTGTCTGCGTGTGTGTACTCAGCGGTCTGTCTGTGTGTATTCAGCAGACAGTGTGTACTCTGCATTCTGTGTGTGTGTGTGTGTGTGTGTATGTATTCAGCAGCGTGTATTCAGCAGTGTGTGTTTCAGCAGATTGTGTGTGTGTATTCAGCGGTGTGTTTTAATTTACTAGAATTTATGATTTTCAATTAAAAAAAACAGTTTGTATCATTGAACTCTCTGTTTTGTTCTTCTTTTAAAACAAAAGATGTTAATTAGTTCGGACAACTATTAGAGTTGTTTTTTCTAAACTTAAACCTCAGTATTCAGGTTTAATTGCCGTGTTGGCACTTTGAGGAAAAAAAGTTGGCATGTATTGCGGTTTGGGCACTCGGGCTCAAAAAGGTTCGCCATCACTGGCATAGAACTTAAATGCAGAGATATGGATACCTGTAGACTGCTGCAAAGGACTGAAAAGTAACGGGTGTGGTTTAAATAGAAAACTGACAGAGCAGAGGGATAGAGAGAAAACCTGAAATGGACAGGCAGAGAGGAATACAGGGCAGGACTTGTATACAGGGCAGGACAGGTATACAGGGCATTTAAAGGGACAGGACATCCCACTGAAGGTACTCAGGACAGGTATACAGGGCAGGACAAGAATACTAGGCAAGGCAGGTATACAAGGCAAGAATAAGCATAACTAATAAGAAAGCAAAGCAAGAAGGATACAGAAAAGCCTGGATACAGCCTGGATGAGTCTGCACAAGGGTGCATTGTTACAATATTATTACCTCAGAAACAAAAATAGTGTTTAGGGGTGCAATGATTTAGATTTTGAATACTAAGTTATACTAAATGAAACAATCTCAGAAATCCTTGGTCTTAAATGTAACACAGACATTGTAACATGTCAAACAATAGGAATCATTTATTTACTCATTTGTGCCTGTGGGCTTCAATATATGGAGTTAAAAACTAGAAAATGGGCTACAAAGAGGGAGTGAACACATAGGGAACATCAAGAGGAAGTGCCTCAATCACAGTTTTCCGGCTTACTTTGCCATGGATCATGGTGGTGACCCCACAGGATTAAGTGTTTTGGGGATAGAAAAAGGTTTCCAAAATATTGGAGGGTGGAGATTACATCCAAAGCATAGGGCAGATAGAGATGAGGTGGGTGTACACCCTACAGACCTTACAACCACATTGGTTAAACACAAATTTCGATCTATACAATTTTTTGTGAAATAGTGTGGAGAACATTACATCAGATTTGTACTTTTTGCTATTTAATATTTATGATTTATGGATATATTTTTTCCTCTCTTTTAACTATGTTTCCACAGGATTATGGAACCGAACAACAATTACTGGATTTTGAAATGGTTTGTTTATTCTTAAATACTATGGATAAATTACAGATATGAGAATAAAAAAAAATTAAAAAGAAGAAAGCAGTGTAGCATCTCACACCCACAGTCAACACAATGCTGAACAGTTAAGAATTTTAAACAATGCTCACGTTAGTTTGTTATATGCATCCAGGCACTCTGGTTTCACATTATGAACTGAAAGAAAGCCAGAGAGCAGTTAGTCCAGAGAGGTAACTTCTGAAGCCTTTAGCAAGTCATTAATCATGCAGGAAACATGTTTTACTTGTAAGAAAATAAATGGTTAATGTGTGCAAGACAGCAGAGATGGGCAAACTCAGATATGCAGATCATTCACATAAATTACTGCTTAAGTCAACATGCATAATTCCTTCTTGATCTTCGAACAATGATAGATCCTTGTTTTCACTACAAATAAGTTTGGAAAATCTAGTTATGGTTTGCTCCATCTATAAACAGTAAATAGGGAGTACACAATGTACCAGAGAAAGAACCTTGTATCTTTAAAACTAATAGTTTCTCTTTCAAAATTCTAAACTCAGAATTCAGAACCAATTTCTACTCTTTCAGTTATTCATTAATAGCAACTTGCAAGAAATGCTAGTTGGACTTCATTGTGAACGTCTTGTGACCTTTGGAAGGTTATGTTAATTTCTCATTGTTCCAAACGACAAAAAAAAAAAAAAAAAAAAATACTTTCCAAAGAAAACAAGGGACCAGAAAAACATATTTGTATAATTCCATACTAATGAGAATAATGCTACAATAAATCAGAGAGTTAGTTATGTTTACATTATCTACAGCTACTATATAAAAGATGTACCAAATTAAAGGAAAAGCCAGAACTACTTTGTCAGGTAACCTGCCTTGACAATGGACATGCAAGGTACATCACAGTAAAATATCATGTTGGTGATAAAGGATGTGCCTGGCACATCCAAAAGTTTTGATTGTGGTATGCCTTGTTAAAACGGACATGGTCTAGTGCTTTAGTGGAGGCCAACTCTGTCACATCACAGCAAATGGATGTGTTTAGCGGTCAAAGCCACTACATTGCTGAGAGACTAATTACAGTACGGACAGCTTGCCCATTTCCAATATGCACATCCCCAGATTTCCTTTAAATTAAAAAAAAAAAAAAACACGTTACGGCTAAAATGTCCATTTTTTTAATACTGGAAAAAAAAATGGTTAGTAAAAAAGCAATGCGCAACTTTTACTTATTGACTTAAAAAAACAATAACTAAAATAACAACAACAACAACAACATCATAAAAAATGGCATAATTCCCAAACTCAGGTCAAATATTAAAAATAATGGTATTATTTATGTATTTATAAAGTATTTCTCTCATATTAAGTATCTAAGAAAGCCCTTCATATCCTGAAAAAAAACCAATAAATAGTGTATAAATGTAAGTCGACCCTGATTATAAGATGACTGACCAAACTCTGGATATTAATTTAGGAAAAAAAAATCTGAATATAAGTCTACCCTGTAGGAAAAAAGTTTTACTTGTAAATATTAATTAAAATGTAAAAAAATTTTATTTCATATTTAATAAAAACTATGATATAAAAAAATACCTCTTGTTTTTATTTCCTTTAATTTGAAATTCTTCCCCCAAACCCCATGACTTTGCCCTCTGCCCCCAGATTCCCTCCGATGCTGCCCAACACTTCCACCAGGCCTTTTACAGCTGAACGCCGTGAGGTCACGTGACAACAGTGTTCCGTCACAGAACCCTCATCAGTAGGGCACAGCCATCCATGGGACGTGAAGAGGATCCAGGTCCTCTGCAGATCTGTGGGGAACCTGGATCCTAGTCTTATACACAGACCTCTAATTGATGTCTGATTATAACACAACCTTGAATATTAGAAAAGGGGGCTTTTTTTTAGAACATATGCTCTGAAAAAAAACTTGTCTTATATTTGAGCAAATGGTAATTGTAATTTGCATGACTACATTAACCCCTTCGCGACAATAGACGTGTCAGGCACGTCCAGCCGGGAACTCCGTTCCTGACAATGGACGTGCCTGACACTTCCTGCGGTGAAATGAGCGGTTCTTACGAGCAACAATCACGATGTCGATGTCAAGGCAATAGCCAGAACCGAAATTCTGGCTCTGGGGCACCCACAATCGCTCCACAGCGCAATCATGGACGACATATTGCCAGAGCAATGGTATATAATGAAAGCCCTTCTTATGACGATAAAAACATTTCATTTGTGTGTGAAAAAGAACAAAATTACAGCTAAACACAAACACCCCAGAAATGTAAAAACAGCCCTTGTCACCAAGGGAAAGTCAAGGTCAAAATGTCTTGTCAATAAGGGGTTAAATAAGAGAAGAAAATTAGTTAAACACAAACACAGCAGAAGTTTCACAAAGGGTACAACATTTGCAAAACAGTCTGGTCATAAAGGTGTTTTTGCACCTGGCGATCTCAATTGGGGTGCACCCAAATCTAAAGATCAGGGCACACTGTTTTCATGGCGTTTAACAGGGTTAACAGGGTTGCTTCCTCTACTTAATCTAGCAACACTGACAATGAAAGTAGATAAATGAAGATAATACATTTCCCAACAGAATACAAATAATATACTGCAGATGTACAAAGACCATATACAACATATAAGATGTTGGTGACAATTTAGATATAACAGAAAAAAAAATTAAAGTTTATAACATAGATTGATTCTTCATGAACACAGAAAAAAACCCATTTATATCTTGCATATAATCTCATATTGCTGAATATAGATAAATAACAATTTTGGTTCTGCAGATTCAGGGTGAAACAGGATTACCTTGTGTCCAGGTAGAGTGTTCCAGGCACTGGAGTCTAGTCGCCATGGTGACCAGTATTTCTCAGGCCCGGAACTACACTATCCATCTCTTGTTTGCCAACACTAATCATTTGTACTTACACTGCATCTTGTAAAGGCCACTGGTCTCTTTCTTGGACAGCAGAGTGGAGTGTGCATCTTTGCGCGGGTCCACTTTCCGCACAAACAATGATCGCAGCCAACTGCTCTCCCTGGCATCTGATGAATACCTGAAGGATGGAATTTGCAGAGAATAATTTTAGCAGCTATTAAAGATTCACATGTATACACATATATTTATACATGTGAGAAACTATGATATGTAGTAACCTACACATAACTACACACAGTGCACAGACATACACACATAAAAAATGTGTGCATTATTGGAACTCAATCACTGTTCTAGGATAAGTACATGCAGTGCAAACCACTTTCATGGTGGACTGTTGCCTTTCAGAAATGACTTTCTGCAGTTGTGTACACGAAAAGGTTGGCATCTTTTTTTTCCCACCTGTTTTAAACATAAATAAACTGAAGCAAACATATTTTGAAGCTACATGTAAGGGTTAATTTTGCAGGTTGTGAAACTAACACGACCTTTACCCTTCTCCTCTCATTGAAGACCTGTGAACAGAGTTTAGCAGTCGGGAGGAGGGTACGTGATGCTTTGCAGGAACCGAAGTGTATTTTAGGATTTGCATAGAACAGAATTTAGCTAGACAGGCGTTCATACGGCTTGATGATAAAATATTGCAGGCCCGTTGAAAACAAGGTATAATAAGCACACATTCATTTAGAGATCAATAGCAACGGATTTTGTTTGTAAATCTTTAAAATAAAAAGATTTTGAAATGGAACTATAAACCCGTCATGCAAATCGCTAAATATTATAAAAGTATACAGAAGACAAGAAAATGTAGTAGGGAAAAAAAAAGCTTGATAAACTGACTGCTGTCTACTCTAGAGAATACCAATATGCAACATCCTACCGGTTCATAGAGGAATATCAAGATAATTAAGACAGCTCCAAAAATATGTGTATGTAAAGAAATGTAATAACTGTGAATATTATAGGTGATAATGTGCAGCTTGCCTTGATCTGTGCATTACAGTTCTCTATCAGGTGAAAGGCGATTGACACTGCAATCCAATAGATATTCGAATTCGTTCAACGCGCTGCAGTTTCCCATTCCATACGAAATACCCATCATGCTATTTTACCTGCATATATGTTGGGGCCAAATCCCCAGGCTCGGCACCGAGCACTGGAGCAATCCCGGAATCCGGCTGCCTCGGGTTAACATGTTAACCAACTGAGCGTGCAGAAGAGCTTGTGTACGCTGCACTGAGCAGGCTAGGGGAGGCGGGGAAAGCAGGAGGAGCCTAGATCAAGTCAAAATCCTGGATTAAGTGAATTACGGTAAAGTACCTTGTTGTTCTGCCAAGGATTATAGGTCTTTATTGTATGAAGAATATATAAACATATGCAAGTGTCCCTATTTAAGGACAGTCCCTCTTTTTTTGGCCCAAATCCCTCTTTCCTCCTAATGGCAGTGGTGTAGCTAGGGGTTTGGCAGCCTCTCTCAATAAGAAAAAAAGTGTATGGAGAGGGGTAGCAAACTTAAAGGGAAATTAAACTTTGTTAAACCCTTGTTTCCTTAAAGGCTACATTGAAGTAAACTCAACATGTATCTTAATAGATACATGCGGGTTTACTTTCTGCACTGTCTCCTATGCGAGGCACTGCAGGTCGCAGTTGTCGCCCCGCTCTGACAGCTGAAAGCGAGGGTCTCTCTCAACTAGGGTTGCCACCTGGCCGGTATTTTACCGGCAGGCCGGTAAAAAATTGGCATCAGGCCAATGTTAAGTCTATGGAGACAGTACCAAGGCCGGTATTTTTTTGAAGAAAAGGTGGCAACCCTACCCATGACAGGTCAGTTAATTTACAAGGCTACTCACTTTTTAGAAATCACAGAATAAATATAAAGGGGGAAGGATTTGTGTATATGTAAATCCTAAATTAAATACCAGTATTAAAGAAGGTGTGCATGATGTAACTGGAACTGATGTGCAGACACTGTGGGTGGAGATTAGCATAGACACTAAAAAGAGTCGCACATTACTTGTAGGCGCATGCTACAAGTCACCAAATATTAGCATTAACGGAGAAGATCAGCTTTTATCTTACAAATTGAAAAGGCTGCAAATCTGAATGAAGTTCTAATCATGGGAGATTTTAATTACCCAGATATAGATTGGAATTGTGGCACAACTAGTGCCGCTAAGGACAGCAAGTTCCTGAACCTGCTTAATAACAAATTCATGGCACAACTAGTAGACACCCCAACTAGATGGATGCACCCCAGTGGATACCTGTCTGGATTTGGTAATAACAAACAATGATGAGCTTATCTAAAACATAGACAAGTAAGAGAACACTTGGGGAATAGTGACCATAACATGGTTTAGTTTGAGATTAATGCAAAAAAGCAAATTGGTAACTACGCCACCAAAACACTTAATTTTAGTAGAGCCAACTTTGATGGACTAAGGGCATCAATTGAACATTTAGACTGGGAACGATTGTTTTCTGGACTAAACACAGAAGTCAAACGGAATTCCTGTCAGCACACATTACACAATTATACATCCCTACATATACCTTTGGGAAACAAATACAAAACACACAAATCAAAACCAATGTGTTTTACTGGTAACTTGAAACAGGAAGTAAGACACAAGAAATTGGCATTCAAACATTATAAAAGCAAGGGATCAGCATTATCATTTATAGAGTACAAAGATGCCAACAAAGCCTGCAAAAAGGCAATTAAAATGGGTAAAATGGAAAATGAGAAAAGGATTGCTAAGGAGAGTAAAACTAACAACAACATCTTTTATAAGTATATAAATGGAAAAAAACTAAAGGCAGAAAATGTTGGGCCCTTGTTATCCCAAATGGCAAATTCGGTTAGTGAGGACAGATAGAAAGCAGACATTTTAAATACTTGACATCTGAATACATCTTGAATCAGAATATAATTAGTAAAAACCAACATGGGTTGTGAAAGATAGGTCTTGTCAAACAAACTTAATAACATTCAATGAAGAAGTCACTAAAAATATAGATCTAGGTGTGGCAGTTGATGTGATCTATTTAGACTGCGCTAAAGCATTTGATACAGTTCCACACAAAAGGTTATTCTACAAATTGAGAGAAATAGGTTTGGGGGGTAAATGCATATATTTTTTAATTGAAAATTGGCTAAAAGATAGAATGAGGGTTGTTGGAAATGGAAAACCTCAAATTGGACCAGGGTATTAACCCCTTAAGGACAGAGCCTTTGAAACATTTTTGTCCTTTCTGGACAATGCCTATTTTAACATTTCTGTGCTGTTTGTGTTTAGCAGTAATTTTCTTCTTTGTCATTTGCTGTACCCACACATATTATATATATATATAAAAAAATAATAAAATAGGGTAAAAAAAAAAAAATACACAAATTTCTTTGTTTTTATTTGAAACAACTTCTCCTCATCGACAATAGCGAACGAAAAAACATGCTAAATAGATTCTACTATTTCTCCTGAGTACAGGGATACCACCCATGCATAGGTTTGTTGGGTTGTTTGGGGGCTAAAATGCCAAATTTGTGAGGTGCAGTTTTTTGTTTTCCAACTTGAAATTTTTACATGCAGACAGCCTGCACCCATGTCCCATTTGGGACATATTTGAAGCCAGCTAGTGTATTTTACCCCATCAACCCATATATTTTTTAAAAGAAGACACCTTAGACTATCTCAAATGGTGGTATTTTTACACTTTCCATGCACTAATTCTACCACCAGCCTTTGTCAAACTTTGTGGTAGTAATTTTTTTGTGGTTTTTTTCCACAAACCTTGTACTTCAGACATGAATTCACAGATTTTGGTATGTGTCACTGCCAAATAACACCCTAATAAGTGTTCAGCAACATCTCTTGAGTACAGGGATACCACCCATGCATAGGTTTGTTGGGTTGTTTGGGGGGTAAAAGGCCAAATTTGGTAGGTGCAGTTTTTGGTTTTCCAAATTAAAATTTTGACATGCAGACCGCCTGCACTCATGTCCCATTTGGGACATATTTGAAACCAGCCAGTGTATTTTACCCCATCAACCCATATATTTTTTAAAAGAAGACACCTTAGGCTATCTCAAATGGTGGTATTTTTACACTTTCCATGCACTAATTCTACCACTAGCCTTTGTCAAACTTTGTGGTAGTAATTTTTTTGTGGTTTTTTTCCACAAACCTTGTACTTCAGAAATGAATTCACAGATTTTGGTATGTGTCACTGCCAAATAACACCCCAATAAGTGTTCAGCAACATCTCTTGAGTACAGGGATACCACCCATGCATAGGTTTGTTGGGTTGTTTGGGGAGTAAAAGGCCAAATTTGGTAGGTGCAGTTTTTGGTTTTCCAAATTAAAATTTTGACATGCAGACCGCCTGCACCCATGTCCCATTTGGGACATATTTGAAACCAGCCAGTGTATTTTACCCCATCAACCCATATATTTTTTAAAAGTAGACACCCTACGCTATTTCAAATGGTGGTATTTTAACACTTTCCATGCACTAATTCTACCACCAGCCTTTGTCAAAGTTTGTGGTAGTAATTTTTGTGTGTTTTGTTTCACAAATATTGTATTTTATACATAAATTCACAGATTTTGGTATGTGTCACTGCCAAACAATAACCCAATATGTGTTCAACAACATATCCTGAGTACAGGGATACCACCCATGCATAGGTTTGTTGGGTTGTTTGGGGGCTAAAGGGCCACATTGTGAAGGTGCGCATTTTCAACTTGGAATATTGACGTGTAGTCAGCCTGAGCCCATCTTTCATTTGGGACTTTTTTTTAAGTAGGACAGTGTATTTTACCCCAAAAAGTATATATTTTGTAAAAGTAGACACCCTAGGCTATTTTAAATGGTGTTATTTTAACACTTTCCATGCACCAATTCTGCCACCAGCCTTTGTCAAAGTTTGTGGTAGTCATTTTATTGTGTATTTTTTCCCACATACATTGCACTTTAGACACAAATTCACATATTTCGGTATGTGTCACTGACAAACAATACCACAATATATGTTCAGCAACATCTCCCGAGCACAGGGATACCACCCATGCATAGCTTTGTCAGCTTTGTTAGGGGTTGAAAGGCTACATTTGAGAGGTGCGCTTTTTGATTTTCAAACTTGGAATTTGAACATGTAGAGCAAGGAAGGGGTTAATAGCTCTTATAAGAGCCTTTGTAGTACTGTACAAAAAAATTAACCCCTAAAAATGCACAGACAAGAAAAAAATTTCTGCTGTGCAGTGATCAGTGGCAGGGAAGGAGTTAATACACTACACTATACAAAAGGTATGGCTTTTATAAAAGCCCTTGGGACTCACAATTTATTAACATTTTATTTAATTTATTACAATTTAAAAATTATGTTATACAGATCTGTCTCTTTCCCTCACTAAAACTCAAGTGAGGAGAGGGAGGCAGATCCATATGGGTCAGAACAATATTTACGAACCAGACGAATGGTGATGCTCATCTGAGAAATCACCAAACCACCTTTGCCACTGATCGGCTGTTACTGATCGCTATACACTCGTTCAGACAGCTTCAAAAGGAATACACGTAATCCCCTAGTGGGTATAATTAACCCCTAGTGAGTCTGACAAAAAAAATGCTGATAGCACAAAAAAATCCTTCGGCGACTAGATTGCTCCATATGCGCTGCTTAGGCAGTGACCATATGCACTGCTTAGGCAGTGACCATATGTGCTGCTTAGGAAGTGATATACGGCAAGGAAGGGGTTAATAGCTCTTAAAAGAGCCTTTGATATACTGTAATAAATCAAAGTAAAAAAAAATAACCCCTAAAAAAATGCACAGACAGCAAAAAATGTGCTGCTGTGTAAGATCACTGCGTACACAGCAATCAATTGCAGGGAAGGGGTTAAATACTGGAAACGGCTTTTATAAAAGCCTTTGGGTCTCAATTCTATTAAATATATTATAATTAAAAACTTACATTATACAGCTCTGTCTCCCTCACTAAAACTCAAGTGAGAGGGAGGCAGATCTACACGGGTCAGATCAAATATTTACACATATTGATCTAACCAGACGAATGGTGATGCTCATCTGAGCAAACGCCAACCCGCCATTGTCACTTATCAGCTGTTACTGATCGCTATACATGCGCTCAGACAGCTAAAAAAAATTTTTTACGTTAAACGTAGTCCCCTAGCGGGTATAATTAACACGTGACGGGTGTAATAAAAAAGTTTTAAAAAAATTAAAAATGCTTCTGCAGCAAGATTGCTGCATTTGCGTCAGATCGCTGATTAGGCAGTGATCTACGGCAAGAAAGGGGTTAATCTCTCTTAAAAGAGCCTTTTTTTATACTGTAATGAATTACAGTAAAAAAAAATAACCCCTAAAAAATGCACAGACAGCAAAAAATGTGCTGCTGTGTATGATCACTGCGTACACAGCGATCAATGGCAGGGAAGGGGTTAAATGGCTTTTATAAAAGCCCTTGGTGTTTAAAATTTTATTATTTTATTTTATTTTTTTACTTGATCTGATCTGTCTCTCTCCCTTACTAAAAGTAGTAAGGTGAGGGAGGCAGATCAATACTTGTCAAAGGCAATATTTACTAATATTGCCTTTGACAGTATGATAAGTGCTCATCAGAGCACTTACCATACATGCCTGCACACAGATCACATAGATCTGCTGTGCCGGCATCGATTGGCTCCCCCTAGAGCATCGGAAGTGAAATACTTTCACTTCCGATGCTCTTGCCATTAGAAGGGAAACGCTGCCTGTACAGGCAGCGTTCCCTTCTACTGAGCCGATGGGGTCGCTCAGGAGAGCGACCACCATCGGCTCTGGGGAGCAGCACGGTGTTGTGCTGGCGAGGCACTTTAACAACACCGGAGATGCTTAGAAAGCGAACGATCGTTCGCTTTCTAAGCACATGTGTGCAGCGGGCGCAGCCATTTTTAAATGGCTGCTACGATCACTCCGTGGAGTGATCGTAGCGAGCCCCTGCACATTTGGTGGGTGTTGCACAATGCCTCTACCTAGAGGCATTGTAGCAACACCGTTAGAGTAAAGAAAGCGACCGCTGGTCGCTTTCTTTACTCCATTTAGTGCATGACGTGCCAGGCACGTCAGCTGTCGGCAAGTCCTCGATTTGCCGTGACGTGCCTGGCACGTCACCTGTCGTTAAGGGGTTAATCCGAGTACCTTCGGGGGTCTGTTTTAGTCCCTCTTCTTCTTAATTTGTTTATTAACCCCTTAGTGATAAGACATTTTTACCTTGACTTTCGCTTGGTGACAACTGTAATTTTCTTCTTTCTCACATACTGGACCCACATAAATTATATGTTGTTTTTATTGTCATCAGAAGGGCTTTCATTAGATACCATTATGTTCATCATATCTTATAATTTACTACAATTTATTTTTTTAAAAACCACTTGTTCTAACTTTGACCTAAAATATAATTTACACAAATACAATCATTAAAAAAGACCCTGTCTAAATAGTTTCTAAATATTGTCCCAAGTTCAGAAATATGCATGTTTCCATATTTTTCTGTATTTTGTGCAAGTTATGGGGCAATAACCAAAAATAGTGTTTTTTTCTTATATTGAATTTTTGACCCCAACCGGAACTCTAAATTTAACCCTAACACTAAATTTAACCCCAACTCTAGACCCTTATGCTATCCCGTGTCTCCCTCCTCCCTACCTTCCCCCAACGTTGTCTGTCTCTCCCCCCCCCCCACCCCAACATTGTCTGTCTCCCCCCAATGTTGTCTGTCTCCCACCTCGCTCCCCCCAACGTTGCCTCCCTGGTGGCTAGTGGGACAGCCGGGGGATGTCTGCACGATCCCCTGCAGGGGGCCTGAATCACAGTTTTATAGTCTGACCTTGATTTGACCTCCCCTAGGAGGCAAAATTCGAAATAGCTTCCTTAGGGTTTTTTGCCTTCTTTTGGATCAAAAGCTGCAGTGATAGGTAGAAGGGTTGAACTTGATGGACCTTTGTCTTTTTTCAACCTAAATTAATATGTTACTATGGGGAGCCGAACAGACAGCACAGAAAAACCTGTGCTGCCTGTTCGGCTCCCTGTGTGATATGACAAGGAAGTGTTGACAGGTCACGTGACCTGGCGCTCTCATGTCAGGCATGCGCCAGGTCACGTGACCTACCTGCATTCACCGCACAGGGAGCCGAACAGCCAGGGTAAATCCTAGGGTAAGTACTGAATAAAAAATAGGGCTGTTCCATAAAATAAACATTGGAAGTGATGCCCGAAGAGTCAGCACCAGGCCCAAACTGGGACAAAAAATAGGCCCGGGCAGCCCATTTTTATTTTATTTTTGTTAAACCAAATGGCCAATTATGACAAATATAATATACTGGTGTCTTGCTGTGTATTAGTTATATTTAGCATGTTTCAGTCACTGTAAATATCATTGTCATTATATAAGAAAATGATAAAAAATGAAACACAACATAATGCAATTTATGAAGTGCAATATCTTTAATGAAAGATTCAAAACAATAACAAATATTTGATTGTTTGGTTGTTTTTTAGAGACTTTACATGTAACCCCCTGCAGACGGATAAAAATGGCTTTGGCATCAGTATCATTGCGTAAGCAGTGATCTACGGCAAGGAAGGGGTTAATAGCTCTTAGAAGAGACTTTGTAGTATTGTATTAAATTACAGTACAAAAATAAATCCCAACATTTTTTTACAAACAGTAAAAAAAATGCGCTGATGTGCAAGATCACTGCTTACGCATGATCAATGGCAGGGAAGTTACATGCAGGGAATGGCTTTTATAAAAGCCAATGGGTCTCAGTATTTCTTTTTAATTGTATTTGTATTATTTTATGTTATTTTTGCCTACTTTTACCTCTCCCTCACTAAATAACATGTAAGAGGAAGGCTGATCCAAAGTGGTCAGATCAATATTTGTAAAATACAGGGTGAAGTACATTTTTGGTTCCCTAGTGAATCTACCTTATGTTCTTTGCCCAGCGGTGCAGGTATCATAAAATGGATGTACAGTGACACATGTTCAAAAAAGTGTGTGTGTATATATATATATATATGTATATATATATATATATATATATAAACATTAACTAAAAATAAGAACACTTCATTTTTTGGTGGTACTGTCTCTTTAAAATAATTCCTCAGTTCCAGTAAACAAATATCCGTTTATTCGTAATAGTTAACCCCTTCCCGACCTTATGACGAGTTAACTCGTCATAAGAGCCGCAGCGTTAGCGACCTTATGACGAGTTAACTCGTCATGCAGTCTAGCCGGCGGTGCGCTCCGTGGGCACCGCCAGCTAGTCTGCAACGGGTCCAGGACTAAGCCTCGCACCCGAGGCAAAGCTCCTGGACCCGATCGGTCAGTTTCCGGGCATGTGATCGCGGTGATTTAGTCATCACCGCGATAACATGCAAATTAGATGGCAAAGTCAGTGTGTTCACACACTGACTTTGCCTCTAATTCACTCCCTGTGCTTCACATTCTTATAGTGAAGCACAGAGAGTGACCTGTAAGTAAAAATAAATTAATTATACACACATAGGTAAAAAAAAAAAAAAATTAACCCTTTCATTGCTGATCACAGTTTTTAACTGTGATCAGTTTCCTTCCACTTTATGGCCCTCATTTAGTTTTTTTTTAACAGATTTTTTTATTTTTACAATTTATAAAGTTTTTTTGAATAAATAAAGGTAATTTTAATATATTTATTTAATAAAATTTAACCCCTGCATGCCTGTTGCATGATTTTTACTGATCTGACATCGCACTCTTCAGAGTTTTTTTCTGTCTTTTTTGTTATGGGGGGTTTGGGAACCAATATTTTTCTTTTTTATTAGTTAGTTAATTAGGGGGGATAAGTGGGTTAGTGTTGCACTAGTTATGTAGCTTATTATTGGGAAAATAATGGGGAAAAACTTTTTTTTCCTCAAAAATTTCCTCTTTTATATGTATTTTTTAATACTAAAATGTAAATCATTTTTATGTATAGGGTATCAAAAGAAAGCTCTAACTGTCCTCTAAAAAACAACATATAACTTGTATGGGTACGTTAAATGAGAGAGAGGAAATTTTGTGTTTCAAAAACCGCGTATTAAAAATTGAAAAACGCTCTGGTCCTTGGCCCAGGAAAATCCCTGGTCCTTAAAGGGTTAAAATCATTGTGACGTATGCAAGCAGCAGTTTAACGCGTAATTCCATATGACAAAATGCTTTTAACTATTAACTGCAGGATGTATCATACTGACGGGTAGAGACTCAGAGAGACCTTGAGTGTTCAAGGTACCGTGGCAGTATCATTTATTTTCTCCGTGGCGGAAGATTGTGCGAGCCCGTAGTTAAATTTACTATTGAAAGTTATATGCGGGGCATCGCTACATTTGAGGAAAATTGCTGAACATATTTCTCAGCAGCATTACTTATCAGCTTCCATCAGGGCTTGGCCACCTTGTCAGAGATTGTTGGTAAAAGTGCACGAAAAGTAACGGAAACAGACATGCGGGCTGGGAAGTACAAATGAATGTCTGAGATCCTGTGACGACCATTAAAATCACGCTCTCAGTGGCATATTCTGTAAGCAGGAAATAGCATCGTACTTCCTAATATTTGTACTGTCATTTCCAAAATATATATCTTCCCCTCAAGCTACTTTCCTGACAAATAGGAATAATTTATCAAGGCTTGTGACTGGGGCCATTATTGGACCAGCTTCTAATAGTGGGCGGGAAATGGAGAGTGAAAGGTAAGGAGGCAAATCATAATTGGTATTGTTGGCCGGTTTTCTGACATTTTCCTGTGAAAATCAATCACGTTCCCCTAAGCAACCAATCAGTGTAGACGACTGTTACTATCTTAGCAACCAGGGGTGGGTCTTTTGTTATTGGCGGCCTCCTGGCCAATGGTAGTAGGATTTTCTTGTTTGTGTATGTGGGCCTAAATGATGATGTCCGGACTAGAAGCCCTGGTTGCAAGAGATCTTTTGTAACATAAAGGAATGAGATAAGACATGGAGACCTGCATGAAATAAGGGAGTTGAGAGCCGAAAGGTGAGTAGTTACGATGGAATAGATAACACGGCAGTCCTATTGTCGTGAAGATGATGAACCAATGCTTGTGAGAGAGACTGCTGTGTGTGTTGGTGAGAAAGAGACAGTCAGCCGCTGCATGTGTGTGATGGTGAGAGAGACAGACAGACAGACAGACACAGCCCCTCTCAATGTGGGTGAGCGAGATAGAAAGCACTGAGTCAAAGATCGAAACATCTACCAAGACTCCAACGCTTCAAATAAATCCAAATTCGATTCGTGATTGTAATATAAAACAAATGTTCTTGAAACATGCTTACAAACAGCAGCTGGAGGGAAACACATATTATGCGTTTCGCCACCTTAGCTTAATCAACTACAAAATGCGCACATAAAAGGGTGTAGGTGATTGGCAGATCTGCATACACCCAAAGAAATGTTTAAACAAATAAAACCAATCAGCACTGCCATATTACCTGCGAACTCCAGGTGACCAACTCTGACGACTATGGGTGAGGGGGGGGGAGACTACCCTCGCCGCGTGGGTGAGGGGGGGGAGACTGACCCTCGCCGCGTGGGTGAGGGGGGGGGGGAGACTGCCCCTCGCCGCGTGGGTGAGGGGGGGGGGAGACTGCCCCTCGCCGCGTGGGTGAGGGGGGGGGAGACTGCCCCTCGCCGCGTGGGTGAGGGGGGGGGGAGACTGCCCCTCGCCGCGTGGGTGAGGGGGGGGGGAGACTGCCCCTCGCCGCGTGGGTGAGGGGGGGGGGGAGACTGCCCCTCGCCGCGTGAGGGGGGGGGGGAGACTGCCCCTCGCCGCGTGGGTGAGGGGGGGGGAGACTGCCCCTCGCCGCGTAGGGGGGGGGGGGAGACTGCTCCTCGCCGCGTAGGGGGGGGGGGGAGACTGCTCCTCGCCGCGTGGGGGGGGGGGGGGAGACTGCTCCTCGCCGCGTGGGGGGGGGGGGGAGACTGCTCCTCGCCGCGTGGGGGGGGGGGGGGGGAGACTGCTCCTCGCCGCGTGGGTGAGGGGGAGACTGCTCCTCGCCGCGTGGGGGGGGGGAGACTGCTCCTCGCCGCGTGGGGGGGGGGGGAGACTGCTCCTCGCCGCGTGGGTGAGGGGGGGGGGGGAGACTGCTCCTCGCCGCGTGAGGGGGGGGGGAGACTGCCCCTCGCCGCGTGAGGGGGGGGGGAGACTGCCCCTCGCCGCGTGAGGGGGGGGGGAGACTGCCCCTCGCCGCGTGGGTGAGGGGGGGGGGGGAGACTGCCCCTCGCCGCGTGGGTGAGGGGGGGGGGGGGAGACTGCCCCTCGCCGCGTGGGTGAGGGGGGGGGGAGAGACTGCCCCTCGCCGCGTAGGGGGGGGGGGGGGAGACTGCCCCTCGCCGCGTGGGTGAGGGGGGGGGGGAGACTGCCCCTCGCCGCGTGGGTGAGGGGGGGGGGGAGACTGCCCCTCGCCGCGAGGGGGGGGGGAGACTGCCCCTCGCCGCGTGGGTGAGGGGGGGGGGGGGGAGACTGCCCCTCGCCGCGTGGGTGAGGGGGGGGGGGAGACTGTCCCTCGCCGCGTGGGTGAGGGGGGGGGGAGACTGTCCCTCGCCGCGTGGGTGAGGGGGGGGGAGACTGCCCCTCGCCGCGTGGGTGAGGGGGAGGGGAGACTGCCCCTTGCTGAGAGAGATGTAGTGATATACTATGTGGTCCCCTGTAATGGACAATAACAATCCAAGAGCATGGATCTCATCCTTCTTTGACAAAGTTGATATTAAGAACAATGTATTGTATTAGGAGATGTTTCATAGTTGGTAATTTAGTCTGTAGTATTTTAATTTAGGAATTTTTGTTATAATTCGCAAAAATGTAAATAGAAATCATCACCATTCTGTTGCATGGGAATAGTGAAGTGATCATGGCTGACTATTAATTTCCAGTATGTATATATAAACGTAGAACTATGACTCCCATAGATTTCAGCCAGTAAGAAAGTTTGAGTATCAGAGAATATTGTAACAAAAGTTGGATGGAAACAACCTGATGCTAATTTCATGTAGATTCTTTCCCCCTCTCTTCACAGGCACCAACCCTCAAGATTGAGAGGGACATATCTTCATTACTCAATTCCATTGATTGTTATGAAGCAAAGCTTGACCCAACTGTAAAGGACTTTGCGACTCAGTCTAGGCTCATTTAACTCGGACGCATCCTTAAACATGGATAAAACATTAATTATGTGACAAACCTCCAAGAAGGGCCCGTTGATTGTGAAGGAGCCTTGTTTGTGGCAGTGAATTCAGGGAACATTTTAATATGGCAGGAGCAATTGCTTCAAGAATGAGTTTCACCTCTTTGAAAAGAAAGCAACCCAAAACCTTTACAGTGAGAATAATTACAATGGATGCTGAAATGGAGTTTAATTGTGAGGTAAAGAAACTTTTGATCCGTGATCTATGGGTTAATCATGATATTCATCTTTTTATAGCCTCTTGTAATCTGGACGATTGTAGGTGTATATAAAATACCAACAAAAATGTAATGAAGCAATTACTTTGATATTGTGGATTTAATGCCTCTGAATATTTAGCATTGAAACCCGTTAATGCATATCTGGCATGGCACATCCAATGGTGTGGATCTCTGTAAGTGGCCTCAATCTGATAGGGTAAATGTAACAGATGCTCAAAGTGAGTTTTATTTCAAAGAATTAGGTAAAAGATGGCACAGAACATAAAACTTAATTCAAATGCATATCCAGTAAGTTATATATCGAAGAAAGGGGGGAAAAACATTCACAGTACACGCCCGATGCAAAAATAATAATAAAAAAAAAAAAATGTATAAATGTTTGTCTGTGTGGCACAATAAGTTGCCCTTGATGCCACTTCATCAGTCCACCCAATATCTTCAGAGATCGACATGCAAGACAGATATTCTGATAGATAAGCTACAGAGATAGAAATCAAGTGTTACCAACTTGGGCATTTAAAGTAAAAAGTGGTGCAGCCCCAGCCCATTGAGAGAATTAGAGAGTAGCTAGGGGCAATTGCCCTCCTACACCCCTGCTCTGCCTGCGACCATGATTGTTACACCACTGATATTGATCAAGATCCCAAAATTTCAAACCCTTACACTCATCACAAAACACATACACTTGTACATTTTTGGAAGGTGATGTGTACTATCTGCCACAGGCCACATCACTCTATAATGGAAGCATTGGGGTCATGTTTTTTTTTTTTTTTTTTTTTTTTAATTGTGCAAATCAAAGTGTTGGCAAATTACAAAAAGAGGGCAATTGCCAGCATCTTTTGCATTAAAGTCAATTGCCCCTTTCGTATACATCCCCCCCCCCCCACAGTTTTATTTGCACAATTGTTTACTTTTTTTTTTTTTTTTTTTGTGTGTCACTCGATTCTGTTAGAGTGCTGGGATGTGCACCAGATTAACATTGGATAGATATATAGTGTGCCGGCATTTGGAAGTACAGATTTGGTGCAAGTGATATTTCTTAGCGTTATAGATTCGCCCTGGTGGAACTAGCATTACTGTTAGCTCTATTTCTGAATTGCAGCGACGTTTTACTTAACTCACATATTCTTCAAGAGTTCAGTCATGGTACCACAAACCAGATATTTAAATTAACTTTGTACTTTAACAATGTATATAGGAAATCTCTAAAATAGCTCCAATATAAGGAAAGAGACTTCCACTAGGGGTAACCCTAAAACTAAACAAAAAGATTATATGGATTTGTGTGGAGTCTCGATAAATAAGACGTAACTTTTATTGGTACTAGATAAAATGACACATATAACAAACAAGATAAGTGGAAAAAAACGTGAGGCAAGTGAAGTTGTGATTAAAATAAGTCTTGCACATCCATAGATAATCAGATGTAAATAGTTATACTGTAAATAATTATCTAAAGTATGGTATAGGGTGCAAGACCAGTAATCTGGTTATAATAGTGATAAATGTAAACCCCGGTAACAGAGAGGGGTCCAATCAGGGCATATAAGTATCATTAAAAACCAATTACTGAAAGGGTTCAATAGTCTACCCACCGTTTAGTAGCCGTGTGCATTCACATATTATATAGTTTAACATATTGGTAGTGAAATAATCATAATATATAGGCAATGTCCATAAAATAATCATTATAGCAGGAAAAAATACCATGCAACTGTTAAGGCAAGTTAATCTGATTAGTAATAATATAACTGTGTGGCAAAAAAAGGGGAGAGAAAAAAAGGAATTGTTACTTTTAAATTCTGCAGCTGTCAATTAATCATGCTGTGTAAAGATAAAATCCTAACTCTCTATTGCCAACATTCAATACATTTAAACAGTTAGCCAAAACAGTTGTAACCAGGTAATTCCTGCTATTTGTATATGAACAAATATCAGCTGCATAAATTTCAATATCAAAATGTTTGATGTAATATTAGTTGTGCAGCTAGGTCTGCCCACTAATTACATGGAAGTCAAAGTTTTTTTAAACTATAGAATTTAACAGGGGGCTGGCACCACATACGCCAAAAGCAAAAAACCAAACTGCAATTATAAATGTGCACAGGTAGGAGTGGGGACAAAAGACCCTGGCCTGACGCGCGTTTCGCCACAGCCGTGGCTTTTTTTCTCCCCCCTTTTTTTGCCACACAGCAAAAGGGTAAAAATTCAGTATTCTATTTAAAAAAACAAAAAAACAATTTCTTTAGTTTAATAATTTTAAAGGGAGAGTCTATCCACAAAGACAAAAAAAAGAAATAATTTTTTTACTATTTAAATATTGAGTGTTGCAAAAATACTTTTTTTTTTTTTTTGCCTATTTTTTATTTTTATTTCTTTTGCATTTGTGTGCAACTGATACATTTTCTGCTAAAGTTGTTAAATGTACCATTTGTAAATGAATAATATAGCTGATAGATTAACGTTGATATGTGAATTTTGCACTGGGGTGTTTTGGCCAGGTTTTACTTTAAGGATTATGGCTGTTTTAACACTTTTTTTGCAGGCTTAGTTTTTAGCCTCTAGGACAGTTGATCACTGCTGACAGATCAGCGCACTGAACTGTCAGTGGTGTATGGCGGCACGGCACTGTCAATGCTGACAAATACAATAATGACCACCCGAACCCTAATACTAACCTTCTATGCAGTCCCTCGATAAACCACCTAAATCCTACCATTATTGAATTATGTCATATATAGGCTTGCCCGCTCTGACTGCCGAATGTGAGAGACCCTCGTTTTTGCATGGGATCAGCAGGGGAAACCTTGTTAAGGCCCCCCTGCTGATTCCATGCATAAATGAGGGGCTTTGCGCTAGCAGAGTGAGCCAGTTGCCGACCAGACGGCTACCTGCTTCCTATGGTGGCATGGCAGCTGTCAGGCAGAGGATAAACTGGCATGTACTTTTGATAGTTTGACCTCTGAGCGACAGCTGCCTATCAAAAATTGATACAGAGATTACTATCAAAAGTACACACCAATTTATATTAGACAGATATCTCATATCCCATAATAACCCCACACTTGTCAATATTTTTCAAAGCAGACAACCCAGGGTATGTAACTTTTGACACTCTTAAAGGGACACAACTTTTTTTTCCCCCACTTGTGCTTCTAATATAGAATCACAATTTAAATTTTAGTTGTCCCTAGTATGAGGATGAACTGGCTTGTTCTTTTGATACTACACACCAGTTTATCCTCTGACCGACAGCTGCCATGCTTCCATAGGAATACTATGGAAAATAGTAATATTTTTGTGGTTTTCTTTTTTCCACACACATTGTACTTCAGGAACTTACAGGGGCTATTATGTTATTGCCAAACACCCCAAAATATGTGTTGCAACTTCCCCTGTGTATAGTGATACCCCACATGCATAGGTTTGCTAGACAGGCACTGGGGCAAATTTGGGATACGATCATAGCAGCTTTGAAATGTGAATTATTGTATATTTATTATTGGTATATTGCTTTGTGGACTACATTTCCTTTTGTTCTCAAATAGCCAAAAGCTACCTTGGCAACATAGGAAATGAAGTGTATAGTAGGCAGTACAGCTACCCTTGCTACCATGCTACTACATGGATTACCTATACAGCTGCAGCAGACACCTCTATTGCTGGGGCCAATGCAAAGCACTGGCTCTACCAGCAGTCACATTTTTTTTTTTTTAAATCAAATTTCCCTAGAGGACCATTGACAGTCCTAACATGTAACTGGTCCTCTTTGGGGATAACTTTTTTTATTTATTTATTTATTTATTTTTATCTAGCCCTAACACAAAACCTAGCCCCACTAAAAAAAAATGTGTGGTTGGTTTGGGAGGGGACCGGGGGACATGGGCAGGCTGGCCATTCTGTAATTAATCTCTCACTGCCCCTGTGATTGCAGTGGGGCAGAGAGAAACTAAAGCTTTTAAAGCCAGCGTTATACACATGATGTCACTGTAATTAGATGTCACATCGACTGCATGACTATCGGTACTGCGGTACTAAGTCATGTCACTCACAGTCCAACCACGGTATACTGGTGGGCATACCACGAGCTGTAGAACATGCCAGGACCGTTATCCATCCTCCTAGGGAAGTTTAACTGACAGTCTGGGCACCTCCATTGGACATGAACAGGTTAATCCCTGTCAGGACATGACTTCTTGGCCGTATCTTACCATCTGTGACTCTTTTAACACTTCTGCAGTGTTTGTGTATATTTCTAAATAAATTGATTTATTTTCAGGATTAGATACTACAAAAATAATAAAATATAATGAAAATGGAAAAAAAAAACCTTTTTCTAACTGTTAACAAAAAGGTAACAAAAGCTAATTCTATTATTTGACCGGAGTTTAAAAATACCCAATGTTTTTATATTTTTCTGCAGTTTTTTTTTGTATGCAAATTATAGGGCAATAACTGCAAATAACCGATAGCTTTTTCCAAACCATTTTCTCCCCACAATTACCTATAGTGACTTTGTAAGCTCAACCCTAACCTAACCGTAATGCTAAGTAAGGGGGGTATGAAGGCCTTTATTTCAGTGATTTTGCTGACTGTCTCCCTAGGTGGTCTAGCAACGTCCTGTGAGTGGTGGAAGCTATCACTGATTGCTTCCGAGGCTCTTGCTAGAAGAAGGGCAGCGCCATATTTGAAAGGAATGTACTATTAAAGAATTTCTCTCTGGTGGTGTGCCTGGCATGTCCTGTGTCACGAAGGGATTGATATTAGATAGACTTGGTATTAAAAAAGGAATACTTTCTCTTTGTCAGTGCTACAAATGACACATTTGATAGTAACTAGAGTTGAGCGGACACCTGGATGTTCGGGTTCGGCCGAATGTTGGAAAAAAAGTCCGCATTCGGGGTCAATGGGGACCCGAACTTTTGGCCACTAAAATGCCTTGGGAGGCTGTGCAGATTGCAGATGGACCATTGTCTGACTCCTAAAATGAAATTAAGTTTGTCAAGCCCTGTCTCAGGAGCACTGTTTAGAAGGCCATCTCACCAGGCACAAGTAAATCTTTTTTGGGGTGAGAAGGAACCTGGCCTTTAGTCCTTTTTATGGATTCAGAAGCGGTCTTTGAATAATGGAAATAGCGGCTGTGTTTATACCCATGTGGAAACGTGTTTGTATATTCATGTTGTATTTGTTGTCTTTATTGGGATGCCAATGTAGGGCATTTTTCTGGTGGACTGACACACACCAATAATGAAGAGAGACATGTTACCTCAAATAACAGCACTCTAATGTTTGCTTTTGCAATGAATAGGGCTAATTAGCAGTGCACATCGGTACTCCATGCAAGAGGAAATTTTAATGAGGCAGATGTGATCTTTTCCCTCACTGAAAAATATTTTCAGTGGGAAGTCCTCATTATACAGATATGCAAGTATTTTGGACTTTCGCACTTCTCTTCAAATGGGGAAACAGACTTTCATGTTTTGCTATATTGTATGCAAAAATTTTATATTTCAAAATTCGTATTTGCTGATTTTGTTTATTAACTTAATTCATTTTGATTTGTCTTGAAGGTCAAATGGAAAGGGAAGGACCTATTTGACCTGGTATGTCGTACCCTGGGTCTGCGAGAAACATGGTTCTTTGGGCTTCAATTCACAATCAAGGATACTATAGCTTGGCTTAAGATGGATAAGCAGGTAAAGGATACTATAGCTTGGCTTAAGATGGATAAGCAGGTAAAGGATACTATAGCTTGGCTTAAGATGGATAAGCAGGTAAAGGATACTATAGCTTGGCTTAAGATGGATAAGCTGGTAAAGGATACTATAGCTTGGCTTAAGATGGATAAGCAGGTAAAGGATACTATAGCTTGGCTTAAGATGGATAAGCAGGTAAAGGATACTATAGCTTGGCTTAAGATGGATAAGAAGGTAAAGGATACTATAGCTTGGCTTAAGATGGATAAGCAGGTAAAGGATACTATAGCTTGGCTTAAGATGGATAAGCAGGTAAAGGATACTATAGCTTGGCTTAAGATGGATAAGCAGGTAAAGGATACTATAGCTTGGCTTAAGATGGATAAGAAGGTAAAGGATACTATAGCTTGGCTTAAGATGGATAAGAAGGTAAAGGATACTATAGCTTGGCTTAAGATGGAAAAGCAGGTAAAGGATACTATAGCTTGCCTTAAGATGGATAAGCAGGTAAAGGATACTATAGCTTGCCTTAAGATGGATAAGCAGGTGAAGAAGGCAGAACTTTAAATTAAAGCAGCTTTATTGTTCTTTAATTCTAATTATCTCTCCATTTCTGTTTGTGACAGGTCCTAAAACACGATGTCCCTAGTGAAGAACCTGTCACATTCAATTTCCTTGCCAAGTTTTACCCTGAAAGTGTGGAAGAGGAGCTTGTACAGGAGATAACCCAGCATCTCTTTTTCCTGCAGGTCTGGCTGTGACTGATCTTTCTGTGTACTTTGATAAAAAAAAATCTCAGTACGTCAATGTCATTGTATTTCTTGCATTGACCTTTTTTTTTTTTTTTTTTTACATTTCTGTACAGGTGAAAAAACAGATACTTGATGAGAAAATCTATTGTCCCCCAGAAGCATCTGTATTGTTGGCATCATACGCAGTACAAGCAAAGGTGTGTTTTGATGGTTGTATGTGTACATACATTTTCAGGTATATATTATTTTTCCCAAATTGTAAGACAAGAGTTCATTTTAGAGTTCCAAATTATTATAGTCCTGAGTGTTTATTTTTTTTTATGTATGCCTTTTATTGTTATTCCTATTTAGCAGAGGCTTGGTAATCCTTCCTGTTTCTTAGTTTTAAGTAAGGTAATAAGACTCTGAAGGTCCAGTGATCCAGAATTGTCAAGTTTTATTTAATCCTCATATATCAGAGGACACGTTAGTTTTAAAGTGTTTTTCTTTACTCTTTCTATTTTTAGTATGGAGATTACGATGCCTCTGTTCATAAGCGTGGCTTTTTGGCAGAGGAAGAACTGCTTCCAAAGAGGGTGAGCATGCTGCATTTGAAACTCTTTCACACCCATGCATTATAAAGTCACACTAGAAGATGTTTGGATTATAAAATATTTGGCTATTGTTTAATTGTAGTCTGTTTTCCCCATCAGAGTGTGATTGGTAGAATTTCCCCTTTTTTATCCACCTCAACTATGGCCATAAAGTGTATGTATTGACCAACTATAAATTTGCACATACCTATGCTAGGTTATCAACCTGTACCAAATGACCCCAGAGATGTGGGAGGAGAGGATCACCGCATGGTATGCAGAGCATCGAGGCCGCACCAGGTAACCCATAAATACAGCTTACTGAGGATAATATGAATCTTTCCCAGATCGGAATAACTGCGTGTGTTTTTTGTTTCTTTTACTTCCTTCCACTTCTCAGAGATGAGGCTGAAATGGAGTACCTGAAAATCGCACAAGACACAGAGATGTACGGAGTTAATTACTTCCTCATCCGGGTGAGACTTTAATATACATTATCCTTCCTGACAGGATTATTTAATGTAAAGCATATACAGTCCACAATATGAACAATGCTTGTAGGGAGCATTAGAGATTACACACTGTTTTGAAAGTCTCGTTGAGGCTGCCATGTTGCAGAGCTGATCGGTGTGCAGCATCTGTGACACCGAATACACCTCCAGCAGGAGAGGAGATGGCTGCGTTCACACACCAACTGATGCTCTGTCAAATATCATCCCCTAGTCTGATGCAGCTTTCAAATGGCAATTTTAATGAGAAAAAAGTGGCCTTCTATTTCATTAAAGATGATATGAGGCTATATCCATCCTTTTAAAGAAGCATTAAACATTGTTTAAACCTTGCTTCCTTAAAACAAAACATGTCCCGGGACATTTAAGTTAACCCGACGTGAATCTTTATAGATACATCCGGGTTTACTAACTGCTGTGTCTCGCATGCGAGACACAGCAGTTCCTGGTTGTCGCATGCTGACCAACATCAGCACGCACACGGCCAATCAGTGCGGGGGCTCGCCCTGCTCTGACAGCCGAATGCGAAGGTCTCTCACTACTAGCACAGAGACAGCTAGTTAGGGTCCCCCCTGCTGATCCCATGCAAAAACGAGGGACTCCTTCCCTGCTTCCTGTTAATTCTGTAACACCTGCAAAATAACAATTGTTTTCTTAACCTGGCGTTTCCAACCACAGAACAAGAAGGGTACAGAACTGCTTTTGGGAGTTGATGCTCTTGGACTCCACATCTATGACCCAGAAAATAGATTGACCCCAAAGACTTCTTTCCCCTGGAATGAGATCCGAAACATCTCCTACAGTGATAAGGAGGTCAGTGGATCTTTCGTCTACACGGTTCACTTTTTTTCTATTGCTCAACTTGTCAATTTTCACTGAGCAGGAGTAAAGGAGGGGTTATCTTTTATCATAAAGGGCTGATCTATTAAACTGTCACTAAACTTGACCAGTTCCCAAAGGCAATCCAGAACAATCCTCTATTGATCCATTAGCTGGCAATTGGATTTTCCCCAGCTTTTTGTTTCATTTAGGTAAAATTAGCATAAATTCCTGTAATAAAAGTAATAGTGTTAATTTCTATTTCTGTTTATTATTTTACAAACTCTGCCATCTAAATAGTTCCTAAAACTTTTTTCTAAGCTATTGAAATCTATGATGGCATAATAGTAATGCCAAATTAGATTCTGGTGTCAATCTAAGAAATACATAGTATTTTATAATATGTAGGCAGTTTGTATTTTTTTATTATTAAGATGTATACAATTCATTTTGGTTGACCTCTCTATCACTGCTTTGCAGCACTGTATACACTGCCATGACTAACACTTTTTTTCATTTGAGCAATGTTTAATGGAACAATTGCATCACGTGTAGGCATTTTAAATTGAAATTGTTTAAAGGACAACTGTTACCCCATAACAAGTTCTGTCAAAATAAATCTGTCCTATAGAAAACACCTACTTAATTTATTTATTTACCGTTTGCAGTGCTTATGTCTCCAGCAAGTGCTGCCATTTTCTCCCCTTGCTTGGGTCAGATAACTGATACCACCATAGCTTCCTGAAGCTCCACCTCTACTTTGTGCACGACCGTCCAAGACATATCTCGTAGCTTGTATACCATTTACAAGGCTGCAGGAGAATTCCCAGAGGAAGTGCATAACTTAGACACATGTCCTCTTTGTTTGAGTTTAGTTTACCAATCCTACTCTTTCCGCATCTTTACAATGTTATGAAATAATATTCTGAAATACAAAGGTTTTTCTCTAAACATAGAGAAACATTGTTTATGAATGTAGACAGTACAAATATATATGGGAGCTATTCACCAAAAGATAAGTTGAGACAAACATTTCATCACACTGGTTTGGCTATACATTGTGCTGGGTCAAACCTGGTGACTTCCCCCTACTAAGCAAATTTACCAGGTTTGTCCCTAGGTAACTTATAGCTAGATTGCATAGCTCAAATGTTCACCTCACTGCAACTCACCCTTCAGTGAATTTCCTCCTATATGTAGTGTTATTAGAGTTGCAAGCAGATAAATAGCTGAGGAGAAAAATGTATTTTAAATGTGTGTACTGTCTCTGGTTTATTGACATAATCTATATATCAAGGATTATGGCAATATCTTAAACAGGAAACACCCAGTAAACACACCTTCTCTTAATTTATACATTTGCTAATAAAATGTAGAGATACTTTTCTGTTCAGTGATGTCCCAGTACAATCAATGTTTGTTATGGATTCAATTTAAGTGCCAGCAACTTCATTAGTGTTTTCAGTGCTCACAAACAGTGATATCATGATTGGTGTATTGTGCATGAATATCACCCAAAACTTTCCAGTACCTTTTATGGTTCTCACTTGTTTGTTTTTCCTTTTTGCAGTTTACTATTAAGCCACTTGACAAAAAGATAGATGTTTTCAAGTTCAACTCCTCCAAGTTGCGGGTCAACAAGCTGGTAGGTGTCTGATAAATTCATGAAACTCACTAATTTCTCTGCACACTTTGCAACATCTTCATTCAAATAGTCCACTAGAACCCCCCCCCATTGCAGGTTCAAAGTGCTCCTCTCATTTACAAAAATGGCATATTTAATTTGCTGTAAGGAAGTGTATTGTAAATATTAGGGTTCTAATTATGCCCGTTCTTGCCTGTTGACATACTGTGCTACCACTTTAGGTGCGGTATGTCCTAATGTAAAACTTCCTGAATGTACTTTGTTTGTGATTACTTCATGTTCTCGACAAGATATGCAGGTCCATTAGGATTATTAGGACTTTACTCTTCAAGGAGCGATTTGCAGCATAGCAGACTATTTAAACTATGAATACTTTCTCTTTAGATTTACTGAGTATTTTTGTATAAATATAATCTTTATTTTCATTTTTTTTTACATATAAACGAATAACATAAAAAACCTACAACATTTACAGTATCAGACGTGCCTTACTATCTTAGTAGTAATGGTCTGACCGTGAACTGCGCCACACACAACATGGGGTAGCGCCCAATTCCTGACCAGCCTTTTCCTTACGATGACTCAGAAAGTAAAAGCCCCATTTACTAAAGTGCCGAGGTTGCTAAAGTTTTTTTTATATCTTTTTACTGTCTTCTTTTCTCTCTTTTTTTTTTTTTTTTCTTCCCCTTTTCTTCCTTCCTACTTTTCCTTTCCTTTTTTTTTTTCCTTTTTCTTTTCCCCCTTATACCTCAGGGGGATATGCAAGCCAATTAGCCCATCTTCGATCAAATGTATTACCGTTACCCAGAGAGTATGCCATATTTTTCTCGATCCTATATTGATATTGGATTTGGCTTTTAATTTGAAGCCAAGATGGTATATTCGCGGTTCTCCATACCTGGGAAATGACCATTTTTGTTGCCATCATTATATGAATGATAATATAGCGTTTATGAGTATAGTGACCACTACACAAGTGATAGTAATTTTATGCTGATGTTTGCATATTTATTTTTTTATGTCTAACACGAATAAGGACTATTACATGAGTCCTGTGCAACATGTATGTGCTGTTGGTGTTTGATAAGCTTCAAGTACCTGTTCCTTTTTTGAAATCTCTAGAATCCTCTCTAGACAAAACAGTACCAATAATTCCGTACTGTTTGAGTGAATCTGTCTTTATAGACATGACACTAAGCATGCTGTGATGTATAATATTATTGTTAGGTTAATGCTAATCAGCAGTGCTGACACGCCATCAACGCATTCTGCAGACCTCCATGGTTTTGTTCATTACTTGTACATCTGTGCATAAACCTTAAATTTAAGGGAAGACAGTAGCTGAAACAGTGGCTGCAAGCATTCCACAAATGATGTTACATTTTATAACATTTGCAAGAGTGTCCCATTGTGTATTGCTGTTGTGAATTGCTGTTGTGAATTGGTTTCTTGATTGGCAGAGCACCAAAGATAACACAGATCTTTAGTATAATATACGAAATGTATTCAGATCATTGCATTAAAATATACAAAGCTTCAGGTGATAATTCATGAACTTAGCTTACAAAGCAGGCCATAAATGGGCTATCTTTAGATACTATAATTCTTATCATATATTCTAATTTACTTTGAACAAAATAAGAAATTGTAAAAAAAAACATACTTTTTCTAATATTTTTTGCAAGCTTTTTTGGGAAATAACTAAATGTAGTGCAGGGCTTGACAAATTTATCTGAGTTTTAGGAGCCAGCTAAAAAATCTAGGAGCCAGACAACGGCACATAAACACAAACACAAGCAGTCACACACAGACACATAGTCTGTCCCATATACATACAGGATCCTTTATTTCACTAGGGTGAAAGTCCTCTCCTTGCACCCTCCACTTCTAAGTGCGAAACCTGTTACACCTTGTTTTTCTACAAATACATACAAACACACACACACACCGTCAGTCACATATATACACACACACAAACACATCCAGTCAGTCACATACATACACACAAACATATCCAGTTAGACACATACATACACACAAACACATCCTGTCAGACACATATATACACATCTATAACCTAGTCCTAGATTTAAGGCTAACCAAAGTATTTAAATTTTTTTTATTTTTTTTATTGTAATGTTGTTGACTGCCTTTAAATATGACCGCTCCAAAGAGCGATCGCATTGCACCCTGGTCCTGATTTAAGTTTTGCTGAATGCCTCGATATCACTTTCAAATTTCACCACATGTTTCTAAGGAAACCGGGGTTAAAAATATATATAATTTTTAATGTAATTCCATACCATGGGATGTGCATCTTTCTACAAATTATTGCATGTAACTAACACACAAGGGGTTATTTATCTTAATTATAAAGTGCTTTCAAATTCTGCAGCGTTGTACAGTTTCTATGTATAGACAAACACCTATCCATAACTGAAGTGGCATGCTTGATCAATTTCACCTAGCAGTGGATTGTATTGTATTGTAATGCCTGAACGTCTCAAATTACATCACTATAAAAATACAAGTCCCTTTCCGATGACCTAATTGTTAATTTAGTGTGCCAGACCGTGCATGTGTAAAAAATATTTTTAAAATATGATTGCAAAAAGTTTTTCATGAACAACTCAACTTAATTGGGAGGGGGGGGGGGGTGGAGTTACTTTATTTGCTTGATAGAGCCCCCAGCCTCTCCTACTTTCATTCCTGACCCCTTGGCTCAGTTGTGTTGCCGTTGTGTTGCCGAATGTTACATCCAAATTGCATTTCTGACACAGCCTGTGTCGGGAATGCAATTCTGTAAGATGCCAGACGGTGAAATGTGCGCGATTGTGGCTTTTAAACTAAAGCAGAATCAATGGGAACTACATTTCCCTTGATTCTGCAGTGGACGAAGCCACAGTTTGAATGCACATTCGCACTCGCACACCAGTCAGGTATCTTTGGAATTGCATTGGCGACACAATTCACAATTGTCATCAATTCAGTTTGGATGTAACATTCCTAGCAGGGGCTGGATCAAAAAAAGTTTTTGTCCTTTTCTTAGTCTCTATGGTTTTGGAGAATTTTTCAACCTCCACTATTAATGCCTGAATTCTACCCTTGCTTTATCACTTCACAGTTTAACAAATATTCTCCAGTGAATGTTTAAAGGGACACTCGCACCGAAAAATGAAAAAAGGTCTTTTCATTTTATTTTGCATTGTTGATTTCAGATATGTCTTTTGTTTTTATTATGCGAGTTTATTTTATGAAAGTTTTTACTAAACAAGTATGACTGGGCGCTGCCATTTTGTGAAATATAGTGGTGTTGGGTGCCTCCCCCCCAGTGACTTCCTTACAATACTTACATACATTCAACAATTTCAAGTAGGTAGTGAACTTAAACAGAACAGTTTTCTAAAGGAGAATTGTTGCTTAATTTGTCATTTACCTATGCATGCAGTCATTTACCCATACACGCACACAGTCTTCTACACGCATGCAGGCCCCTTTCAGGAAATCATGCATTCTTATATTATATAGGGACATTCACCTCTTGGAATTACCTAGTGAGAAAACGTTCTCATTCAGTAGTACCAGTCCCACTAGAATTTTTCTTTTTTTTTTTAAATATCCCTATAGGACCACTGGCAGTATTAACATATCACTGGTCCTCCATGGAACAACTTCTTATTTTTATTTAATGTTTTTATTTCTAGGGTTAGTACAAAACCTAAATCTAGGGTTAGAACAAAAAAGGACTTATTATTTGTTTTTTTACATAATTTATTAGTATTTCTTTTTTTATTTCTTTTTTTTCTTTAAATACATTTTTTGAATTGATTTTTATTTAACCCTAACCTCAAGGTTAGTGTTGGCATGAACCCTGACTCTAGGGTTAGAACATAAGTGTTTGTTTATTATTTCTTTTATATAATTTCTTTTATGTTTTTTTATTTATATTTTAGTTACATTTATTTTTTTTACATTTACTTTAAATGGGCTTTAGGTCTTGGGTCAGAAGGAAAAAATAGAGTTTTGTATTTGTTTCATAAATTTTTTTGGATTATTTATTAAATGTATTTTATTTTATTACTTTTTAACATTTTTATTGAACTCTTGTGTTAGGGCTCAATCAAAAACAAAATTGCGGGGGAAGGGGGGGGGGATTAGGGAAAGAAACAATCAGGGGTCAAGTCCTGGGGAAAAAAAGTGGTGGGAACTCACCCAAGATCCACTGCCAAGCCCCCCCCCCCCCCCCCAAATATATTTTGCAGAAAATTCAGTGCAACATTTATTGCACAGGGACTTGCAGCGGGATCTTTTGCACAGCTGCTTCACTTCACCTTCAAACCACGGACTGTCCACATTGATTGGCCAGAGTTGTGAATTTTGCCCCTCTGCCAGGATTCTGCCCCTCTACTCTATATGCCAGGATTTTGCCCCTCTATATGCCAGGATTCTGCCCCTCTACTCTATATGCCAGGATTCTGCCCCTCTACTCTATATGCCAGGATTTTGCCCCTCTATATGCCAGGATTCTACCCTTCTATATGCCAGGATTCTGCCCTTCTATATGCCAGGATTTTGCCCTTCTATATGCCAGGATTTTGCCCCTCTGTATGCCAGGATTCTGCCCCTCTATATGCCAGGATTCTGCCCCTCTATATGCCAGGATTCTGCCCCTCTATATGCCAGGATTCTGCCCCTCTATATGCCAGGATTCTGCCCTTCTATATGCCAGGATTCTGCCACTCTGTATGCCAGGATTCTGCCACTCTGTATGCCAGGATTCTGCCCCTCTGTATGCCAGGATTCTGTCCCTCTATATGCCAGGATTCTGTCCCTCTATATGCCAGGATTTTGCCACTCAAAAGACCAGGATTTGCGCGTTTAATGCCACCCTCCTCCCCCTTCCCCAGACGGTACTTACCTCCAGTCGTCTCCTTCGTGCATCTTCCCCCCTGCACGGAGGAAGGAAGCTCCGGTCGTCACGTTTTTTTTTTCTCCCAACTTTATTGAGGTCGCGCGACTTCAATAAAGTAAAAAAAAAAAAAAAAAACGTGGCGACCGGAGCTTCCTTCCTCCGTGCAGGGGGGAAGATGCACGGAGGAGACAACCGGAGACAGAGAGCAACAAGGAGGTAAGTACTCACCACCTCCTTGGTGCTCCCTGTCTCCGTCCAGCTCCTCTGTGCAGTCTTCTTCCCTCCTGCACGGAGGAGGGAAACAACGCCACCGGATATAACTTGCTGTCAAATCCGGTGGTAGTGACGGGAAGTTTTTTTTTCTTTTCTCGGACCGCATCTAGTGGATGCGGCTGGCGGAAAAAAAAAAAAAGGAGGCCCTGGTCCTGCAGGAGCAAAGGGAACGGCGTTCCTGCCATGAAAAAAGTGCAGGAACGTCGTTGCCACGCGTTCCTGCAGGACTCGAGCCCTGGAAACAATAAAAATAATTATTTTGGTTTTTAATTTAAAAACAAACAAACTGGGGGGAGGCTAGGGATGCTTTGGGGACCCTGGGCAGATAACTGCCCAACGATCTCTGTGGAGCAGGGAGACTCTATAGCACTTGCTTTGACAGTTATAAACACCTGGTCACTTAGCCATGTACTTTGCCATGTCAGTGTTACCGTGATTGCGGTATGATCAGTGGACAGGTAGAGGGAAACCCTGCTGCTTGCCCGCAGCAGGGCTAAAGGTTAAAAAACTGTGTCCAGGGTGTCGGGCAATAGGAATTGTGCATCCCTGAATATATATACAGCCTTATGCTTCATAACTAAGCTCTGAACTATAATGAACTATAATGTATCTTAAATAGAAAACTATCTTTAGATAGATTTTTCCTCCAAAATTATTTTATTATAATAAATTTGATGTAAATAAAACTTTTTTTTTTAAATATTTTTATAATCCACCCTTATTAAAAAAAACCTGTTTTTAGAATCCGTTGACAAGGCGGCTTGCCAGTTAGCTTCCCTCTATTAATCTAAACCAAAGGCTAGGGTTTCTCAAAGCAATTGCAGTGAGAGAGTCTCTTCTAGTCGGCATTTAATGATTGGCTACAGACAACATAAGTTTAGTAGCTGCAACAGCATCTCGGTTATAAGTGGCATGTACTTCATAAAGTAAATTCTACTTCTTCCTGACAAAGCCAGTGTAAAAATAACATTTTTGAGACTCTCTTAAACCAAGCATAACTCCATTTGATGCAGTAGAATGGCTACACAGACCGATAGTTTAGCAATTATTCCAGGGAGTTTAATACTAGCAGAGTTAATAGTGTAATTAAACAGATCCCTTTCTGATAGAAACCATTGATGGTTGTTTATCATTTAAGCTTGTAGCTCTGTGGAAAAACCCCTACTACTCTTTTTGTATTACCTTTTAGTTGTATTACATCCATTCTTATTATGCTTGTTTATTATGCGTACGTACCATTAGCCAACTTTTTGACCTGGCATATTCTATGTCGCAAAAGGGTTAAAAGCACCTAATCCTAGATAAAAAAAATAAAATAAAAATCAATTTGAGATTTAGTCACATCATCTGGCCATATCATGCTTAGCCACCACTGTGTCAAAGTACTCCATTACTGGTGGGTCCTACAGTAGAATGCAATATATAGAGCACACATCTTGCTATACCCAAAAGCTGGTCAGACTTCAAATACAAGGGAATGGGGAGCACATCCCCAAAACTGCATGATTAATAGTGTACTGCTGAAGTGATCAAAATGTATACACAAATGTATACATAGAAATATCAGCCGCCCACCCATAGGTGCTCTTTGGTTTTGCGCTGATAGGTCTTCCGTATGGTCACTTCAGCAGCACACCATATTAAATATGCAATTTTAAGGTTGTGCTCCCCATTCACTTAGAGGCCTATAGAGTCCCAAAAAGACTTTCCCTTACGCAATGTTTTTATATTTAGTTTCCATACCATTTTTTGTTAGTTTATTGTTTGCGAATTAAGATATAACATCTAAACCAAGCAAGTAATGATACTTATATGTGACCACAAATAGCAAGCGATAAAGGAACAACCAATCCCAACAGACAGCAGTAACTAGGCCTGGTAGACCTGCCATTTAAGGCTATCTAATGTGTATGGTCAGCACCAACGGTTTGAATTGCTAGCAGCGATGAGATAATATTGTCATAGTGTAGATGCCTTGCTTGTTGTCGATCAGTTGCTAAATGAGCTTTAATTAACCTTATTTACTTTTAATTTACGTCTGTCTTCAGATCTTGCAGCTTTGCATCGGAAACCATGACTTGTTCATGCGCAGGAGAAAATCGGACTCCCTGGAGGTGCAACAGATGAAAGCCCAGGCACGAGAAGAGAAGGCCAGGAAGCAGGTACGACTCTAAATGTGATGCATTCAAATTGCCTGCTAGACAACTGCAAGTCTTTCAGACCACTTTGTGCACCTTTTTGTAAAAGTATTTTGTGTCTGCCTTTTTTTTTTTTTATAAATGTTTTTTGACTGTGTGTCTTTGGAAAATTCAGAACAAAGCTTGCATTGTGTTGATAAGGCTTGCTCTTTCAGATGGTTGCTCTTTCATATGGTACTTTCTTACGGAAGTTTCAGCCACACAGAGGGAGAGCAGTGTCTCATTAAATCTGTATTGTGCTCCAGTTGGAAGTCAGAGTAAAAGGAACAGTGGGCAGTCTTATCTGCACCAGTCACATTGCTTGGTCACAGTGGGAGAAGCTCTGAGTCTATCTTGCCAGCTACAGGTTTGAGGCATCACACCCTAGGATTCTCATAGCAAAGCCTCACTGAAGCTCCCAAGCCGCACCTGTCATTTGTCTCTTCTCCAAAGAAAAAGAGACATGGTAATAGCTCACGTTCAGGAATTAGATTGATTCCCAGACACCTTTCTCAATGCAACCACACTTAACCCCTGCTCCCTCCCATCCTGTGCTGAAGGGCAAGAGTATCATCCATGCACATTCAGGAGGCTGAGCTGGTTCCCTCTCCGCAGTCTGCGTCTGAGTGTGCTCTGCAATTACCCAATCCCTCTATGACAGCTGTGCTAAGTGCTCTTACAACCAGACAAGAATGTTAATGCCATCAGAGAGAGCGCTCCGTCGCAGTGTGACGCCTCCGCAGTACTTAGCATTCAAACACACGGCCTAAGCCATCCACTCATCTCCTCCCGCTCACTCATCCATATGACGCAGCCTGACTAGCATACATATTCGTTTCACTGCATCCTCTTGCACTTCTGGACCTAAACACATGGAGTCACTGTTTATTGAAAATGTAGTGAAAACTGCTCCATGGTTTACTGTATGTGCCAAAATATGTTGCTGCAGAAACAGTGTTAGCAACAGTTTTTTAAATGAAAATAATTTTTTCCTTTTTATTTTTACATTATCGCTTTGATTTAGAGAAGGGCAATAAATACTTGTCAGCTGCTGCAGTGCTATATATCCCATGATCCTTTGGTAACCAAACCCTGTCTAAGAAGCCTGGGAATTGTAGTAAAAGTTGGACAGGTGGTGATGCACACTACAAATATGGGAATAATAGCAAAAATGTCTGAAATCACTATTTAAATTATAATTTAAATCACTAGTTAGTAAGTCTCGATTTTAAATCCTAATTGTTAAATGTAAAGAATCATTCTTGCTGGAATTTATCATCTTTAATATTTGCAATCAGAGGAAGATTTCATATTTAGAACAACCAGTCAGGTTAGTAAAACCGCTATATCAGAACTGATTTTAGTTTAATAAGTTAATCACTCATAATTGGAGAACTATTTAAATTGTTTTATTTAACTAAAACAATAACATTATATTGCATGCACTGAAGTGGTAATGTGTTCTTTGTTTGTACAGAGATTTGCAGAAACACATTGGGGTTAAGTTCTTTTCCTAAACTTTGTTTATTTTATACCATTTTTACTGTGAAAAAGTGCATGATATCTCCATTTGGATTAATTGATTTACTTTACCAAAAATGAAAATACTGCTTAAATATACAGCCTCATGTTTCATAACCAAGCTCTATTTGATGCTGAATAACCTTTTGAACCTTTAGAAATTGAAAAATGCTCCATTGCACTTTTTTGGCAACCTAGATCAGACTTTATTTTAAATAGTTATTCATATTAGCAGTGCTCTTATTTTTTTTATAAACCGTATATACTCGAGTATAAGCCGACCCGAATATAAGCCGAGGCACATAATATTACCACAAAGAACTGGGAAAAAATATTGACTCGAGTATTAGCCTAGGGTGGGAAATGAGGCAGCTACTGGTAAATGTAAAAAATGAAGATAGATACCAATAAAATGACATGAATTTTTATTTCAAAGAAAAACAATAACCTAGCTCTGTAAGTGGAAAAGGGGGTCAACAAAAACCAATATGGTATCAAAAATACTGTAACTTTCCAGGATTTTGCCCCCAATATGCCATTTAATATTCCAGGATTTTGCCCCCAATATGCCATTTAATATTCCAGGATATTGCCCCCAATATGTCATTTAATATTCCAGGATATTGCCCCCAATATGTCATTTAATATTACAGGATTTTGCTCTCAATATGCCATTTAATATTCCAGGATATTGCCCCCAATATGCCATTTAATATTCCAGGATATTGCCCCTTAGTATGCTCGTTATGCCCCCCTCCTTCCCCAGACCCCAGTACTTACCTCTTTGCTGCTCCGTCTCCCGGTGCTCTGAAGGTCCGTGGCTGTGAGGGAAGCGTTGTGAGCTCCCCTCCAGCCGCGCGGATCAATAAAGTTTGTTTAAAAAAAACTTTATTGACCGCGCGGCTGGAGAGGAGCGCACAAAGCTTCCCTCACAGCCACGGACCTGCACCGAGAGACATAGGAGGAACGAGGTAAGTTTTTTTAATATATTTTTTTAATGCAGGGGGTGCCGGCAGCACCCTTCCATGCTATTGGCTGTGTGCAGAGTGATTGACATTTCTTCACAAACCCATCCCTAGTTATGGATCCTGAGATTGTATAAACCTTGGCAGGGACGGACCACCCAGGCAGACATTTGATATCCAAGATGATTAGACAGCATAAAACTCCTAGTCCAATAATGGCCAATCCCAAGTGTTCTGTCACAAAATATGTGTATCACAGCTCATTCTCCATGTGTGTCTGTCACCCCCAGTATTGAAAAGTATGGCAAAATAAAATATTGTGTTTAATATTCTCCATGAACAATGGCAAACCTTAAATACATTAACAATATACCCATAAAATACAAAAACAATTATAGATGTTACATTTTTATCAAAACTGACCTGACCCCCATTAAAAAATTTAATATTATTGTAGTTGTCTCGTACAATGGCAGCCTAGGATGAGCTATGGAGCTTAACATTGGTTTATGAATACTTGTGCCACAAATTCATGTCTGTATAATATGTGTTTTGTATCGTATTCTTTCTGCTGACTAATTAGACAGTGATTGTCTGATCAGAATCTGACTTATGTCATAACATGTTGCCATGGATGTTTGTATAGACCATTTTTACATCCTTGCAGATGGAGCGCCAGCGGTTGGCACGGGAGAAACAGATGAGGGAGGAAGCCGAGAGGACTCGTGATGAATTAGAGAGGAGGCTGCTGCAGCTTAAGGAGGAAGCACAGATGGCCAATGATGCTTTGGTTAGTTTTTGCTCACCTCTCTGGGGAAAGAGATCTCAATTCTTGGCTATGTGGTACAGTCTGTTTGATTTGGCTAGAGTGTTTGTGGGATACATGGTGAATTAGCTACTAGCAGGAACTGCTGCTGTGCTCTGTAGTTGCAGGGAGGGTATTTGTCTGGGATGGGTGAATAGTGCTGTATCGCAAGTATTGATCTAGTCGGGATAATGGGACATTTTGATTTTTCTTTGTGCACCAAGATTTGTGTTAAAAAATAAATAAATTACTGCAATAGTTTTTTTTTTTTTTATCTCAAGCAGCAAATGAGAGGTCACCTATCTGTAATATTTATAATACTTTGAACGAAAGACCACAAGTGAAGCCTTTCCGAAACCTCTGGTTTCATATACCCTATCTTTTACACAGATGAGATCAGAGGAAACGGCAGACTTGCTTGCAGAGAAAGCTCAAATCACTGAGGAGGAGGCCAAACTGTTGGCCCAAAAAGCAGCAGAGGCCGAACAGGAGATGCAGCGAATCAAAGCTACAGCAATCCGTGGTGAGGAAGAAAAGAGGCTGATGGAGCAGAAAGTGCTTGAGACGGAGATGCTTGCACTAAAGATGGCTGAGGAATCAGAACGAAGGTGAGTAGAAATAGTTTGCAGAGCTCAAGAGCATATAAATCCTGCCTCTTCTAATCCCTTCCTATGTCTTATCTGGTTAGGTGGTGCTCTTTGTGGCTGCTTAGGCTTTGCAATACATTGTCGTTGGTTTGGCTGTGATCAAAAATTACAATTTGTCATCATTGTTGAATTCTAACATGTCCTTTCCCTCTCCCCTGCCTAATGTAATGCTGCAACTTAACCCACTCCACTCAAGAAAATACCAGGATCTAATTGGTGGCTGATGACACAGACAGTATTCACATGTGTGTTTTTTTTTCTTCTCCTTCATTCTGTGTCAAAGCTGGCAGTTCTAGTATTCACTAGAACTAGTGGTCTAAATCCATGATTGTGAATCTGTGACTTGTGGCATGCGAATACTGCTAACATTCAGTTTGAAGGCTGTGTGCTGCCCTGGAGCTCCTCTCATGCCCCCCACTTGTCAGGATTGGTGGTCACGTGACCACCGTGTGCTCCGACTCCAGACATGTGCGGGGAGCACTAGAGGCAGCCTTAAAGGATGTGTGTGAGCCTGGGCAGTGCACATACATTGAGCTGCCACTAGAAATCAGGTAATGAATACGTCTGTGTGTGCAATATGGGTGTTCTGTCTGGCAAGACCTGTGTACAGTGCACATGCATACCCACATATAATAATATGTGTGCTTGTGCACATTATTGGCACTTTGTAGTTCGTTATTTATGTTTCATTGGAAGATTTGACACTCTGGTTCAGAAATGTTAGCCATCACTGGACTGCATGCTTCAATGTAGGGGCTAACTATAGCTTTTATGTGTTTATACTTCCTTATTTTTTTAATGCATGTAAACACATATTCAAATGCCATTACTCAACTTATGTTTGATGGCATCAAGACTGATTTCTCAGAATTTACCACCATTAGTCACATATTTAATAAACTTAAAATGTTTGAATATGTTGCTGGTTTTTAGGCCTTTTAAGGGCCGTTTCCCAGGTTAAAGTGCCATTACCTGGTGGGGGAGTCTAGTGAGTTCCCACACCAAGTTGCCTTATTGCAGACAGAGAAGGAATGGGATGTCCAATAAAGGAGAGTGAAAATGAAAGCTTAACATCTAATATGATTGTATGTTTCACTGGAATACATTTCCAAACCAGTTCTCATTTAAGAACAATCTCTAGACCTGCCCAATCTGCAATTGCCTCTAACATGGAGTAAAGCTGGGAAAAGAAACCTGCAGTAGTAATGAATGCCTCATGTAAATGTGAACCCCAAGCATGTTTCTCATTGCAGAGACCTCCTTCCCTTCCTTGGGTATTTTTACTTTCAAAATGTATTTCTTGTTGCCTGTCCTTTATGGAAGTGGATCTAGCAATTTCTTTCAGCTGGCAGAGTTTTATTAAGCGTCAGTTCGGAGGTTAGAGATTTTACCAAAGATGCTGACATTACTCTCTCACTACAGAAGATATTTATTCTAGGACTGATATGGACAAGGAAACATTAATCATTTCCTGAGTGTTTTGTATCAAACCCACCAAAAGCGTCAGTTATATTTTTTTATATCTATCAGTGCTTTGTGTGACAATAGCCACTTTTCCTCTCGCCCTCCATCAGCAAGAAGCCGGTGTTTCATGTGCTGATAAGATGCAACGTAGTTAAAAATACAGCGATTTTGACACAGGGTTACATGCATTGTTTTAGTTGTTGTTCACTTTGCCTTTTTCTATCCCATCAAGATAATTTGTTTTTATCTTCACCCTCTCCCTTTTTTACTTATAAAGTTTAGGCTTGACGGCCCTAGTCATATCTTATATAACTTTGCATTGTATGCATGTGCTTTTGGACTGATTTAATAAATAGTATTACAGAAAATAACAGGTTTTATTTTAGTAGACCTTTCTAGTGACAGTTATAAAATATAATTAAAATGTTAGTTTATGTAAACCTTACCTGACCTACTACCAGAAAGCCTAGTGGGAGATGAAATGGGCATTACATTAATGGTGCACATCTTCTGTTTTAAAGAATAATTAAACCCTAAAAAATACAATTTAAAAGGCTTCTCTGATGATTATAAATCACCGGTCAGTAAGACTCTATTTAAATTGTGATTTTTTTAAAAGTAAAGACTCATGCTTGCTGGTAATTATAATGACTAATATTTCATATTTAGAATAACCTGTCAGATTAGTAAAATGGCTTTATCAGAAATGATTTTAGTCTAATAGGTCAATCACACATATTTGGAGAACTACTTACATTTTTATTTAGCTAAGACAATACATTATATAGCATACATATTCTTGTATTTGCTTAAACTTCAATGAAAGTGGTAATGTGTGGAGGTAATGTGTTCTTTGTTTGTACATGGATCTGCAGAACAACAATGGGATTAAGGTCTTTTCCTGAAATTTGTTTGTTTTATATCATTTTTACTGTGAAAAAGTACATGTTATCTCGGCATGGATAACTTGGATTAATTTAATTAGTTTACCAAAAATGTAAATATTGGATGAATGTACAGCTCATAACTAAGCTCTATTCAGCATGAAATAGAGCTTAATTATGAGCTGTATATTCATGCAATATAAAAAATGTGTGGTAAACTAATTAATCCAAGCTTTTTATACTATATTTTACAAGTTAATTATACTATAATGTATCATCTCAGAAATCATTTCCTTAAAATAAATTTGATTTAAATAAAAAAATCTGTTTTTTTATTTTTGTTTCTTAATTCGATTTTTTTTATTTTTTTATTTTAACCCAATCTACTTACCTTTTTTTTTTTTTTTTTTATCCTGGTCTAACGTGCTTGAACAAGCAATTAACCTATAAATCTACAGCAATGTTCTGTGCTCCTTCTTATACTAAAGTGCTGACATCTTGCATCTCTCACTCTCTCTGCCTTGCTGTGCCTACTACAGTGCCCTACTGCTTAACTGTTTACAATAACATTAGAATTCACATTCACACCTGCTTCCCTATCGTCACTCTTGGCATTCACATACAGGATACTATTTTCATTCGCTAACGCTTTCTCCCATTAAAACCTACTTTTACACATAAATGTTACACATAACTTACTGTACCCCAGCCATAAAATTAGGTTTATACTACATACTGTTGCTCTCCGCACCCAGAATCTTCTACATCTCTCCAGGTAGCACCAAGTTTCATACAACATTTACATAGGTGGTATGCGACTTACAGTAGGAGTGAATAACATAAGGGTAATAAAGATTACTTGGGAAGGGCAACGGGCATTCCGTGTGAGATAAACAAATCTGTAAATACGGCAAACAAGACTTTTCAAAAAGGTGTAAATATATTAGAGGAAATTCACTGAAAACCAATTACAAGTGCATGTTCGGCATGACCGAATACATGGAATGAAAGCTCTAAGTATGTATACCTTGGCACAGAGATATGAGTGACCTTATAGAAACATAAACTGAAGGATATAAACAAGTATAAAACGCAGATAATATTGTATTACATGGTTCTTGATCCAATTACCGAAGGTAAATTTGTGTTTGGCAGTTAAATACCAATTCAACAGACAATCTTGAGATAAAACCTGATGATAATTTTTATCTCTGGTAATTGAATCCAGTTCCATGGAACAGAATTGTTGAATTCAATTACCTGTGTAATATTCACTCTCATAATTCTCAGTGTATTTCACTGAGACACAAAGACCATGGGGAAAGAGCAAATAAAAACCCAAGACATGCTAAGACAGGGCTTGACAAATCTAATTTGATTTTAGGAGCCAGCAAAAAATTTAGGAGCCAGACAATCACGCAAGCATACACACAATTCATAAACACACACGCCTACTTCACATATATACACACACACACTTACACTTACTTTACATATGTACAAACACCTCACACACACCTACTTTACATATACCCATATATACAATCACCGCACACACACCTACTTTACATATACAGATATATACAAACACCTCACACACACCTGCTTTACATATACCCATAAATACAAACACCTCACACACACACACCTATTTTACATACTTACATATATACAAACACCTCACACACACCTACTTTACATATACCCATATATCCAAACACAGCACCTCACACACACCTACTTTACATACTTGCATATATACAAACACACACCCACCTCACACAGTCTTTTCTTGGTTTCTTCTTAACGCTGCAGCATGTGTTCATTCATCGACCTGCTGAGTGCCAGGATGTCACGTGACGACACCTGGCACTCAGACACGTGTTGCGCGAGGCGGCGGAGCTTGCAGTCTGTGCCATCAGCACAGACTTTACCCCCTCGCGCTGCGAAATAATAAAAAAAAATCGGATGGCAGCGGCAAGGGGACAGGGAGGGTAACTTCACCCAGGTGCCAGGTCTAATTTCCTGGTCGCCATGGCGACCTGGCACCTGGGTTTTGTCGAGCTCTGTGCTAAGATACACATACTTTATTCTATCTTGGAATAGCAAGATGGCTTTCCGTACCTCTTGATATATTTTGTCATGCTGACATTGCACCGATTTTAATAGCACTACAGTGAATTTTCTTTAGTGTATTTATACTTTTCTTAAAATAAGTCCTCGAGTACTGGATTCATTTTTGTAAGCGAGGTCTTACAAGGACTTCTAAAACAGCACAAATACCTATATATTATTCTGTTTCCAGAATGAAGATGTTCTCTTAATGCTTTGTCACATGGCTAGATGGGTTTTAAGAGGGTACTATTACAGACCACAATAAATCTAAAGTCTACTCAATAAAGAGGGAATTGAGATGGGGACTACAAAATTAAGGCCAAAGTAGCTGAGTTGAAAATATTCTCCCATTCAGTTGCATTGGGGATCTTTTTTTCCCACTCTGCTTTTCTGGCCTTAAGTTTGAAATTCCCATCTCAATTCCCTGCAAGTACCTCATTATTGAGTAGACTCTTATAGATGGCATCACATATTGAGCAATACACGCTAGTTTGAGAGACTAAAAAGGAAGAGGATTGTGATGGATTCCACGTTTATATCAATGTAGTAGAAGAATTGCATTGATGGGATATTTATTAATAATTTGTCTGCTGATTAAAGAAACTGTAGAGCAGGCTTAAAGCGTAATACTGGAAAAAGCGACGAGTTCTCCTTACAGTAAAATATCTTTTTTTATTTCTGGTTATTTTAATTTCATCTTTTCTGTTGCGCCACTTTCTTTAGAGCAAAGGAAGCTGAGCAATTAAAGCAAGACTTGCAAGAATCTCGGGAGTCAGAGCGCAGAGCTAAGCAAAAATTTATGGAGATTACGACCAGACCCTCCTATACGGTAAGATATTGGGATTTCTTATGACAGAACAAGACCTGTTTGTGAGCTCAAGGCATGCGCCACTGTGCCTTCAGGAACAAGAACTGTGTGATTCACTGCTGACACCTGCGTTAAGTACACATTGTTAGTAAGCTCTTTTTTGTAACTTTTTTTTTTCCACTCGGAAATATTAAGTTTGTTAACCTTTCATGTAGTAGCAGGGCTGGCAAGTTTAGTTACAAGGAAAGTGCACAAAAATGATACGGAATCATGCCACTATTAACAGGGGAGCTTTGAGGTCCAGCTGAAAACACAGTAGTTCGTTTTAACCCGTTCACAACAATGCCCGTACATGTACAGGCTCCCAGTGCCATGCATTGGTGACAATGCCCATTTTTGCAGCAATTTGCACTATTTCCGGCTTTCCTGGAAGCCTCACGCGTGAAGACTATCCAGGAAAGCAAAAAAAATGAAATGGCCGAGTCACAGTCGTCACTGACCTGGTAATCACTTCCTCTCACCCTATGCTAATCGGGTGAGGGGTGTTTCAGACTGACTCTGATAGAGGCAAGTTTGAAACGCCCAGAAACATTGTCCTGAAGGGGTTAAATAACTGATTTATTTTCCTGTGTTTTGTGTGTGGATTAAATGCAATGTTGTTCTTTCTTTCAGCAAGCTGCAGGAACCAGTAGCACCTCTGTGCCCCCTGTTGACGTGGCAAGCTTAAGCATGCTCAGCGATATTCTGGCCTACGATTTCACGGACACGGATATGAAACGGCTGTCCATGGAAATTGAGAAGGAAAAGTGAGTGAAGGGGATGGGAGAACAATGTTTGTTATGTATGTGTGTGTGATTCAGACCGGCTGAGCATCACATGTCCTGCTATGCTGTGAATTGTTAGGGTTCCACAGATCAGGCATGGCTCTGTAATGTTCCCATGTCTATAGGGGCCTCAGTATTTCCTACTCACAAATACAGTATTTTCTTAGAATATAAGACAACCCTGATTATAAGACGACCCCCAAACGTTGGATATTCCTTCAGCGAAAAAACAAAAATCCTGAATAAAAGACTACCCTATAGGAAAAAAGTTTTTCACATGTAAATTGATTTTTCATATTTAATCAAAATGATTATTTCCTTTTATTTGCCCATCTGCCCCCCAGATGTAGCCAATGCATTGCCCCCCACAGCCTTTAGTCAACCAGACTTAGCCAATACTGCCCCTACGCCCCAGACTTAACCAATGCTGCCTCTCTCCCCTCCCTCCCCAGACTTGCCTAATGCTGGCTCTCCATCCCTTCTCCCTCTCTCACCCAATGCTGCCTCCTTCACCTGACCCTCCCACCTCCCTCCCTCCCCCAGACTTAGCCAAACTCCCTGGTGACTAGTGGAGGCAGCCGTTGGATGTCTGCACATATCTGCAGATATACACCGCCGCTGCCTGACACTTCCATCTTCTATGACAGACATCCACTGGCTGCCCCAATCTCCATGGTGGCTAGTGGGGGCAGCCGGTAGATGTCTGCACGATAAGCGCAGACATCCCGGCTTCCATCATAGAAGTGCCGGGCAGTAGCGGAGGATGGCTGTGTACATTGCGCAGACATCCACCGGCTGCTTGCGAGGGGGATCCAGGTATCCTGCAGCTCTGCGGGAGATCTGGATCCCAGTCTTATAGTCAGACCTCGATTGAGGTCTTATTATAAGACCAACCTCGAATATAAGACACATTCATGTCCTAATTTGTATAAGGCAGGAATTTCCCACTAGTCCCCTGAGCTGTGACTCCTATGACAGTGTAGTAGACTATTAAAAACTAGTCTTCATTATGTTGGCGGTGATAAGAGAAAAAGTAATCCGTAAAGACAGGAAATCTTATTTGATAAACCTTTTCTTCTCTTATATTTGCTCGCCTGGATCTGATGAAGCATCTGTACTGATGGTTTTTATTGTAGTTAAATAACTTGGTAAAAAAAATAGCCATGATCTATTTTCTAGTTCAAACTGTATCTTCATTTTTTTGGCAATTCAAGATGGAGTAATAGAAAACAAAACACAGTGAATAAAAATTAATTTTTGCAGGTGTTTTCTTCCCAGGGACACATGCGTTTGAAAAAAAGTCTGCAACCTTTTTAGCCATGCACCTGGCTTGTCGCCAAATGTTTGAGTGGGGCATTTTCGAAGCTAAGTGCACCTGGGCTGCACCCATCACTACTGAAATAAATGCGCCTCTAATCCTAACTGATCTTCTTGTTATTTTCTCAAAGGTGTGGGTGGGATGAACAGTTCCAAATAAGACACTGTACTGTCCTTTGAATGTGCTTGCACATGATTATCAGATCATCAATTTTTTTTACAAAGTAAACATAACTCATTCCTGTGTGTTATTCCTAATTTCCAGAAAGTCCTCTGTACCCTTTATTAGTTTTGTAGCTATATTTCATGCTCTTTCTAAATCTGTAATGTTTTTTATTGGCATCCTTTATCTGTTCTCCAAAGGCCTACCCTTGCATCAATAGCCATTTTTATTAAGACTGTGTTATTGACCTAGACAGATTTAATTTAAAGGGAAATGTATCCTGTGCATGGCTAAAAATGCCCAGGAATGGATGCTCAAGGAAAACTGTATATTAAATGTGCAATATTGAGTGAGAATGCAAGCTTTCCTTCCTTGTTGCTTGCTCTAATCTGGCCATGTAAGTTTCTTGTATGCAGAGTATGAGGGCTCTGTTCAATGTTATCCTTTTGTTCCGTAGGGTTGACTACATGGAGAAGAGCCGTGTCCTGCAGGAACAGCTGAACGAGCTCAGGACAGAAATCGAGTCTCTGAAAGTGAAGGGAATCGAGAATCCCATGGATATAATGCATGACAATGCAGGCAGCAAGCAAAACACGATAAAAAAGGTAAGAGACGGAGTGAACCAGGAAGACTATGCAGAGAATGATGGGAAAGGCGTCACATGACAAAAAGCAAGAGAATCAAAAACAGGCTTGGAGTAGTATAAAAAGAGAAATAGAGCAATAAAAAAAAGTTTAGAAATCAGCAGAACATTTCCTTGTTTTCTATGGTGAATAATCCCCAAATTGTTCTAGCTCCATTATGGTGTAGAATGCTTGTTCTAAGACGTGTATTTGGAGAAAGTGTGAGCTGAGAGTGATGTGGAGTTTAAGGCTTGAAATGAGATGAGAGGGTCTCATAGAGCACATGCAGGCAAATCATAATAAAAGGCAATAGATTGTGAGATCTAGTTTGTATTTCGAGGGCAGAACCATGTACATGAATGCACACTCATTACTCCATATAACTGTGTCTGCTTGTAATGGGATTTATTCTACTCTGTGGCAGTCGCATTAAGTCAGCAAAGTCATTCCAGACAAAAGAACATTTGGTTTGTGATAAGCACCACCTTGTATGTGACATTCCTGCTGCTCTGACCCCTTTATCTTGACCATGTTCACATTCTATGGCATTTTTCTTTTTTCCTGTCAGGGGAGAAGAGCAGTCTGCATCTGAGCGTGACCCATAGTGTGTGCCAGGTATTGTGTATGTGTGTGCGTGTAACACTAATCTCCTCTGTATATCACTAACTTTTTTGTGTGCGTATGTGAGTTTAGCACCTGACTGAGATTTCCAATAGCATGTGTACTATTAGATGACAAATACAGCCATAATTGCCTGCAGTCATCCCTGTTGACACTGCTCTCTGCCTCTTCAAGTCGAGTTTGCTTTGCGGTATTATAAAGCCTCTATAAATACTGCTTGCTGAACCACTGTCTCCCACCTGCCTCTCTTGGCACCCCTTTTGCATATGTATCCTTAACCTTTACAGCATTAACCCATCTGCACATCGTCTTCCAGACCCATGGATTTTCCCTATGCATTTGATCCTTCCTTAATCCTTCCTGTATCCCTGTCCCAAGCATGATTATTTCATAATTAAGCACCCCATTGCTCCCTGTAGTTCACCTTTCCAACTCCCTTACATTAGTTCTGTTTCTGACCCCTCAGTACAATACTAGTTCTGCAAAATCACCTATCAAACACACCCTCTAAACCCATCCTTTTTCTCAGAACATCCATATTCGCATTACAGGTGAGATTGTTTTTGTCTATTTGGAAGCCAGGCATCTAAAGATGCTTTGCTCATCAACCACATTTCAGTGCTCGGATTTAACCCTACCATGCATCATTTGTCATTTTTAGTATGGAGAGAGCATTTCAGAAAATGTTTGTGTGTGTGTGTGTGTGTGTGTATATGTACATATATATAAATGTGTGTATAACATTTTGCTTCGGGGTTTCCCATTTTTGACCCTAAACAGAAAAACCTGCTGGTAACCATAAAGGGTTACTACTCAAACGGGCTAGATGTCTTCTCCTGCAATTGCCTTTGTTATTTATTTCGTTTCTCCCTAGACTCTCATGTGGCCCCTTTTTAAGTACCCATTCGATATTCAAAAAGGGAGATCTGAAATTAGACTCACAGCTTTTGTCTATGAGATAATTAGGGCTAGAGTGGAAACACTCTATTGCTACCACTCCTAAAAATATGAACCTTCATTCCAAAATAGAAATCCGAATTTCCCCTTCATAATATATCTCCATCAATACATGAACCGTTCATAGATGAGACTACATAGACTATTCTATCATATAATCAAGGCAATATCAGCTTGGTTAGATTCCCTGAAACAAGAAAATAAGCCACCAAAACATCCAATAAGTCTACTAATTGATTATCAGAAGCACATACAACTATGCGCGTCCAAATGAAGACCCTAAAAAGAGGGAAATAATTTCCCAAATGAATTTTAATGAAATCATACAAAATGCATGGAAAATGAGGGAAGAGTAGTTGGTAACCTATCATGAAATTAACCTTAAAATCTGCTACCAAGTCTGTCTCCTTTGATGCTGAAAATCTGACTGCTGCCCAATATGCAAAAAAACACAGCTGAAAACTTAGAGCACTCACCGCCTTTGGACCTGGCCACTATAAAAATAAAAAAAAAAGTCACAGAGTACAATAGCATTGTATTCAGCTGTACGAGTATTTAAGATTATCAAATATGAACTTTCTTCTAATTTAGTAGATACAATCTCGGCTGCACAAGCCATTTACTAGAAATCATTGGATCTATTAAAACAAAAACTATTCCACATATTTAAAATGTACTAGTTGGAAATCACTCTAAATAAAGACAAAATATATATATATATATTCCTTGCTTGAAATAAGGTTTGTTTGGGTTTTTTTGTCCTTTTTTTATTTAAAGTGTTTTTCAACTAAACATTCCCCAACAATATATATGTAATCATAGGTCTCCAGAAACTGATACATTATACCTTTCAATACACAAACTGATACCCTACGCAAACGTACCTTTTTGTTGTGTGTATATCACATTCATTTCTCTTTTTCATGTAGTGTACTCATTCAGACTATATATAGTTTTGTTTTTTTTAATGAAACGTATGACTTTCTTTTGATGCCACCTTTATCCTGATTATACAGAATTTAAAATGATTTTTAAAGGGGCCACTCTCTCTGGTTACATTTATGATGTGCCAGGACCAGTTGGGGGAAGAGAGGTAGTTTTATATTGTAATTTTTAGTTTTAATAATGAATCCTATTAAATAACAAGTGAAACCTACTTGTGCTACAGTATTGTTGGTAATGTTTAGGTTATTTCTCATTGACAATAATTGTCGGTGAGAAATGAAAAAGCTAAAGAAAAAAGTAGCCTATGAGGGAGACAGAACCACAGAAACTGATGACACAGAATCTGTTCCAACTCAACTCCAGATAATATTTAGGGGAAGCAAGCAGATAGGTAGGAAAAGGATAGCAGAGAGGAAAGGTTTAAAAGGAGAATGAGGACTGATGAAACCTATCCTGTGATGCATAATAATAGTGGTGACAGCTGTATTATAAAATATTCATAGTTGTACTCTAAACCTATAAAACAGGAAGCTGAATCTGCCTCAGATGTTTATCAGGTACTCCACCCTCCTGGAAGAGACCAACTTTAGTTATAAGGAGGGGACCTAAAAGGATTAAAATAGGACCAGTGGCACCCAGACCATGAGAAATGACCCTTCATCATGTGTTTGCATTTGGTGCCTTGTTAATATTCTGCAGCGATATTGTAAAAACAAATTCCAATATTACTATAACCAAGTGGGAAATTCTGTCTTACATGACAATATATTCATTTATTAGGATAGAGCATTATTTTTGAGATTTAATTATTCATCATCACTTAGTGAACCATAATAATTTAACATATCTAGAGTGCTAAAATATTAATTTATATAACCACACTACAGCTTATTACTGGTTTCCATCACTTACTCTAAAGAATGCTGTATAATGTTTGATATTCTTGTCATGGATCCCTCTAAGAATAGTAGATTAAAGAGGCTTTTTGAAGGCTTTTTTTTAGGTTCTCTGCACTCAAGAAGTAACCGATTTTAATAATTACTGAAATATCCATTAAACAAAACATATTGACCACTTTGTAAACTCTATTGATTATTGTAAATGGTTTTTTTATTTTAAGGTGATTGGTCCATTTTAAATAGGAATAGGATATTCAGCACTGAAAATAATGATTTTTTTCATGTATGTTATGAAACCATAGATGCGCTTGATGTAAGTCTCCATTAATTTAGAGTCATGCGTAGGAACAGTGGTGGGCATGCTAAATTCAAAGCATTCAGAATTTCTAAAGCTTGGTTAGGTTGTAGAGTAAATATTAATATTCCCTTTTTGGCATGTGCTGGGGAAAGTCCTGGGAGTACAGTGTGGTGATGGGGCATGTGCTGGGGTGCTTGGGTAAGTCCTGGGAGTGTAGTGTGGTAATGGGGCATGTCCTGTGTGTGCAAAGTGGGTGATGGAACATGTGCCAGGATTAGTCCTGGGATTGCAATGTGTGTGATGGGGCATGTGCTGGGGTAAGTATTGGGATTGCAATATGGGTGGTAGAGCATGTCCTGGGGTGCTTGGGTAAGTCCTGGGATTGCAATGTGGGTGATGATGCATGTCCTAGGTGCTGCGATTTCTCCATGGGTCAGCAAGCTCTATTTAAATATTAATGCCTATAATAACATCCATAGCCCTCAATGTTCTGACTCATTAAAAAAATATCCAGGGCCCTTTTAAATTCATCCAATGTATTTCCTAGCACCACCTCTTTAGGCAGTGAATTCCATACCTTTTATTGTCCTTACCGTAAAGAAAATCCCTTTGACTTACACTAAATCACTTTTCTTCAAATATTAGCAGGTTACCTCTTGTCATTTGTACTGTACTGGTAATGAACAGATATTTAGAAAGCTCTTTGTATGGGTCCTGTACTTACTAGGGTAAGTCCTGGGTGTGCAATGTGGTGATGGGGCATAAACTGGGGTGCTTTGGTAAATCCTGGGTGTGCAGTATGACCACAGAGTGATGTGGCATGTGCTGGGTAAGTCCTGGGTGTGCATGGTGGGACTATGGCAAGGGATGTGGGAGCAATACTGAAAGGAGGAATGGAGTGGGGGAGGTGGAGGCCCAGACCATTTGGTCTGTAATGGGCTCAACAATTTGTGATGGCGGCACTGCTTGTGTAGGTGTTATTTATAGGCCCCCCCCCCCCCCCCCCCCCCGGACAAATAGAAGAGAGAGATAATCTGCTAACTGAAGAAACGGCTGAAATGACATTGAAAGGGGAAGTTATCATCATGGGTCACTTAAATCTCCTGAATGTGAACTTGAAAACCAAAATAGCTTGAGCCAGGAGTACAAAAACTAGAAAATTCTTAAAGGAGTTATTATCAGACTGGGGAGATTAAAAGGAGTCCAGGAGAAATGGGATTATTTAAAAGTTGCACTACTGAAGGCAACAGAAAATTGCATTAATCTTGTTGTAAAGAGCAGAAAATTGAAGAAACCACTGTGGTACAAAGCAGAAGTGGCCATAATAGAAAAAAAAAAAAAAATGAAAAGTTAGCATTAAGTAATTATAAAAAACAGAGTGAGGAAGATAGATCTATATGATTGGGCAGAAAGAGGCAAAACAAGTTCTAAGAGCTTCCCAAGCACCCAGAGTAAAATAGCCCAGTCAGTAAAAAAATCATAACATTTTTTTGATATCTAAATGAAAAAAAGGAAAGTGAAAAAAGGTTTAGTTAAATTAAAAAAACAAAAGAAGGAAGGCATGTAGAAGAGGATAAAGGTCTAGTTAATATTTTGTTTACAGATGAAAATGAAGGAAAGGGACCTCAGCTATGAAAAGAAAAAAAGTGATATGATGCACAAATTTAGCGTGGAAGAGGTTCTAATTCAGATGTCTAAAGATAAACATGATGGGATAAACCTAAAGTTATTAAAATAGCTTAGTGGTGTACTAGTAAAACCATTAATAAATTCATTTAACCAATTCATTTTAACCGGAGAAGTCCCAGAAGATTGGAAATTAGCAATTGTTGTGCCCATTCATAAGAAAAGTAGTAGGGAGGAGTCGGGCAACTATAGACCGGTAAGTCTTACTTCAGTAGAGGGGAAAGTAATGGAAAGCATGTTAAAGGATACGATTGCTTAACATCTAAAATCACATAGATTTCAAGATCAGAGACCACATGGGTTTACTTCAGGGAGATCATGCCAAACTAATCTTCTTGATTTTTTTTCGATTGTTAAGCAAAATAATCGATCAAGGTGGTGCAGAAGACATTGCTTACCTAGATTTCAGTAAAGCTTTTGGTTGCACATGGAAGGCTTATAAATAAACTGCAATCTTTTGAGGTTGGATTCCAATATTCTTGACTGGATTAGGCAGTGGCTGAGTGACAGTCAACAGAGGGTTGTAGTCACTTGAGAAGCAACATAGAATGTGTCAGCTGATAATAACCATTCGGTCCATGTAGTCTGCCCAATTTTCTAAATATATTATTAGTCCCTGGTTTCTTATATCTGGGATAGCCTTGTGCCTATCCCATGCATGCTTAAAGGGACACTCCCACCAAAAAATGAAAATGATTATTTTGCATTGTTGATATCAAATATGTCTTCTGTTTTTGTTATGTGAGTTTATTTTATGAAATATTTTACAACAAGTGTGACTGGTCGCTCAATTTTGTGAAATAAATTAAATATAGTGTTTTTTGGTGCCCCCCCATAAAAAGTGGTGGAGTTATGATCCTGTTTGATCAGGTAAATCTCCTCTCTTTGTGTTGGAAGGTAGGTAAAAAAAAAGTTGTACATAACCACGTAGCCCTGCCCACTATGATACACAGGAGCCAGTAAGAGAGCAGGGGTGTATCATAGTATCATCATGCAGGGTTTGTCCACAGTTGCAAAGTGAGACTTGCTGTAAGATTTTGGAGAATTTTGCATCATGGGTACAATTCTCAAAATGGATGGTGGAGATAAACACCTAGTTTTATTTTTACTTTTATATGCAAGTAATAAAACAGTGACAAATGATTTATATATGTGTTTGTTTTACATACACAGGTAATCTAGTTACATCTTATGTAAGTGGTAGTGTCCCTTCAAACTCCACTGTTTTTACCTCTACCACTTCTGCTGGAAGGATATTGCATACATCCACTACCCTCTCAGCAAAGTAATACTTCCTGAGCAAGGTCTTGTTACAAGTGCGGTACCTCAGATTTGTACTTGGACCCATTCTCTTTAATATTTTTATTAGTGATATTGCAGAAGGTATTATTAGGAAGGTATGGCCTTTTTTGCTGATGAAACAAAGATTTGCAACCGGCTTGATGTTTGTAAGCCAAATGGCATGTTATTTAGGTAAACTCAAAAAATGTTCAGCTGTGGCAACTGACATATAATGTGGATAAGTGCAAGGTAATTCATCTTGGATGTTAAAACCCAAGGTCCTAGTATAGAATACTTTGAAATTAATACTCCTAAATCCATTTCCTGAGTCCTTAAAGGTAGATAGACAGTGTAAAAGAGCAGCAGGAAATGCTAGCAGAATGCTTGCTTGTGAAAGGTATTCGCAGTAGAAAGAGGGAAGTGCTCATGCCATTGTACAGAGCACTGGTGAGACCTCACTTGGAGTATTGTACTCGGTACTAGAGACCGTATTTCCAGAAGGATATTAATACTTTGGAGAAAGTTCAGAGAAGGGCTACTAAAATGGTTCATGGGTTGCAGGATAAAATGTAACTCTTAAAAGGACTGGATCACCTACACATTGTTTATACTATGAAGTTAGAGAATAAAAAATTATTGAAAATAAATCTATACATTGTAAGCAAAATTGCAAACAAATGCTTAAATTAGGAGAAAATGTGTATTAAATGTGTCTGTGGAGTCTCCAATTTATGACATCACCTGTGACATCATCAAGCCACAAGTGATGTCATAAACTGGAGATTCCACAGATGCATTTAAAACACATTGTATCCTAACTTAAGCATTTGCTTGCAACACAATGGGGGTTATGTATAACCACAGCGCACATGCAGATAGCGCCAAATAGTGACGCTATCCGCGCCTGCGCCTATGACTAAAGCAGACTCCCGACCATTTTTGGTAGTCTGCGCTGCCTCTGCCGGAAAGCTACTTCCTTGTTGCCCCTGCGCTCACTGTGCCTGTGCAGCCAATTTATGGGGAAAAAACAGGCTTAAACGTTACTGATTAGTATTGGAGAACCTCCGCCAAACACTGCAAAGTGTCTGAGAGTTATAAAAAGGCACAACCGTCGTTATACATACCAAACAGCGATTGTGCCTTTTTATTCCTCTCCCGACACTTAAGTACGAGAGTGTTTTTTATACATTACCCCCTATGTATATAAAATGTTCAATCATTTGTTATTCTCTACATGCACAATAAAGACAATGGTTAGATCATACAGTCCATTCAACATGTATAGCTTGTAGGAATGATGAGACAGGGCGATATGAGGGAAACATTTAAATACATAAAGGGAATCAATACAGTAAAAGAGGTGGGTATATATTTAAAAGAAGAACAAATACCACAGCAACAGGACATAGTCTTAAATTAGAAGGGTGATGGTTTAAAAGTAATATCAGGAAGTATTACTTTACTGAGAGGGTCGTGGATGTATGGAAAAGCCTTCCAGCGGAAGTAGTAGAGGTAAACACAGTGAAATAGTTTAAGCATGCGTAGGATAGGCACAAGGCTATCCTAGATATAAGATAAGGCCAGGGGCTAATAAAAGTATTTGGAAAATGGGCTGTCTAGATGGGCCGAATCTGCCGACACATTCTATGTTTTATAGAGTGAGATTTTCTCCTTGGGGCGTAAACCTTGCATAACAGTTTTTTTCAATGCCCACATTGTTCTCTCTGCATTGAGTTTTCAATGGATGCACTCTGTTATTGGAAAACCATGTTTATTCATACACACTGGTAAAGCTGTATTGATTACCATCCTTTCTGCTACGGACTGGATCATTGTTCCAAAGACCAAGAAATCGTTGTTCCATCTATTTCTCCTACTATACAAAAGGACAAAAGACAAGTTAATATATAAATGAGAGAATGGTCCAAATATAAGTTAAAGAAATTCAGAATGGTTGAAGCCCTAGTCATTTGGATTACCAAGTCTCAAATCTGTGATATTTACTTTTATTTTCTATTTTGTTTTTAATTGTAGGCTATTAAAACAAGCAAATATTTTTACATTCCTTGATGTGCTTTAACTGTTGCAACAAAACTAAAAATCATATTTTTCCTTTTGATGATAAATCCTCCACACATACATATTCTACCAAAAGCAGAACCTCAAAGATTTAAAATAGCAGATCTTCACATGTTATTTTAGAGCAACTTCTGGATTACCACAGAGTAGTTTAAATGTGTTTATGTCCATACTGCTGTCCCCCTCAAAAAATAGCCATTTTACTCTTTCTATAGGTTTGCATGTTTCGTACAGAATTTTAAAAATGCCGTTTATGGAATAAATTCAGAAACCTTAAAAATAGATGAGGACCATACCACAAAATGTAAAAAAACAAACAAACTGCAAAGTAATACATGCGTAAATGTACAGTGTGCTTGTTTTATATATATATATATATATATATATATATATATATATATATATATATATATATATATATATATATACATATATATATATATTTACAGCACATGTGTGATACATTTTAAATATTACGTTCTTTTAAATAGTCTTCTTTTATACTACTGTAGTAGTAGCACAGCCCCCACTAATTATACTCGTGACCCAGGATACATCATTTATGTCAATTTTTTATTTTATTTAAGAAGGTTGACTTCTTTCAGGAAGTGTCAGAACATCTTTTAGATGTTGTGTTGTAATCCAGGAAAATAACAAAAATCTGTTCTGCGGTACAAGAGTGTAACAATACGCTTTAAGTCCAAATATCTGCTTTTACATACACCACTCTCCTCTGCATATATTTTTTTTAAATGCTTCTTGCATCTCTGTCCTTTGAAATCACTTCTACTAAAATGTTGTGCTTGCTAAACCCTTCTATTTCTCTTTTCTAAACCTCCCCTGTGGCACTGTAAATGTTCTCCATGTCTTTCCCTTCCTTAAACCTTCTAGTGGCTGACATGATTCCCTATATCTTTCTCTATCTAAGCGCTCCTTACCATTTTGACACTGCTTCCTAAATCTTTCTATTTTCTAAACTCGCCCTGCAGCATTACACTTATCCCACCAATTTGTCTTATTCTCCAGTACTGTAAAACCCGATCCTCACATCCCCAGAGATGAAGGTACCGTTCAGTGCAGCAGTATGAATTGATTCTTCTGTTTTGCTACCCAGTGCAGAATAAGGCATTTGGGGGCCCTAAAGCAGGAATATTTGCACCTGCCACCAATTTTATTGAATTTTTTTATCTACCCTGAAGTCATTTGCTGGTACTTTTGGCTCTCCTGTGATTCACAAAAATTGCCATGATGTTCATCCATCCTTTTGTACTGCTGAGCAACTGTAGTTAACAACAACTGGTATGCCAAGGTTAATGATGACCTTTGCATTCTTACTCTTGTGGACTACATTTCCCATGATGCATAGCAAGTCAAAAGTTGTCTGAACGTCATGGAGAAAATAGTGCATGGCCAGGTGAGCCATGAGAAATTTCAGGGCCCCTTCTAAAAACAAATTCTAGACCGCCCTGCCCATCCCTATATCTCCCTACCCTCTGTGTGATGGCAGGCCACATTCAGATATAAAACAGTGTGTTTATGAATGGGTCTCTCTTTCTCTCCCCACACACTAATATGCCACAATTTGTTTGTTTTCCCATTAATATGCCACAGCCAGTCTGCCTATTAAAATTTGCCACCGTTTGCCCATTAATATGCTATTGTAGTTTTCCGATTAATATGCCACAGCCAGTCTGCTCATTAAAATTTAACACAGTTTGCCCATTAATATGCTACTGTAGTTTTCCCATTAATATGCCACAGCTAGTCTGCCCATTAATATGCGTCTGTAGTTTTCCCAATAATATGCCACAGCTAGTCTGCCCATTAATATGCTTCTGTAGTTTTCCCAATAATATGCCACAGCCAGTCTGCCCATTAAAATTTGCCACAGTTTGCCCATTAATATGCCAGTTTGCAAATGCAAATATGTCAGTTTGCCCATTTATATATGCCACAGTTTATATACCACCATCCTCCCCCCTTTCCTAGTACTCACCTGACTGCTGTGCACAGACATCTTTCCATGCTGCCTCTATCGCGCTCCCAGCGCATTGATCTGATGTTTGAGCACTGGAAGGTTAGGTGACCCTCAGCTAGGGTTGCCACCTTTTCTCCAGAAAAATACTGGCCTTACTACTGTCTCCATAGACTTAACAGTGGGCTGATGCTAATTTTTTACCGGCCTGCCGGTAAAATACCGGCCGGGTGGCAACCCTACCCCCAGCACTCTGATGACAGATATGTGTGGGAAAGAGGCAGAATGGAAGTATGTCTGTCCTTCTCGCTGTGCGGTGATGTTGGTGAAGGGATATGTTTTGATCACCTGTCATCCCCCTGATGGCAGCACCTTCCTATGCACCCCAGCATCTCTCCTGGTCAGCCTTCTATATGCCAATCTGCTCCACAAAACAGGGATGGCAAATAGGAACCTTTGTCCACTGGTCTCCTTAGTTGTGTTTTCTCATTGTCCCCCCCCCCCCCCCCCCCCCCCCCTTTACTTTATAGTAAAGTCTGCTCCTCTGCATCTGTTGATTTATTACAACTCCCATATTGGCTTAGCTTGCCATTTCAGATTGCCAAAAATTGTTGTCCAGGAACATTTTTTTTTTTTTTTTTTTTAAGGGCCCCACATGAACAAGACCAGGTCTAGGTTTTCACAGTCTCATCTGAGTCTATGACTGTACTCTGGCTCTCCCATGTAACCCAGCACTGTACACTATGACAGAGAGTGATGTCAAAGCAAAAGTAGTTTAGACACTATGCTCCCTTATAGACAAGAAAACCTGTGTCGCCATTTGGAAATAATTATATAATGAAAACCCTTATTTTAAATGCTTTATTGTTGTGCAAATAATATCTAATCCAACATTGTTTTAAACTGTACTGTAAATCTAGTCACCTCTACTGTAAGTTTTTTTTTCTTCTTCTCTTATTTCATTCTGCTTCTCTGAGCTGCTGGCGACTTGATAACTCTTATTGGCCATGCAGAATACTATAGGGGCATTGCCGCTAAACGGAAACAGCAGAGCAGATCCGCAGAGAAAGAAACCATGAATGTAAAATCTCTAGAAGTGACAGAATAATTGTATCTGAAATAAATGACCACATATATTTACATTAGATACATTATATATTAGAGACCACCTTGACTTTATAGTGCTGCTTGTGTTTCATTCGCCCTATTCCGTGATCTGAGATTTACTGTTTGCAGCTGCCCCTTCTATCCTCAATACACCATTGAAACAGGTTCCCTTCACAGAAAGGACACGGCTCCATTATACTTCTCTCTTGCTGTCATTTTGACGGTATCCAATTCTGCTCCTTCGCCTCTCTATCATCCTGACATGTTTTTATGCTGCTTATCCCTCTGTCATTCTAACACTGTTGTAAGTTGTTCAGCGTGTAGGTGGGATACTGCTCCCACATCTGGCTCTAGGTTGACCACATCTGGCCTATGTTACTCATTCCTGTGCTACCAGTCTGATACTGTTCTGTCCTCTGCTTACCAGGCTGAGTACTTATTTGTGCCCCTCCTTCCTCTGTCTACCAGTCTAACATGCTTTGACAGTTTTTTGTGTCTCCCCACTTTATTTTGAATAGAGTTTAGTGTTTCTCACATCTTTCTACATTGTACTGATCCTGCTCACATTGCTTCATGCTATTTCCTCTTTAATCCATCCACAAACACTGCCTAATGCTGCCCCTTTCCCATGTATTGACTGCTTCCTTTCCCCCCTAATAACAGCATCTAATAATAACTAACATTAGTCTGTCCTTCATTTTGAGCTCCCCCCAACCCGTTATGGGTGCTATTTAAACCTGCTCTCCCCTAATCACTAATACTATTACTACCACCCCCCAATCAATTGTTCTGCTTAACTCGTCACCCCCAATTTTAATATGATGCTGCCAAGTACATTTCCCTCCAGTCACCAATACTGTACAATGCCTCTTTCCTCTAATCATTAATATTGTTTATACTGCTCAACCTTATCCCTTCCCACTCCACTCGAACTGATGCTACTTAATGTTGTTTTCCTCTTTCTGCCAGTCACTGCTGTATGTATATCTGTCTCTTTTCAAATTGGCTATACAGCTTTTTTTCCAGGAAGATGGTACTTGTACCCTTCCTAATGACGGTGATTTCTCCCCTCCCCCCACCGTCCGTTGACACTGCATTTTGCACTGCTCACCCTCATCAGTAATGTTACCTTGTGCACACCATATAACATGTAATCCAGTTCCTATATAATAGTGCATGTGTAAGTATATACTAAGATTCAGTGATTAATTTGGTATGAATACTCTCACTCAATGGATTTCCCTTTGTTGCTATTTTTACTCATTGCAGACATGAGTGTGTTACTTGTAGCCTCAGTTTATTGCACAAAAACAGCATTGTAGGGGTTAATCCCTTTGTTGATCTGGTCCTCAAGAAGAGAAAAAAGGCCCTTTAATCACAGGGCTTCCCTCTTTACCACAGCTCTGGCTCCCCCATCACGCCCCCTCCTCTTCTCACTCACACAAGGTGTTCCATTTTCCAGGGGAAGCCATCCACCTCGCCTCACTTTTAATTGGAAGCGAGAGCCAAGCTGGTCGACAGAGAGAATGGGGGCAGCCAAGGCGCCCCTAGGGAATCCCCCTCCTTCTCTTCCCTGCTCGTCTTGCAGCGTGCAGCAGAGCGGAAACTTGGAGTTTTTAGCCTGTGCTCCAGCTGCCTTTCAAAACCTCTCGCAATCCACAGCACTATACTACAGTGCAGGGCATCAGAGAAATGTCTCTAATCTGCGTTCAATTCAATATTTATTTTCTCTTGAGCTCTTTTTGCCAAAAATATATAAACTGTAAGATGTATTAAAACTGTGCAGAGAGAGAAGCACATCAGTGCTATAAAAATGTTACACATATAGTGAATTACAGAAAGGTTTTCCTTGTGAAAATAAAATGCACAATGGCTGGCTGAGGGTAAACATTAAGTATCTTACAGCACGTCACATGAGATTTCCCTGGCAAGGCACTAGCATATATTCATTAGCCAAACTCCTTCACGTAAATAGTATATTATAATGGGAATGTAAAAAAGGATCTGTACGTAGTGTTACCAGAATTATAAGCAAATGCACAGATTAAGAGTACTATATGGTTTTAAACAGGTCTTCTCTTTACAACGTGTGGATTACTGTTTGGATATGGACCCACAAAGTGATATGATGAACAGGAGTTATACATCAAAGACCAATGTTCTCTTTATCTGTGCATTTGTTTTGTAATCGTGTTAATACTATTTATAGGTAAAAATAAATTTCATACTACAGTTCAGGGAAAATCGGGTAATCTTGTGAGCAGGGAGACTTTCTGTTCTTGTTTGTCTAACTTGGTATGTATGTAGTCCTCTACTCTGTACCTAGCGCTACATAAATTGTTGGTGCTTTATAAATGAATGTTAGTGTAATGTGCAGTGTCAATGCACTAAGCACTGTTAAAACTACTTGACTAACGCTTAAGTCCTCATTCACCTCCTTTTTCATACCCAAGCACTGTTTTATTTAGAGAAGGCCATGAAAATTCATCCTCCTGGGCAGTATTGGATAAAATAAAGACTGCAGACCATTCTACGTTACCAATTATAGCCCTGGAGCATCCATTTTTCATGGCGTCCCTGAGTAAAATGTTGGTGGTCACCCTACCTCGGACATGGAAAGGGCAGCCCCTTGGGTGATACTTGCCTGTAATCCCGTGTAAAACCCTTGAATGTGCAAACTTACTTGTAAACCTGGAACTTTTGAGCATCTCAGCTACATTGGATATTTACATAGTCCCATCCATTTCTAAAGGGTTGGCAGACATGATTGACCCCACGATTTAAAAAAGAGTCTAAATCTTTGACAAAGAAAGCTATATATCATTTTTAAATCTTGATAGTAAAGGCTTCATGCAAAGTTTAGTTCTGTACAATGGGCAATCAACACATACAAATAGGAGTCGGCATAAATAGTTTAGACACCGTGGAACCATGTTGAGCAAGGCAAGTGCGCTTACAGTCTAAAATAAAATGGGCCTAGGCTGGAGTAAGACACTGGTAAAATTGGAGTAGGTAGAAAACATGAAAGGTGGATACAGTGCAATGTATAATCTGGATCCAGTTCCAAGAATTGAGACTATACAGTCAAAAAGTATGGGAGGGAATAAAATCCCTAGAACATACTTTAAATGCCTTTTTACTGCACTCTTATCTACACCATTCAAATATATTTTACTTAGATTCTCCAAAGCTTTGTCATATAGTTATCCGTCAATTCTTCTTCTCTATCTTCAGCTCCTACACACTGTTCTTAACACCAATACCCAGAAGGAAAAATGTTAACATTTACATTAACGTTTATTTATATAGCGTCAACAATTAACGCAACCTTGATACAGAGCTTGAAGGGGAATTAAAGACTACCGTACCACTCATTCATGTGTGCGTTTTGGAACCTCAAACCCGCCATTTTCATTCACGTCACCCTCCCTTTGCGGTTTCCTTAAACCTTGTATATTGTTTTAAATTTATTTATCACCCACAACATATCTCTCACTGCTGTACAATGGCCAGACACAACTTACAAGTGTTGACAGAACACATTTACACATGCTGGAAGAAAAGATAAGGAAGCCCGTGTTTAATCGAGTCTATGCTCACTTCTACCATGCACTTATCATTATAATTCTACTGCTCATTGATGTACTACCCCTTGTGTCTGTGTAAACTGTCCATATCATTAATTAAACTGTGTGAGCAAGACCGCAGGGACTACTGTCTGCTTCAACATTAGTCAATAGCTGATGTGTTCCCAGCGATGTAACTACACACATATCTGTACTGAGCTTCAGCTTATTCTTTCCTTTGTACAGTCTGTGATGTGTGTGACCTGTTTTATTAAATGTTTTCTCATATTTTATTGTTATTGTCCAAGCTGGTGAATTTACCCTCTTTAAGATCTTGTTATTGAATCATTATCAATGCACTGTTAGACATTTATGAAGAGCTGTGATTAGGAGCAAAGGAAGCTATATTGCTTTACCTGTCAAGCGCCTTGGTTTAAAGGTTTCGACCTGTATCATATAATCACAGCTATTACATTAAGTATTCAGCAGTAGGTGGATTCCAGGTTACGCAGCCCTCCTGCCTGTGAATCAATAATAATAATAATAATAATAATCTCTGGTGTTCTGTATGGAAGAGGTTAATCACTGGTTAGAACTGTCATGTGTAGGTCTCATTGGGTTGATATGTTTGGATATCATCTGGGAGAATGGGACCTTTGCATATGTTTCTCTCTGGCATATTTACTTTTTCAAGGAGTAAGGGATTTTGTGTAAGGTTTGGATTTTTTTTGTATAGGCCTTTTGTATATTCATACAGCAAACATATTAAGTAGTCTTTTTATTATTATCACAATATTAAAACACAAAAAGACATATTTGGTATCTTCCATAAAAAGAAATAAGCTTGTGTAGTAAAATATCCCCTCATCTGAATAAACCCAGAGGAAATATCCTCATCTGCATAACAAATACACATAATGGTTTTCAACCGCTGATAGTGCGGGGTGGAATCTTTACTCCTTGAATAGTTGTACTATAGTTTGTTTTAGTTAGTTATTCAGGTGTCTTCCTCACTTTTCCTTCTTACTCTTTTCCTTCCCCCTTGTCCTCCCCCCCCCTTCTTCTTCGTCTATTAGCAGCAGACGTGGAAGTTCCTAGTATTTCAGTAGTCTCGCCTAGTTATTGCTCTGATTATTTAATATATAAACCCAAGTGATTGCAAAATATCTGGAAAACACTAGTCTTCCTTAGAGTACTTTATAATACCTGTGGACTCTGTTTTACATCAAGTGGGGCGTTGCATGGTAAGTTTAGTACAAAGTGACTAAGTGCTAAATGTCACTATGGTGGTAATGTTGAAATGCATTACACATTTTAGAATCTTCCCAACCAACAGTGTTGATGAAAATCATTTAAGCATAGTTCACAGCAGCTGGAATACCAAAGGTTGGCAGCCATCATGCTTGCATAAAAGGAAGCAGTTACCTTTTTTCTGATCTTTGCTGGTAGCGTAAAAATGGTATTACTTCTGGTAATCACTCATGTGGCTTATCCACGTTATTAATGGCTGGGCATCATGGGAAATCAGTGATGGCAAGCGATTGAAAACTCTGGCTGGGCGGACTACATTATCTATGATGCTAAGCCATGAAGTGGTTGGCTGGGCATCATGGAAAGTGTAGTCCATGTGATGGTTAACCATGACACCCATGTGCTGTGGACTATATTACCCTCTAATCTGAGCCACCTGGGCATCATGGGGAATGTAGTAAGCACAACTGAACTGCCAAAATGTTGCAGGAGGCCTAGAATAAATGTTTGCACCTGGACCTGTCCAGTATTGTTGCAGAATTTCAGATAAAGACTACAACTGTCATAGTGCATTCTAACATAATTACAGATAGAAACGACAATATCGTTGTCTAGTGTGGTGCTCGGTCACATCATTCACTTCCAGAATAACACAATGTGCGTGTATGCTCTCTTGCCACCCAGAACATTTATTTTCTGGTGATTTTGCCAGCAAAGCTTCCCATCATCTGACCTGCTATAAATAAGAGGTATCACAACCTATCAAGAACATGGTCTCACATTTCCCAAAACTATAAAGAAATTGCTGGTTGTAAAAACAATAAATAACTTCTATTACAGTTTGTCTCTCACTCCAAACACCAATGTTTCCCTGCACATCTGGTCTCGATACCAACATTAAAAAATAATATATATATTTATATACGTATTGAGAGCTTTCTTTAATGTACACCAACCGCTAAAGACACCTACAGTGTCAACAATTCAGTTTATTTTTCTTTAGCTGGATTGTTTTGGTAGACGGGTATGAAGTGAATGCTGTTCAATGTGCACTGCCCTGTTCTCCATCACTCTCTCAGAGTTCATTCACTACATCCATGAAGGAGACCAAGGGATTGAAGGAAACACTGCACTGAAAACCTTTTCAGAAAGGCCAGACATGATCGGGTTCCATGTTCCCAGCAGTTACGCTTTTAGGGTTTACGGTCCTTTTAAAGGTTGTGGACTTTACTCTGTTGTAAATGTTTTACACATTGACACTTGCTTTTGTATATGATAGGACCAGTGTCTACTCACATCACAACTTCATGAGTTAGCACACTGGCACTGATGCAGAAGAAAAGTCGTTTTTATATGACATATGATTACCTCTGGGGACATGGTGCTAGCTGGGGGTGAATCTATATACCTGCCTATCACTGGGCTGCAATAGCTGGAGTAGTAAAGATTCTGAATCATGGCTGGGTGGAAAAATGCCAACATTAGTCATTTGTCCTCTGTGTAAAGGTGAAATCGCAGCACAGAACATAATCCAATTCAGTTTCACTTTTTTTTTTTTTTGGTCTTCACATAAACTATTGTTTGTCATCCCTGGTACCTTATTGGTTCAGTGGAAATTATGTTAGCAAATTTTCTATCCATCCTTTACAAAACAAAAAAAGGCTTAGAAATGCCTGATCTTTGCTGCTGAAGGGAAGATATCTGGGCTGCTGTCCAGGAAACTTCAAAGAAGCCTCCATAGTAATTCTGGCTTTATCATCTAGTCCCAGAATCAGTACCACTGACACTATTGCACGATTAGTGGTCTTCATGCCATATTGTGTTCTAACCAGTGGGGATGTTAAAAACAGAGCTTACACAGATGTTTTTTTTTTTTTTTTTTTTTTTTTTTTTAAGTCAAATGTGTTATTTCTTTTCCTTTGCTATTTGGAAAATGTAATTGTAATTTGACGCAGAGCAGATTTCAAAAGCTAATTTTTATTTTTTTTAGCGTGCTCCTCTTAAAGTGCCACTCCAGTCAGTCTTTTGCAAATCTGTGTCCCCCCCCCCCCCCCCCCCCCCTTATGAAAATAATATATAAAACCCAGGAAAATGGTTTGCTGAAGTCAGTTTGAAATAGTGATAAAATTACATGTTGTTTTGACTTTTAAAATACAAAACATGTTCTTGAATGCAAGGGCTACATTTATGTACCTTCGCTTTCACACACAAACTTTATTATTTGTAGGTAAGAAAGTTTCAAGTAGTAAGAGTGGTGTCATGGCTTCTATTTCTTTTTCGAACCTGCCGTTTCTGATCGAGCTAGACAGGCATACTCATGCTGTCTCACTGTATCTCTCTGACCAACACTGATTACAGCTTTCAAATGTTCTATTGTAAAGTCATTCCCAATGTAAAGCAATGCATGTCATATTCTGAAAGTCAGAGTGGCCTGTAATAGCATACTCCAGTTACACCACAGAGGCTTGCAGGCAGATTCTGCTCCTATTAAACACGTGGTGTGTTTCCCTTAAAGGGCAGATCTAGTTTGCACTGCTAATTTACCATTAAAATGTTTAAGTGTCCTGCTGAGGGGTCTTACACTATGGCTGCATTGAGTTGGATTTTTATCTATGCTTCACTCTTCTCTTCATTTCTCCTTCCTTTTCAGCTCACACTGCAGAGCACACAGTGCAGGGTGGCCTTCTTTGAAGAATTGTAAGACGTCACCAGTGTGATCCAGACAACCGCAGTTTCCCCAAGGACATGCTTCCTCTGGGCTAGCCTCATTGACCAGAAAGAGACATAATGCAGCACTGTGACACATCATCATAACTGTGACAAGGGATAGCCATCAATACATCCCAACTGCCTTTTGTTATTATTTACATGTGTTCTCTGCTGCCTTTTAAGCTGATGAAGGTTAAGTATCTGTAATCAGTATATGTCTGTTCTGCCCCTACTAATGAAGATCACCAAGGTGGTAAAAACAAAGTTTAAATGGACTATGCATTTTAGAATCTTCCCCTCTGGTTTTCTTTGGTCTTATAACGAGCTGTACTTTTAACTCTGGAATGAGCAAACTCTAGCCATTACCCTGATAGCTTGGTATGCTATGTGAGGTACAGGCTGAGATTACTTAACACACCTTTTATTGCTTGTGTACAAGAATTTAGCAGTTATTGCAGCTCTCTGTTTTTTGATCATTCTCTACCAAACTAAACACTTGGTATTAGAAACATCTTCTCCATCTTTGGCACTACATGGAGGGAGGGAGGTTTGTGAGGCAAGAGGAGCGAGTTCTTTGAAGAGAAGATGCTGCCATGAAATCCCACTGACCTAATTCAGTTTGCGCTGAATGATTTTAAAAATAAAGCTGCAGTATTTTTTTATATGTATATTTTATATAGACCCTCTGTTCATTCCAGTCTAATGGTTACAGGACAAGTGTGCGTCTGAGTGTGCGAAAGGAATCTTTCATTATTATTTCATTTTAATAAAAAAAAGACGAAGCAGACTTTGTTTGTCAAATTATACTCTATAAAAACAATCTAAAAATGACTTTTCGGTTATCAGGAATATATGTTGAAACATGCAAGGCAGAAGAGGATGGCACTGAAACTATTGCACCTTATTTGCAGTTTTTAGGGGAAAGAATCTGTTGCACTTTATCTAAAAATATTTTTTCAAACACTAGGTGGAACTGCCCCATTAATATATTAATATATAAAGAGAAATAATAATGTATGTGAGAAAGATCTGTGAGCTGTGAAAATCTCTTTTACTTGTTAATTGCTGATATGCAATCTGTGGAGTTTGTATTTCGAAATACAAGACCTGCCAGCTCTGAAAGGGCAGAAAGTGCTTGGAGATTAGAATGAGTTATAGAAACATTAGTGTTTGCAGGTGTATATCACATGAGCCAAATTAGTCAAATTGTACTAAAATAGTAATGTGCTCTAATTCTTCATATAAATACTGCCACAGACCAATAAATAAAATCCATACATTTTTACATAATTTTATTGCAGCACAATATCTTTGCAGTGTTTATTGTGTGAGTTAGTATGTTCGGACATGGATGCCTAGCTAGCTGTGCCTAGAGGAAAATCTGTCTGTACTACACTGACAAGGCCAATACATTGTCTGTGTTTGCCGAGTCCCTCCGACACAAGAGATTGCCATGCATTTTGGTTTTGGACCATTTTTCTAGGTCGGACTAAGCTAGTATGCTAACGGAATGGTCTCTTGTGAACTGCTTCTGAATGGGCACCATCCCATTGGTTTGACTCTTCTAACTTTGCTGAGCGATTTTGGTTTCTGAGTCCCTAGTTCACAGTACAAAGGGAGAAATCAGCCACACCAAACTGATGCGGCTACTATAGGCCGAAACATACATCCGTGTCTACAGAGACAATTGTGCAGAGATGCAAGCACCTGAAAATAAAATAAAATTGTGAGTTCTACCAATGTGAACCAACCCATAGGATAGGCTATTCTAGCTGTCCATGCTTTACTGAACTGGTTTAACAAACCTTTTTTACTGTAGAAAAAGTTGACCGTGAGACTGAAAATTCACACTGTTGCAATGTGCTATACCCCATCTTGCTCGATTTATACATACAAATTTCCCATTCTGTATGTATAAACTTATACCTACATACTGCAAATGGATAAAATAATGCAGAAGCAACAACATTAGCTGCACAAAACTCCCATTAAATTTAATAGCAGGAAGAATCATGTTGCCAACTATCAAGGCTGCCAAAATTTCAGCTGTAAAACCTCAAATCTTATTGGGTCACTAGTTGTATGTCCAGGATATATTTATGCCTATCCCATAAATGTGTTAGCAGGAGATCTATGAGTTTATATTTTGTAAGTAAGAGATCGGCAAGCTCTAGAAGCCATTGCATTAAATAACAACAGTCCTTTTAAACTATTTTATCTGAATTATCAGAGCCTTTTGAGTTCGGGAAAACACTTGTATCTGTTAACAGGGTAAAGCATGTACTATGTGAAGTCTTTTATCTGTGAACAAGGCACCTACAAGTTAGAAAAACCCCTACATTTGTGAAAGAGACCTCCAAGGTTTGTACAGCCCATGTGTTTGTAATTTAAATCTTTAGAATGTAGTTTTTTTTAAAAGCCCTGCAACTGATAAAGAACTCTTATAGAATTACTGTCTATTCAATTCAACTTAAAAAAAAAAAAAAAAACCTTTTTGTGCAATAGCTTAAAAAGGCTCATCTTTCAATTTCAATATAATAAATGCTGGAAGGTTAATACAATCTGTAATCCATACATTTATATACCATTTTAAATTGGATTTTACCAGACAGGTTGCATGTAATCCTAAATTGTTTTCTTTATTTCCATTTTTTTTTTTATACAGTAGTCTTTAAGGGAATTTATGTCTAAATTTGAGTAAAGCGTTACGCCTTCTATAATAGTCAAATATATTCCATATTCAGCTAGATTCATGTGTAAAGATTTGTGAATTAAATCTCTGAATTAGAAGCTTGTTTTTGGACTGCAATGACTGCAATTGAGTTTACATTAAAAACCCAAATACAAAAGTAACTAATTCCTTTTTGAGAGATTGTAGCTTTTATATTTTTGAAAAATGAATGATCCAATGTTTGCTATAAAACACCAGGTTTCTGCTTACTGTAATATTTTGTAATTTTTGCTAATTTATAATAAAACACTGGAACAGTATATATGAAAAATGGAAGAATGACACAAAACTATTTAAATTTGATGTGAAATACCAATAACTGTTTTTATCTAAAAGAAAAACCCATGCAACATAAAGGTTTATGCTTCTGTGAGCACAGAGCTCTTCTGCTGTGATTCAACGTGCCTGGATATAATTTTACAGCACTGAAAAGCTCATGAGATAGCGGTTTAAGAAATCCATACTGCTGAACTCTGCAGGACAGCAGGGATGAGATCCCAGGTGGATGTTAAGGAACAACTGTAGACAGAAGAATAACTTGTGTTTAATTGAAATATTTAATCAAGTGCAGATGGTTTAAGCCCTTAGTGACATGACCTTTTGACCTTGACTTTCCCTTGGTGACAAGGGCTGTTTTGACATTTCTGGGGTGTTTGTGTTTAGCTGTAATTTTCTTCTTTCTCGCATACTGTGCACACACAAATTATATGTTGTTTTTAACATCATAAGAAGGGCTTTCATTAGATACCATTATATTCATTGTATCTTACAATTTACTACAAAATTATAACATATTCTGAAAAAATAATTAATTTGACCTAAAAAATAATTTACACAAATACAATCATTAATAAAGACCCCATCTAAATAGTTTCTAAATTTTGTCCCAAGTACAGAAATGTGCTTGTTTCCATGTTTTTCTGCAGTTTTTTTGTGAGTTGTAGGGTAAAAACCAAAAATTTAGTGTTTTTGTTTTTTTCCTACAGTGACCTTTTGACCCCAACCCAAACCCTAAATTTAACCCTAAATCTAACCCTTGACTTATTTTAATTTAATTGTAACCCTGTCCTTTATGCTAACCCTGCTTAATTCTAACCCTAAACCTAGATTTTAGCTAATTCTGAGTTTGTCCATTGTCGTGAAGGGGTTAAATAGTATACAAATAAACAGGACCAGTGCTACCAATAGGCGAACCAGGCGGTCGCCTAGGGCACCAATTTTTTGGTGAGCATCTTCTGCTGACACCCGGAATACAGGTAAAGGGGACGGATTGGTGCAGAGGTGAGCAGGGGCACCAGTCTGCCCCCACGCAGGGAAGCATGCGCCCCCCTGCATATAGTCATTATTTTGCTCCGTGTCATCACTACACGCGGGAGCGTGAGCAGCACAGAGTTCTAGTGCTGCCCAAGGTAAGATATGAGGGGGGAGGGAATGAAAGAGACACCAGACATGGGAATGGAGGAAAAGGAAATATCTTATTGATCCCTCCTAGCTCTGTATAGCTTTATCAGGGGGCAAACTTGTTCGGAATCTTGGATTGGATTAAAGATAATATCTCATCCCCGCATTTAAAATACCTTCATTTGATGCCATCTTTCAGTTAAGCATTGGTTATTTTTTTGCCTACAGTTGTCCATTAACACCTTGGCGACATGTCCAAGCAGCAATGCGTTGCTGTAATGCCTTGATGTCAAGACATTAAGCTGAACCTAAATTTCGTTATGAAGTTACCTGTGATTGCTCCACGGAGCAAATGTGGGCGCCATATTTGAGAGCAGCATGTTTCTCCAATATGGAATCAGCCTTTTGTGGGCAAGAGCTACAGAAGTGAGTTGTTAAAAAATGTTTTTCCACCATGAGAATATTCTGTCCTTTTTTCATGTAACTGAATCACTTTAAGAGGGAATACAGTACCATTGAATTGGTGGAAACTGAAGACTGTTTTAACCCAACAGAGATACACATATAAGTGAGTAGTGTTCTTTCTGCGCCAGCACAAGTGAGTGCATTACCTGTTTATGGGGGGGGGACCTTACAACCGCTAAATCTATACAGAGATCACTAGTGTGTGTCCCCTTTTTTCTTCTCATGGGAACACATGACATGAGGGAAGACATTTGATCCGTTTGTGAAGAAGATCCATCTAGTGTATTCAACTAAGAAAATGTAAGTACATTTGTGTGTTTAGAACACTGGGTGAAAATTCCTTTAAATATATAGTGCTCCATCTTGTTTTCTTATCTTTTGTCTATTTGAGAGGTGTTTAACGCAGCACTGTATTTAGCACAAGGCAAGTGCCTAAGGGTGGCAAAAAAAAAAGACACACAGACAAACTTCCATGCTGCCTGTTCAGCTCCCCCTGCGGTATGACGGGGGATTGCCAACCGGTCATGTGACCTGTCGGCACCCACCGCGTGGGGTGCTGAACAGGCAGCATGGTAGGACACCATGCTGCCTGCCACTGGACACCAGGGAACAGCGCTGCCCAGGGTAAGTCATGGGAGTGATGGGGCATTTAATGTGTATGCAATGTTGGTGATGGGGCATGTCCTGGGGGCGCAACGTGGGTGGGGGGGTGGCTGAATTTTGTCTGCCTAGAGCAGCACAAAACAAAGATACACCACTGGTTAAAGGGCATCTGCCTCTTTGATGTTGTGAGCAGCTTATCCTAATAGTGTGTATGTACAATTTGTTTCTGATATCACTATTCTTTTTAAAATACTGTAAGTGTGTTAGCAGGGCTCCCTACCTCATGTATCCATTTGTCCCTGTTCGTCTAACATAGTATGTAGTTCACCTCTATGCTATGTATCAAGCAGTGCTATGTAAATTGTTGGTGCCAAATGAATATATGTTAATGTAATTTAGCAATAACTCAACAAAGCTAGAAAGACTGGTTCATTTTGAATACAAGTGGTTGAATTGAAGGTATTTATCTGGGTATTCACATGACTTTTTTTTTAATTCAAACTCAAATGGATGGGACCAGGTCACAAATCATATTCCAATTGTCCCTTGGCCATTAAAACAAACCTGTATGTGAGCAATGACTACAGGGTAGTGACTTGTTCATCTCAGGTAGGGGCATCCAAGTTTTTTCAGCAGTGCACCACATAAATGGAGATGTATGTGCATGTTGGGCTTCATGGTTTGTTTGTTTTTTGAGAAAAGTAGCTTGTTAGACATAGATAAACTGTTATTTAGCAGTAATACAAAAGCAGTTTGAAACAAGTTTAAATTAATTAAAAAAAAAAAAAGAACATTTATAGAGATAATGAGAATATGGGCAGTTAAGTCAGGTGGGCGGCGTCTTGCTGTCAAACAAGCCGCGCATTGGACTCCGGAATCCACCGATCTAGGGAATAAAGCTGGCAAATGCCATTGCATAATAACCATAGCCTGCACACAAGTGATCAGTGTACACACAATAATCAAAATCTTTATTCAATTGGGTCTATCCTATCAATCCCAATGATTTGTATTTTGGAAATATTGCGAATGCATTTTCTTGCCTCTTGGTAAGTACTTTGGTCATGGGTGGTATGCCTCTGTTTTGTGAGCAAACACGTTTGTTTTTGGCGCTCTCTGTGCTACTTTTGTACAACACTTCCCAGAAAATCTAGCTAGTGAACCTTTTCATTGACAAAAAGTTAACTATGGCTGCATGTTCGGCTTAATGCAGTGTAACCTGGAGTGAAAGAGCAGGCCCAAGGCATTAGTATGCAGTGTAAAGGCGCAAAGGGTATATCTTCTCCGTTCCAGAAAACCTTCTTTGCGTTTGAAGGATATACTATGAGTTAACCTTAAAAGTGTCCTCATGGGTACGTTTGTCCGTTATTTAATCTGCAGGCTGAACATGTAGTTACAGCAGCGCAGTGTGTATGAGGGAGCTTTGAAGGAGAGGCACTGTGCTGCCTGCACACCCATAGTCCTTAATGTGTAGGTAAGGGGTCTCCTCATCACCATATAAATAGCCCTTATTTAATCTAATTTATGTTCTGGAACAAGTCCCTTATGGGTCTTGGATAGAATGTAAAATCCCCTCCCTTTGTTTCTTGCAAATACATTTTCCAGATCCTCCTATATTACTTCACTGCTGAATCCATAATGAATTTAAACAAGCTTTAGGATTTAAGCTACTCTATGGCAATTCTTTTCTACGCAGAATTTCCCCATTGTCTCTGTGCACTTAAATGTGATATTGATCAAATGACAGATACTAAACTACAAAATTCTATCTATTAATTATTATTTATATATATAAATAAAAATGTTTCAATGTTAAAACATGAATGTTTTAATATAATTTGTGCTCTGTATATAAAGTGGAAGTGATGTCATAATAAACACTGTAGTTGAGGCTGGAAACATCACGCAGGGATGACGCATTTATCAGGTGATCGTTGGAAGGGGATGAATTCAGAATACCCCATATTCTTGACTAATGCTCACTCACTGAGACGTGTCACAGTAGGTGTATGGCTTAACCCTATGACAGAACACATCCTCATTCTTTTGGTGAGTCATGCATCACCATGTAGCCCTTCTATTCTTGTACATCTTATATAAAATAAGAATCTCTCTCAGGTTCACAGGGATGAGCAATCAACTGCTTTGCAGTAGCACATCTCTCCCGATTCAAGGGTTAAATCTCTTGTTAACCCTGTCACTTCTGCAGATTCTTATCCAATATGTACCATGCAAGTCATTTTCCTGCCAACATTCTCCTTGATTCCTGGCAGCAAAAACATATAAGTTAATTTTAACAGATGATCTGCATGTAGTAAGGACTCGGTGAAAATGTATTTGTCCATATGATTTTATATATATCTTCTTACTATGGTGTATAATCCCCCCCCCCCCCCCCCCCCAACACCCCTTGCCATTCTTGATTTATGTACTGACATTGAAAGACACAGATTGGAAATACTTCTGTAAGCACAGATTTCAAGCCACTGGTGTTATATACCAGAATTTTTATTCTTTTTATTTTTTAATTGACTAACCCTTTTATTGCCAAACTGGCAAACAATGTAGATTTTTATTCTGATCAAAAATAAAAACGTACCATGTTTGTAATGGATTTTGAAACTGACGATTTTGTTTGACAGCGATATGGACAAGCGCACAAGCAACTTAAGTTATCACACTGTAAATCAGATTTTTAACCTCTATAAAGAACTGAAAGCGTGCTACAAAATCAATTTAGGCTGATATGTATTCACACTGAGATGGAGCCAAGGGATCATAGGGGCTCAGAGGATAGCTGATTAATCGAACCTTTTGTAATTACAAGAATAAAAGGCCATGCTATTGTTGCCCTGGTAGGAATGCTAAGCAGATACCTTTACTGGAGGATTATGGGAAATGATGACAAAAGCATAGTTGTTTAAAGCAATAGAGGGGACTTTTTTTTTCCTGCTAAGGTGACTTATATGGTTACAAATTGTGGCTCCCTAAGCCTAGATATGGCCCAATTTTCTCTTTTAGCATTTTCCAATACACTGTATAATTTATTCAGCCCCAACACAGCGCACCCCACCACTATGATTGATAGCTGAGATTAGGTTCTTCTGTTGAAACAGAATGTTCCTTTTCCATTGAGGGCAATACATTTTAACTTTGCCTCTTCCATCTAGAAAGCATAGCCCCAGATGACTTGTAGATCATCTGTTTGATAGAAGTGAACTTCACAGGCTCATCAATATTATTCGTACTAGCTTATACTCCCATGGACACAATTATTGATGAGTGTTTGTTTTTTTAAAACTATTGAGTCACAAACCCTCACATTAGCCAGTGGTCTACAAATGCTTTGATGTTATCCTGGGATTATTTTCTCATTTGTGGTTGATATGCTGGATTACTTTTGGAAATATTTTAATAGGATGACCACAGTCTTGTAGAGTAGTTGTGGGTGGTCTACTTTAGATTCAGTCAGTGAAACAGTGGAAAAGTGCTCATGTCTATAGTGATGATTTTAGAATCATCTTTCTCTATTTTAGAGGGTTTTAAAATTTGTAGCAAAACTACAAGCAAAGCATAAATTAGGAGAAAAATGTGTTTTAGTATCTGCAGAGTCTCCTGTTTATAACATCAGCTGTGGCCTAATATGCAAATAAACTGGTTTTCAATAGCAAATGTGTAATCTGCATATTAGGCCACAGCTGATGTTATAAGCAGGAGACTACAGATACTAACACATTTTTCTCCTAATTTATGCTTTGCTTGTAGTTTTTTAAAGTGCAGAACATGTTTTAAAAAAACATTTGTATAATAGGCCATACATAAATAAAGACCATCGATTAGTTGCCCTGAGGAAGTGATCAGGGATAAAGAATAAAAATAGAAGGGGGAAATAAAATTAGATAACTTCGGGATGCCATTGACCTCCCCTCCCGCTGTCTCATATTTTTTTTTTTTTTTTTGAGAGGGGAAGGACGGGATTGCAAATTACTGAATTATCAAATAATAGAAACAGACGGTATGTTTCGCATCTACCGGTGGGCTTTCCTATTTCCTGCGGGGTTCGCAGGAACAAGCATAAAGGCTGATATCTTTTAGATAGGAGCCCAAATGCTGATTGTTATTGCCCGCTTTTGCCCCAAGACATCATTGGGGCAAAGGGAGCACAGTGTGAATGATGTGGTGAATGTGTGGTATGGATTGAGGTTCGGTGGGGGGGGGGGGGATGAGGGGAGGGGGGAGGGTAGAGGATGGGAGTATGTTGGAGAGTCATGTCTATTAACCTAATGTCAATTAATTCCAAGGGCCTCAACACTATACATAAAAGGGGATGCCTATATAACACACTGCAGGAGAACAAAATTGACATTGGGTTTATCCAGGAAACACACTGGGTCGACAATATGAAAATATGAATAGACCCTGGAGATTTTTAAAATACCCAGTAGTGGGACAGTCAAACCTACAGGGAAATAAAAAGAAAAGGGGCGTGGCCATAGTTGTGTCCAACAAGATAAAATATGAACAAGTATTTTCTGAATCAGACAAAAATGGGAGATATATAATATTGATAGCTAAAATAAATGATATCCTCTATACTTTAGTAAATCTATACGCCCCAAACCAAAGCTCGGGTATATTTTTAGAGAAACTTATGAACAGAATAGAAGAGTTGCAAACTGGTCTTCTGATTATTGCAGGGGACTTTAATTGCCTAGCGGACAGTAAAAAAGATAGAAGTAGCAGTCAAAAGAATACAAATTTATCTCCCACGCTACAAAAACTTTTACATAAGCATCAGCTTTATGACTGTTGGAGAGTGAATCACCCAGAAGACCGTGATTATACATTTTACTCACAGGTGCACCAATCATATTCTAGGATTGATTATTTCATAACTAGAGCCGACTTATTGGAAAAAATATCGTATACGAAAATAGGAGGAATAACATGGTCCGATCATGCGCCTATCTTCTTAACAGTTAAAAACAACTCTGAATATAAAATTAGAGATAGATGGCGCTTGAACGAAAATCTTTTAAAATCAAAAGACAATGAAAAATATCTAGCAACACAAATAAAAGCATTCTTGGAGATCAACGATAATAAGGAGGTGTCCGATGCTACTTTGTGGTGTACGTTAAAATGTTATATACAGGGACTATTGATAAAAATTGGAGCAAATGAAAAAAAGAAAAGAGGGGAACCAATAAATAAGTTGCATATAAAGTTGGCCATTTTGGAAAGACAGCACAAGGAATCCTTGGACACATCCTTATTATCTCAAATCGTTAAGATTAGAGGACAAATAAAAGAAAAACTGTTTGAAAATATCAATAAAACTATAATACGTTTAAAACAAAGATGGTATCATGGTGAAAACCGCACTGGAAAACTTCTGACCAGTAAACCTAAAAATAAACAAAGCTGCGAAATAATAAAAAAATTAGTAATTAAAAATAAACAGTTGCTTTCTCCTAGACAAATTAGTAAGGCATTTGAAAACTACTATAGTGCTCTTTATAACCTAGAAGAAATTAAACACTCCCCAACAGAAATCTCTGCTTTTTTGGAAACACTAAATTTGCCAAATATTACACAAGCACAACGGATAGCCCTCAATAGTCCAATTAACATCAATGAGGTCAGGAATAATATTGAATCACTTAAGGGAGGTAAGGCACCTGGGCCAGATGGTTTTTCAGCCCTGTACTATCTAAAATTTCAAGAACTGCTGGCCCCAATCCTCCTTAGGTTATTTACACAAATATCAAATAAAGATACCTTCCCAGAGGAGCTCCTCCAGGCCTCGATCACCCCGATCCCAAAGCCCTATAAGGATCCGACATCGCCGGCAAATTATAGGCCGATCTCCTTAATTAACTTGGACATAAAAATCTATTCAAAGATATTTGCGGAGAGGTTAAAGCCTGTGATGCCGGACCTGATTCATAAAGACCAGAATGGCTTTGTCATAAGGAGGGGAACCGTTGATAATACCAGACGTCTCTTTAATACAATCTATCACATAAACTTGCAAAAGAAACCTACCGCCCTGATGGCCCTCGATGCCGAAAAGGCCTTTGACCGAGTCAACTGGCGTTATTTAGAGATGGTGCTGAGGGCCTTCGGCATCGAGGGCCTCTTCAGGGATGGTACAATGGCCCTCTACTCCTGTCCAACAGCTAGGGTTTCCGGACATATGATACATTCCCAGTGGTTTGGAATAAAGAATGGAACGAGGCAGGGTTGCCCCCTGGCCCCTATGCTGTACACATTGGCGATGGAGCCATTGGCCTCCATGATAAGAAAATCAAAAGACATTCAAGGGGTCACTATTAACACAATAGATAATAAAATTGTTCTCTATGCAGATGATGTACTGCTAACCCTGACCAATCCAATAAATACCATTCCAAATATAATAACCTTGATTGAAGAATTCAGTAAGTATTCTAACTACAAATTAAATTTCGATAAAACCCAAATATTGTTGGCTTACGTCAATATCAACGATCAGGCAAATATTAAAACTAGGTTTGGTTTCAATTGCACACAAAAGCACATAGAATATCTAGGGATTAAGCTCACACTAAAGTTGGAAGATACGATAAAACTAAATTTTGAATCTAAACTTAGAGAAATTAAGGAGAAATTAACTGAGTGGAAAAGGTTTGAGATATCCTGGTTGGGTAAAATTGAAACAGTGAATGCGTATGTAATTCCTAAAATATCATACCTATTTAGGAGCATACCACTTAGAGTTGATCCTGACATCTTAAACAATATACATAAACTACTAGTGAACTTTGTATGGCAGAATAAGAAACCTAGAGTAAATTTAAAATTAATGCAACGTGATAATAAATCAGGCGGTATATCTTTCCCTAACATACATTTTGTTTATAACACTTCCATGATTGCGCACACCCTAGCTTGGGACAATTCCTCAAACATAGTCCCACGATGGCTGGAAATAGAAAGATTAGATACAGGACAGATCGAGCCTTTCGATCTGCTCTGGAGCCAGAGATTGAGGGATAGGAGATGTCTTTTTAAAAATCCAATATTGAATCATCTTTGCACTATCATAGCAGACCTAAAGAAAAGTATCTCTGGAGGATTAAATCAAATCCCCTTGGACACCCCAATTGAGGTCTTGCAATTTGATATAGGAAATATTGATTTAAAAAATTGCAAATTGAAGAATATTAAAAGTCTAACCGACTTAGCACCCCAAGGCGAAATGCATTCCTTTGATACATTGCAGGCTAATTGGAATCTCCCACCAAGGGAAATATTCAACTACTTGAGAGTGAAACACTATCTCTCTGGGAAAATATCACTTGAGAGGGGACCATTAGAGGAATTAATAGCGAAACATTTAAAGAAAAAAATAGTGTCGAGTGTATCCCATTTTTTGTCTAATCTACAGTCACCCGAGAGGGCAACTCCATGGATTAAATGGGAGAATGATCTAGGACTATGCCTTACTTATAATGACTGGGCGCACGCAATATCACTGTTGCTAAAAAATGTACATAGTATAAATCTTAGGGAACTACAGTATAAAATCAATACAAGGTGGTACCTAGTTCCAACTAGATTACATAGGATAAACTCAGACTTAACCTCTATATGCTGGAGGTGTGACACAGAAATAGGTTCACTGTCTCATATATGGTGGCATTGCTCATACCTAAAACCTACCATTCTGAAGCTTCAAGATCTATTGAGTAGCTTGATGGGCCTTAACATTAGTCTTGGAGCAGAATCCTTTATTTTTAACATCCAGTTGACTGGAAATAAGTATCAGAGAATACTTACCTTGCATATACTACTAGCGAGCAAAATATGCATAGCTAGACAATGGAAAAAGAAAGGAGGTATCCAATGGTCAGAGGTTAAGCAGCAAATAGACTTCCAGTACAAAATGGAGGTAGCTTTTTACCAAAAATTAGACCAATTAGACAAATTCCATCAAATTTGGGCACCTTGGAAATTATATAACAACTATTGGAAAGACTGACTCCCTCATCCAAAGCCCCCCCCCTCCCCCCCCCTTGCTCTCTTTATCCCCCTGAACGGAATGAATGAGGAATGGCTGAGAGA